>CM060248.1:24056284-24318891 GCA_030684275.1 Acipenser oxyrinchus oxyrinchus | reverse complement strand
GAGACTTTGACTTTTACAATCCTTTATTAAGATTTATAAAACAAAGAATCTATCAAAAAAACAACAGAAAAACAATACTGACTCTAGGGAAACTCCCCAACACATCAGCATTAAAACCTCTACAAATACAGCGCTTTAAATTCCTAAAAACAAGACTAAAAAAATTAAATAAAAACATTAAGGCTCCCTCCTCACTCAGTGAACAGATTGCCTCTCTCAAACACCACTTCATCTGGAAACCTTCTAAGTCATGAACCAATTTAAAATAGGCGAAATCCACCTTAAGCCTGCTCACCACCATCACTCTGAACAGCCTGTCCACCTGAGTCAGCCCTAAGCCTGCCAGCTTGTTCTTCCGAGACTTCAGAATGGCCAGTTTTGCCTGCCCTAGAAGAAAGTTAACTATTGCACATATTTTACTATCCCTCCTCTTGTAGGGGACTCCAAAAATAAACATAATCTTTGTGTATTCAACTCCCAGCATCTCTAACATTCCGCTAAGGAGTTGAAACAGAGAGTCTAGCCTCTTACACTCACTGTATGCATGAAACACAGTTTCTTCCTCTGCACAAAAAGCACATTCTGAGTTAATATTGGGATCTATTTTATGAAGGAGCCTACCTGTGGCCAGTATACCATGTATTAGTCTCCACTGTAGATCTCCTACTCTCTTATCCAGAGGAAGCTTATATAGTACCCTCCATTCTGGTTTCCCCTCTTCTCCTAGTTCTAGGTGGCCTCTCCATCTGGAATCTACCACCCCTTTAACTCTCTGCAGTGGGCTATTTTTATGCATAATTTATACACATCTTTACTTTCCAGATTTTTAAAGTTTAGATGTTTCATTTTGTGCATTTTCAAAATCCTTCCTTTTTCTTCCTCCTCCCCTTGCTCCTCTTCTCCCTCTAAAGGAGACACCAGCAGCTCCGGGAACTTAGTGTCTTGTCCCTCTCCTCTCTGCGCTGCCTCATCTTCCAGAGCTTCCCTGAGCCTTGGAGACAGACAGCCCCTCACCTCCCTCAGCACCTTCGCTGCCTGCCTCTCACATCGCCAGCCCAACATATCTTTCAATTCAGCTGCACTCAGCCAGCAAGATAGTCCAGGCACCAAAAGCTGTCCTAACCTAGTAAGACCTGCTTTTACAAAACTGCCCTGCAGTGCTAAAGACTGAAGGCACTGCGCTGAAATGAGAGAATTAAAAACAGTGGTTCTTCTAAGAGATTCTGAGCTGTCATATTCTCCTCCCTCTGCACTATTAGTGTTCCCCACACCTTTAAAACACTATTATAAAAGGGGTAGAGAAGATCTATCCAGAGCGAGGTGGTTAATCAAAACAAATGAATGCCAAATCCCAACCCCTCCACTTTGTTGAGAAAGAGGCAGGCTAACCTCTTCCAGTGGGCTCCCTCCCCAGTGTACAGGAGTCTCTGCAAAGCCTGCATTCTAAAAGCTGCCACCCTGCCGGGCGATGCTAACCAACCCCTGCCCGCCCTCATCACGAGGCAGGTACAAAACAGCCGACCTTAGCCAGTGCTTGCCTCCCCAAAAACTCCACAAAAGCTTCTGAATGCTGTCTACTAGGTTTCTCGGCGGATCTAGACACACCAACCTGTGCCATAACATTGATGCAGCCAGATTATTAATCACCAGAACCCTCCCTCTGTAAGACAGCTGAGTCAGCAGCCCTCGCCACTGATTTAATCGAGCCTTCACCTTCTCTATCATGCCCTCCCAATTTTGCTCCATATAATTATCTGTACCAAGGTACACTCCCAGCACCTTCATCCCAGTCCTACCCCACCTCAACACTTGGGGCAATAAAGGAGGGCCGCACTCCTGCCAGCTCCCTGACAAAAATGCATCACTTTTGGCCCAATTTATCCTTGCTGATGACGCTCTGAAAAATATTAAGGCTCTGCTGCAATTCCTGAACATCTCTATTACTGCTGATAAAAACAGTAACATCATCAGCGTAGGCTGAAACTCTCACTGTGGCCACAGGGGCCAAGCTGGGCACTGTCCAGCCCACCAGCCTGCTCCTCAGCCGAGCCAGCAAGGGCTCAATAGAGATGACGTACAGCATCCCCGACAGGGAGCAGCCCTGCCTAATCCCCTGCACACTGGAAAGGGTCTACTCAACCCACTGTTTATTTTAAAACACTAAAAACATTGTTATATAAGAGCTTAATACATTTAATAAAGCCAGGGCCGAACCGAAGGCTTCCAGACTTTTAAAAGGTAGCAATGGTCGACGCGGTCAAAGGCTTTTTCCTGGTCTAAGGAAACCAGACCCACATTAAAATCACCATTTTTGGCTAATGATAAAAATCCCTTATTAAAAATATGTTATCAAAAATTGCTCTCCCAGGTATACAATAAGTCTGATCTGGATGAATTATCTTGTCCATGCAATTTTTCAATCTCATTGCCAAACACTTGAAAAACATTTTAAATCGCAGCATAAAAGCGCTACTGGTCTCCAGTTTTTGATTAAACACAAATCCCCTTTTTGGCAACAGACTAATTACAGCCCTCCGGCAACTGAGCGGCAACTCCCCTGCCTGCAGGCTTTCCTGTAGCACCAGAAACAAGTCAGGTCCCAGGTCCTTCCAAAAGTGCTGGTAGAACTCAGCTGGCAGTCCATCTATCCCTGGAGCTTTTCCTTTTGCTAGCTTCATGACAGCAGTGTTCAACTCCTGGAAACACAGTTTCATATCCAAACTATGCTGCTCTTCCTGGCTCAGTCTGGGCAGCCCCTCCAATAACATGTTGATATCCGCCTGATCACATGGCTCACTGGCATACAGCTCCTCATAAAACGCACTGCAGCCTCGCTGACCTCCTCCTGGCCTGTCAGCTCCTTGCCGCACGGCAACCGGACACAATGCAGCCGCTTACTATTGGCTCTCTTCTTCTCCAACCCGAAAAAGAAACTTGTAGGGGCATCCATGTCTCTCAACTCTATGAACCTGGATCTCACTTGTGCCCCCGCACTTTCTCCTCCAGCAGGCTGCTTAAAGCTTCTCTCGCTCCCCAGGGTCTCCTGTGCTGCTGTGCTCTGCTCAGTTTCAAGCTGGAGGATTTCTCTCTCCAGCTCTCTCGTGACTGCATTCAATGACTTGT
Organism: Acipenser oxyrinchus oxyrinchus; assembly: GCA_030684275.1. NCBI lineage: Eukaryota > Metazoa > Chordata > Actinopteri > Acipenseriformes > Acipenseridae > Acipenser > Acipenser oxyrinchus. The sequence continues at coordinate 24,315,768 of CM060248.1, read as the reverse complement.
TTACGTCTGCGGTGTACTGCTGACACAATAACTTAATTTGTGTCTTCCCTATATCCCACCACTGCCTTAAATTTTTAAATTGACTTTTCTGTTCTTTCCATTTTTGCCAAAAATCTTGAAATTGTTTTGTGAAATGAACATCTTGTAATAATTTAACATTTAGATGCCAATATGGTGCACTATGTATTTCTTTATTTTTAATTGCTGTGATTATTAAGCAGTGATGATCAGATAAACTATTCGGTGTTATTGTTGCCTTTATAAATGTATTAAGATGACATCTGGGTATATATATCCTGTCTAATCTAGCTCTGACTATATGGTGAGAGATGCAATGCGACCACGTGTACTGTCGAGTGGTGGGATGCAGACACCTCCAGACGTCAACCAAGTCATTGGATTTTAAAATTGCAGCCAACTCTGTCGCTGACGGGGATGAGGTTCAACACTGTTCCTATCATTGTTAAAATCTACTGTACAGTTAAAATCACCCCTAATATCAAAATATCATCGTTAATTGTTACAAGATTTTCCTTTAGAATATTAAAAATAAAATCCTATCTCTTCCTATATTGGGAGCATAAACATTAATAAAAACATAAAAGCTGCCTCCTATCTCAGCTCTTACTTTTATCATCCGCCCTCTAATGATCTCTTTAATTTCTAAAATATTCATTTCCATGTCTGGTCGAAAGAGCACCGCCACCCCTGCACTATTGTTCGATCCATGGCTCAGCACACACCTCCCTCTCCATTCAGACAACCAGCCAGCCTCGTTATCTAGATCTGTGTGCGTCTCTTGAATAAAAGCCACCCCCACCCGCTTTTGTTCTAAAAATTCAAATAATTGTGCTCTCTTAAAATTTTGTCTACAACCATTTATATTAAAAGAAATAAAATTAATTCTATCCATGAGGGCTAAAAGGTTTAAAACAACCAAGAAAAACAAACAGTAAATGATATATATTTTTATGAAACGTATCCATTAGAAACATTACGTTTTAATTTTCTGGTTCAACATTTTCCTTACCGTTTGCATTAATTTTTTAAGTCTATACCGCTTTGGCTGATCTATTTCTTTTATTGTAGCTTTTTAAGAGCTATATGCGCCGAGTTCAAAAACAGTTTTAAATCTGGAAAGGTCTGCTTTATATCAATGCCTCTCCTACCTTTAGTCACATCCAGAAACTCACCTATTTCATTTGCCGAGTACAACTTTTTCTTGGCAGTTTGGCTGTCAGGAATGTTAGAGAAAAGCGAAGAGTCCGAGGCCTCTCCTTCTTCTGCCTCGTCCATCCCTCCTCATACTCATCGTTGCTGTCGTTCTCCACCGTTACTGCTGCAGTTTTCAGGTTTTCTTCTCCCGCTTCGACCGCTGCTGATTGTTGCGAGTCAGGCAGAGACGGATTCACAGCAGCGCCAAGTAGAGACTCAGCGCTTTGATCCTCTCCCTCTGAACAAGGGGCACCGCAGCCCCAAGCTGAGACCCAGAGCTACCGTGACTCCCCAGGGTTCGAATCAGGAGACCCCGCACCACGGGATTCCACTCCCGCAGTGCTGTGGCCACCCAACCCGGACCTCAGTCTCCTATCAGACCCAGGTGCAACCCCCACCACCCGCTTCAAAGCGGGTGTGTTGAGCTCAGCCCAAGATCCGAGGAGACCGCTCCAGAGCTCCGCTCCAACACGCTCTCATTTTCTTTAACAGTTTTATCTGTTTTTATTTCTTTTCCTTTTTTCAACCATAATAAAACCTTGATTGTCAGCAGTATCTCCGTCCTTGTTTTCTTGCCCTGTTAACTGTACCACAGCAGGCTCTGCCTGCTCACTCGGTCCCGCAGATATCTCTGACTGCAGCGGCTCATCCTCTTGCTCTCCCCGATCATCCCTGACAGCCTCCCCACCAGTCTCACCCTGTCCTTCCTGTACACCCTCACTCTCTCTTACCGGGCAGTTTTTCCGTTGATGCCCATGAGTTCCACATTTAAAACATCGTAATGTGTCAGTGCTCGCAAAACTACACAATGACTCCCTTCTACATTGAAGGTCCAAGCTACATCGATTTCTTCATTGGGCTTATTTAATAACAAAAACCTGCCTTCTAAAAGACAATACATGTTTTAATTTGGGATCCTTACATCCCAAAGGTACAAACCGAATCGGAGACATTAACTTCCCGTATCTCATTAGTTCTTTTTCTAACAGTTCATTTTTAAAAACGGTGGGACATTGGACAGAGTGATTTTAGTTATTGGGGTAGCTAACGGGGACACCATCACCAGACTCCCCTCACCACAAACCCCTCCTGAACCAGTGTGTCTACATCTTGAGTATCACTAAAAAAATAACTAATCGTTTGTTCATACGTGATGCTGATCTTATTTTATCTTCTCCAACTACCTCACTCACAGCAAGCAAACATTCCTCCACCGATACAGCACTGTCGGGATCACAGCGACAGCCATGCCGGCGAGTCAGGCCTGCCGCTCCCCTGAATGAGACCCCATTGCCGGGGCTGAGTCAGCCCTCCCACACTCACAACAATTAATTTAATAAAGAAAGAAAAACTTTTTTTTATTTTTTATTTTTAAATAATTTTAAAGGATTAATTCAATTCAAACAAACCTTCCTCCTACAAACCTCCAGCTTCCTCAAACACCTCACAAGCCCCTCCCACAATCCCACAAACCTCAGCGAGAGAGAGAGAGAGAGAGAGAGAGAGAGAGAGAGAGAAATATATAGAACACTATCGCTGTTGGTAGGACCAACACGGTACTTGTTTTATTATTTACTCACCGTGTTTTGTGTCTGTCCGTCCACCGTTTGTTTAGTGTTAGTCCGTTTTTGTTTATCTATTTATTTTGGCGTAAGTTCATTCTGAGTGCATCACCCTCATTTTATGATGATTGAGCATTGATTAAAAAAAAAAAAAAATGTCAAAACTTTTCATCATTGATAGTTAAGGCATGCAATGGATTAAATTAAACATATTAACTGTAGATTTACAGCCTCAATATTTGGTCAGTAAAAAAAACAAACATTTAAAATCAAAATGTTAGTATTGCCATGCCATGAAAAAAACAAACTGCTGTCATAAATATGTACTGTATGAATTTGTTGTACTGAAAAACTGGTATTTTAAGAGAGCCTTTTTGCTGCAGCAGATTTCAGAGGATAACTATTTAATGTTTAAAGAAAGACAAACTACTAATTGGCATGCTTGTTGTTCCTTTTCAGTGGAATGCAATTCTGTCTGCTGTAAAAAGCAAATAAGGAGAAAATAAACCTAACAGCATGACAGCGTGGTTAGTACATTATTATACAATTTTATGGCAGAGGAATGTGACTACTAGCATTGTATTTAATGTGACTTTCATAACAGAATTAATATAACTCATATTTCCGATTTGGCTCTTAACCCTATGCTGCCTACGGGGAATGACCATATTCGGTCATAAATATGAACACTTTCTGTTTAAACGCTTGTAGTTTTGGAACCTTAAATCAGACATTAAAACCCAATACACCTACAGAAAGGCATTAAGTAGATCTTTCCATTGATGTATTTTGTTGTGGGGTGATTTTTTTTTTTTTTTTCATATGAGCTACTCCCCCCAAAAAATTATTGAAATATGAAAAATTATTAATAATATTTTTTAAAATTGTCAATTTTAGCCTCTTTCCAAGTGTTATATAAAAAAAAAACTTAGAGCATATTGTAGCTTTCCAAGGATCTCAAATCTGAAATCAGAATTGAAATATCTTGAACAGTTGCAGAGCTAGGTAAGCTTTTACAATGCATAGTATTTTACAAAAAAATCATCCTCCGAATGGCAAATGTAAAATAATAAATAACATTTTTAAAAATGGCCAATTTCAACCTCTTTCCAAGTTTCATATAAAAAAACTTACAATATATTTTTCGTCACAATTTGTCAAGGATTTCAAATCTGAAATCAGAATTTTAATATCTTGTAAAGTTGCAGAACTAGATAAGGTTTTATAATGCATAGTATTTTACAAAAAGTCAACTTCCAAAATGGAAAATGTAAAGTATTAATACATCATTTAAAAAATGGGCAATTTCAACCTCTTTCCAAGTTTTATAGAAAAAAAAACTTAGAGTATATTGTAGCGTCACAATTTGTCAAGGATTTCAAATCTGAATTGAAATATCTTGTACAGTTGCAGAGCTAGATAAGGTTTTGCAATGCATAGTATTTTACAAAAATCAACCTCCGAAATGGCAAAGGCACACTAGGGTTAAAACTTGGCAAAAAGTGAGACTGGAAACACTATTGCCCTGTTTGAGATACAATTATATTTCAGTATAAAAATAAAGAAACAACACACAAGTTATCAAGTAAAATGTTTATTTTTTTATTTGAAAAAAAGTATATTACAAGAATTTTATTTGGGAGGGAGGGAGACAAAAAAAAAACCTTCCATATTGTGCTGTATTTATTTATTTTCAAAACTACCCTGCAGTTGAAGTGCTGGGCTGGGGCTCCTCCAGGTCACTCTCCTCCTCCTCATCCTCCTGCAGCAGCTCTTCATCAAGGAGTTCAGCCTGCATGTCAGGGCCCTCCTCCTCTTCAGTGACTGAACCAGATGCTAGAGCTGATTGTCTCCATCCATTTTCTGGCTTACCCACACCCACATAAAACGTTAAAATAAATACCAATTAATAATAATAATAATAATAATAATAATAATAATAATAATAATAATAATAATAATACCAATAATAATAATAATATTCTCCTCCATCCTTTTTCACACACATAAAGTAAATTAATAATAATGACTCTTCATACACACACAAAGTAAAAGTAATCTAATAATAAAATACATGGCTAAATAATAATAGTGACTACTGCTAAATAATGTTTTCTGTTCTTTACACACAGTAAACTAGCAATAATAATAACTACAGCTAAATAAATGTCTTTGTTCTTTACATAGGCTACATACACAACGTAAAAATAAAAACTAAACAATAATAAAAAAAACCCTATCAATTGCCCTATAGCAATTATTTTGCAATTCCTGCAAGAACTGCTGGAGGTGGATAGATCCCCCTCTACGCTGAAAGTGTACCTAGCAGCCATATCTGCATGTCATGTTCCCATTGACTCGGCGTCCCTAGGCGCTCATTTCCTCCTCCCCGAGTGGAGTCTAGACGTGGTACTGGAGGCTCTCACTAAGGCCCAGTTTGAGTGTATACATTCCATAGAGTTGAAATGTCTCTCTATGAAGACAGCCTTTTTGTTGGCCATCACCTGTGAGCTGCAGGCTATGTCAATACACGGTTCCTGTATGCGCATTTGGGACGAAGCAAACAGTTACGTATGGACCTTGCTTTCCTCCCTAAGGTGGTTACGGCTTTCCACTTAAACCAGTCAGTGGAACTAGAGGCTTTCCACCCTCCTTCTTTATCTTCGGAGGAGGATCGGAGACTAAACTCCCTCTGCCCGGTTCGGGCATTGAGATGTTATGTTGACAGGACGAGAGCACTGCATCAGTCTGTACAACTATTCGTATGTCATGGTGTATGGACCCTGGGTCAGGCCCTCGCAAAGCAACGAATGTCTCACTGGATTGTGGATGCAGTTTCGACTGCGTATACTAATGCTGGCCTACCCCCACGTGCACTCTACCAGAGGAGTGGCTACATCATGGGCTCTCTTTAGAGGAGCCTCATTGACTGACATATGTACTGTGGCTAGCTGGGCTAGCTGGGCTACCCTGCATACTTTCATCAGGTTCTACTGACTTAATGTGGTAGATCCCGCTATGCCTTCATTAGCCACAAGGGTCCTTGAGGTTGTACACTCGCACAGCTAAGTGTGGTTTTGCAGGTTCGAGTCGTCCCTCATCTGCTGTCTCCGCTCACGCTCCCTCGCGACGGCTTTGGTATACTTTTCCCAAAAGTATTATTGGTGGTCATCTTCGAATTGAAAGGGAGCGTTAGGTTCGGATGTAACCCTGGTTCCCTGAAAGAGAAGACGACCGTGCCTAAGAAACTATTTTAATTGAGATACAGACTTGGGGTTTATAGATACGCATTGGGCAAAATATCCAGGTGATCTTAACCCTGTCCTGTGCCATTGGGGTACATGTTTTCTGGATAATAATGACCACACACTTTGAGATTTACTGTAGGTACATTGGTTTGCAACATAATTACAGGGACCTCCCTCCTTTTAGGAAATTGTATCAAATAATAATACAAAATGTGAGAAATAATTGAATTCCAATATTGCACCCATCTATGTCTCCATCCTAATTGCTGCTAGTCACACACAGTTTCTTTTAAAACTGTTGCCATTCTTCATTGTAAGTATATCCATTTCTACTACCTGTACACGAGACATTTCTTAACCTACATTTTAACAGTCTGAAAATGTCGTACTTTTTTTGGATCTTTGAGATCAGATGTTGTCAGGAGGGTACTGTTGTTCATAAATCTTCAGACCTTAGAAATAATGCCTTGCTCAGGTTTTATAGTTGTGCTGGATGAGTTGTTTATGTTCTTAGGTTGATTTCTATTTAGATGAAGCTGTGCATTGCAGTTTCCAGACCCCAGTAGGTAAATTCACAAGATCCATTTTAAACTGTTTTTACAAGTCTTCATTAATGCTGATTTATTTATTTATTCATTTATTTGTTTTTATTTGAGGGTAACACTGAATTTGTATAAGGATCGAAGATGATTAATCTGCTGGTACTCCGAACTAGAGGCCATTGATTGGGCTTTAATAAATTGAAGTGACTCATGTCATGGGAAAAGTGGACTTAATGCAGCAATTTGCAGACTTGTAAATTTCAAACACAGGAGGCAATAACCCATTACAGCAATAAAAGTGACGCAATTACCAGAAAATGTGGAATAACTAATAGTGCAGCCTATTTGCATGAGATGATCAAATTCTCAACATTATCCAGCCAACAAAACTGTGTTGACTAATAAAGTCCTCTTGGATTCAGAGCAGCACATCACAGCATGAGTTGAACCAATATGTGCTGTACCTGATATAATGCTCTGCAACAGATGTTTATGTACCTCGCTGTTGGTACTTAGGGCATGACCTCCAGGCTGTTGAAGATCTATATTGCATTATTCCATTAATCATCGGTACAAGAGGAACGATTTCAGCTTGATCTTTCTGAACTAATAAAAACCTGATGTGTGAATTTGTTTCAAGCTGCAGCTAGGGGTATAATAACATACAGATTTCACCTACAGTAGGTCGTTGTGGCAAATAGATGCTACAGATAGTATTCATATTGTTTTTAGGAGTGCTGTCTTGTGCGTTCTTTGTGCTCTATATAAGGCCCGCAATGCCTAAGGTTGCCATGTGACACGTAATACAGATATTACAAGTTACTGTATGTTGCTACAAAAGAAAGCTGAATTATGGTTTCATCCATATCAGATAGGCTAGCTATTTTTGATTGAAGTCGCTATCAAGATAATTAACTCAAAAGCCAAAATGAGCTCTTTCCATTTTTCAGTTGGAATTGCTGTTACAGGTGAGGTAAGGAATTGTATATTTAGAATTCTATTTACGTCTTTGCGCACAAGTTGACGTAAGAGATTTATCATAATGTTATTGATCAGGTCCACTAAAGACAAGTCTGTAGAGTTTCAGCATCCCCCCCCCCCCAAGCTATGAATGCTCAACATTAACCTATTTCATTTCACAGCAATTTCAAAGAATAATGGTACACCTTAAATCTTTCAGCACTAAGTAACTTAATTACAGGGCTACCCTAGGGTAACTAATTCGTATTGTACTGAGAAATAGAAAAACGGACAAAGATATACATGTTTGTGTATTAGATTTTGATTGAGTTACCTTTCCTAGGCCTGTATGCAATTGAGCCGTGTTAAACAGTTACACAGTACATGATTGTTAGAGTAAACTGTTTATTCAAATAACTTAATACTGAAAAAGTTTTGTGTTGTTCTTTTGTTTAATTTATTCTTAGGGATTTCCCCACGAACCAGTAGCATGAAAAATATTTCATAGTCTTTGGATTACTGAACATTAATAAGTAGAAACTATGTTGGAAATACCTGATCTAAATAATGCTAGACTTCAAGGCTGGCTCTGGACTTGATGTAATAACCCATATGTTTTTACAACTGGTTGATTTTTCATTCAGCACTTCCAGCAATGGTCTATAACAGCTTAATGGTAAAGTTCCCTCTAAATGTCACAGTTTTTATTTATTCTCTTTTTCTTTTATCTTTTCCTCAGCTCAAGAACCTGAGCAGCCTGGACTTGCGTCACATCTCTGAGCTGAATAACGAAACGGTGATGGAAGTGGTGAGGAAATGCAGGAATCTGAGCTCACTTAACCTGTGCTTGAACTGGAGCATCAATGACAGGTAAAAATTGTATTCAACCTAAAAAAAAACAAAGAAAAGAAAAAGAGAATAATTGCTCTGACTAATGTAGTCTTTTGACGAAATAGAACTGTGGTCTGCTGGATGAGGCAGAATATAAGTAAGGTTTTGTAAACCCTGTATAACATGAACATAATTTATATATTCTTTAAGAACCAGGGATGGGGTCAATTCCGAAATGAATTGGAATTAGTTGGTAAATTCCAATTCAATTCAAGAATTTGAATTGGAATTTGAATTTGAATTGAAAAAATCTTCAGGATACAGAATTGGAATTTGAATTGGAATGAAAGGAAATATAATTTAATTCCATGAAATTCCACTCATTTTAAAAAGTCAAATGCCACATTTATTTTATACTATATATTTTACACTTTTATATTATATCACTATAAACAATACTGATTGCAATAGCATTAATATATACTTTCAAATACTGTATCTTAAGCATGGCTCAAAGCTTTCAAAACTTCGTTTTTTGCATTTTTGTAATGAGATGTTTAAGAGCTACAGTAGTCCTTAATTATTTGTTTTTCTTTATTCATCCATTATTTAATCATTTAGTTTTTCACTCCTATGTTGTTACATGCCACTCATTTTTAATCCTAGCGCAACACCAGGATCTTCCCATGTTGCGTCCTCTGTAAGGTGATCTATATTTAATTATCAGGGAGTTGCTAAACAAAAATGCTAATTAGAAGAAAAAAAAAAAGATTTCTGATATAGGGATATAGGGTTCAAAAGCATGATAGATTTCAAGCTGTGGTTGTTCTAACATGGAACACCTGTACAATTGTCAGATACAATTCTCTACTCTGTTGTTAGCAAAACAAACCAAAAAATACATTTACCAAAATCATCCCAAATATTTGGCTCTGTGCAGTTCTTGACTGTTAGTTGTATTCACCCTAGACAATTGCCTTTTGTTGTTTTGTAAGAAGTTTCAAAGTTGGGTTAATTCTAGCGGGTTTGTATAGTGTCCATCATATGAGCATTGTCCTGTAGCCAAGCAGTAAATCCCCCCTCAAAACAGGATAGCCTGACTACTTAACTTATTTGGTTTCTGTTAGATTATATGCTCCTTGAAATGTTGAGTTGCAAATTGTACATCTTGGTTGGTGGTGGTGACATAATGTGCAAGAAAAATGGCTTTCATTTTAAATCGAAATCCTGGTTTATTGTGGCTGGGGGAAGGGGGCTAATTTAATTGGGGGACAATATATATATATATATATATATATATATATATATATATATATATATATATATATATATATATATATATATATATATACAGTATATATATTTTTAGCACATTTTGTCTTGTTTTCTAACTCATTGATTTGTTTTTAGTGTGGGTGTCATACCAGTGCTCAAATTGGTACTGCTTTAATTGGATTAGATGACGAGAGGAGTAAACTTTGTAATTATATGACAAAATACAGTATTTACTTGATTGCTGAACTAACTGTGGTTGCAGTCATGATTCATCGGTACTTACAGACTGTTGCAGCAGTTCCTGTTGTTTTTCCTTTAGACTCATGTAGGAGTCTTTCTAAATGAAACTGGACACATCTCATCTGGTGCAAAATAGCCCTTTGATCCTATATGTTTAGTTTTCAGCAGTAATTCAAATATGGGCCAACAGCGGTTAACAAACTCCAAAAGACAAAAAAAAGACAGTATTCAGCTACAGAAGTATATATGTTGCTTCAACCTGGCCAGCACAAACTGTTTCTCATTTATGCCATATACAGGTGATTTCAAGTGAAGTTATTTACAGTACACATCCTTCACAGATTACTGAATATTTACACATTGTAAACTGGATTAAAGTACCAGTCGGATTGCACTGTTGCATCCATAGACTTCTATATTTAGAACATAATCTAATTGCCACGAGTCAGATACTGTAATTATCTCTCACCGGTGGGATAGTATAATTAACTCCTCTCCTGAGGAAGACCTATAATCCACTAGGCTCCCCAACCACTTGAAAAAAAATATAGTGCAGGAAATGCATTCAATTAATGAACATAGTTTTTATATTTATGTTTGATTAAACATAAACAAAATCAGTTATAGTAAATTGATTATCTAACAAATCTGATAATCGTTCATGCAGCACATACACACATGCATTGTATTGTATTGTAGTGTATTATTTTTACTCTTACAACCCAGTGTTTGCAGTGCCATGACTGCCAAAGATTGAATGAAATCATAAATAATGCCTGGATAATTTTAAAATAGGAGTAACCGGTGCCTGGTGTGTAGTTTTTGACACTTTGATGCAATGAAGTTGTATGTTTGCACCACAGCATGATTATTGGCTGAAACTCACCCAAGCAAGTTTTGACATCATCATACAAAAAGGACGGTTTGGCCTCCTTGTGGATTTGTGGTAATACGTTTTCTGGATAGGAGGGTTGGAACTAGCCACCAGTAAACCATTGAGCAGAGACCAAGCAATGATGAGCAGTGCCTGCCTGGAACTTGAAATTACTTCAACTAGAGTGGGCACCAGTGTGAATTTCCTTTGTGTGGTTCGAGTAACTTACTCAGAGAAGAGATCAAATAATATATTTTAAAATGAAGAGTGTAATGTGATATGTATAGAATATGACAGGTGCATCCATCGTTATTTTGCTGTCTTATGTTGGAAGGCAGAATGAATAATGTACTGTGGTTAAAATGTTTACAGCAGTATTGTATTTCCCCTTTGTACTTTTTACAGGGCACACGTGATCAATTGATATTCCAGCATGACACTGCATCATAAACAGATTGTGCTCTTAAGTTTCCCCCCAGAAATATGTGAAACCTTGCACAGCACCATCACAAACATGAATGCCTTCATCACATTCCAGTTAATTCGATAACATATTATGGCATTTATTGCTAAAGTTCAGTGAGTATCTGTGCAGTGGATCTTGCATAAGGCATTTCCAAGCCACCTGGTGTGTCATAATTTTCCGGGAACAGTTTTCATAAACTGGAACTATATATTGTGTCTGTGAATGTTCAAGGACCTGGGAGCCAATTTACCAACAGATAATCTACTTTTCCTTTATGAATGTCACATCATGGAGGACTTTGGGAGAGGTAGCCTAGCACGTTCACATGATTTAATACACTTGAGAATTAAATATGAAGATCATGTTTATCAAAAAAAAAAAAGATATAGAAAGACTTTTCAACATCTTTAGTATGCATAGCTACGAAGCAGAATCCTTTAATTGGTATCCACAGCTTTTAAGATCTCACACTTTACTCTTCTGTCCCTTCTGTCCGAAGGTTTCAGCTCAAGCACCCCTTCTGCTCTACTGAATGGTACCACAGTTGCAGTAAAAGGCAAAATAATCTGATTAACCCCGCCCCCCCCTGTTTGTTTAATATATAATCTGTTACAACAGTTTGAGACTGACAGACTGCTGGCTTCAGGACAGAACAGCTTTCTGTTGACCCTAGGAATGACCAGCAGCCCCTCATCCTGTGATCTCAGAGTGCGTTTTGGAAGATGCAGGGTCAGTAACTCCTGCAAGTAACTAGGTGCTAATCCATTCAGGTCCTTGTAAGTTAACAGCAACATCTTAAAATCAATTCTATACTGCACAGGGAGCCAGCGTAAAGACGCTGAAACAGGGGTAATATGGTGTGATAGTACCTTGTTATAACAGCAAGTATTGTACTGAAAACCACTGCTATCAGGGTCAAGTAATTGGGAAATGAGGGTTAAAGAAGGCAGGTTTTCTGCCTGTTAACAAAAAGAAAAAACTTAATGTGGAAGTTGAAGGGCCTTAGCTGGAAGCATTTCTAGCACAGATAATCTAAATTGGGCTTTAAACTACTTTTCAATTTTTTATAACAATTTAACAGTTAGGTGTTAGCCCTAACTTGGGCTTTTGACCTCCTAAAGATTGTATCTCCAGGGAGCAAAAACTGATAGCATTAAATTGGAGGAGCTGGTAAAAAAAAAAAAAAAAAAGAAAAAACTTAAATAATTTCTACTCATAGCTGGGTGTTGTTGATTGGGTCACATTTAAAAGCTTAAAAGCTTCCGCCCCCCCCCCCCCCTTTTTTTTAAAAATAGCTTCTTAAAGTAAATTGATTTCATAATTTAACTTGCTTTTTTAAAGGCAGATCTAATCACAGTTATAACTGAAACATATTACATTTCAGTCACTTTGCATACCTGTGTGCCTTTAAAAAAAAAAAAAAAAAAATGAACATCACCTTTCACGTTCACATAATATGGCAGCCATATTGGGATCATGTGACTTTTTGTTTAAAGAACTAATGCTACAAGATATTGGCTTCATACTCTGTACACAAGTATTCTGATTCCCTAGGTAAAGGTGTGTTGCGCAAAAAAAAAGGGAAATATAGTGTGTGTTTTGTACGTTAGCTGTTTTGCAGATTCAAAGGTCGGTATTCGCTGACAGTTTTCATTTTAAAAAGCATGTAAACCAACAAACTTTGTGATGACAGACTGTTTGTGTTTTCAGCTGGCAGCAGAAGTGCAGTGATTTGAGGAATGTCATAAATGGACTAAACAGCACTTTCTTGTATAATGCATATTCTCAGGGGAATACAGCATGCAGTCTAGCAGACAGTCAATAACAGAAAGTTGGTACATCATTGTAAAGACTATATCTCATTTGCTTGTACTGGTAACTTATCAAAGAGTGACCACATTAACCACAGTCATTGGCTGTGTATGGGTGTACATTGCATGCGATTTGAAGTTTGCGAAGAGGTTTGTGGGACAAGACCGCAAGACCCACTCAGCAGTCCAAGTTCAGGATTTCTCCCCATTGTGATTGAATTAAGGGTAAACCACCTGGCATTTCACATTAGAATGTTAAAAGAAGACTGAATTGTAAAATCTTCTTTATGAATACAGTAATTTAATTAAACTACAACCACTGGTCATATAGGGTGCCACAGCCCAGTGTTTACTCATTAGCACCCTTGCCAGGCATATAAGGTTTTTGTATTAACATATGTTTTGCTATTAAAGCACCTAAAACGATTTAGTCTGTAGTTAGTTTGTAATTTCCCACAGTAACTAAAATACATACATTTTAGTAGCACTTACCAGTACACAGTGAGTCATATGGCTAACTATTCAAGTGTCCATCGAATCAACATTTTACAGGTTGTTAAAATATTGCTACTTTGCATTCCACAACAACATTCTCTCAATCTCTTCTCTCTCTCTCTCTCTCTCTCTCTCTCTCTCTCTCTCTCTCTCTCTCTCTCTCTCTCTCTCTCTCTCTAATAAGCATGTTTTATTAGAGGGAAATATAGTCTATTCTTGGGGTCCATCCCACCGGTTGTGAAACACTGCTGTCGTCAATGCCGGCTAAACTACGCTAGAGGTGCTCCTTTGTTGAGATACCTTTACAAACTACAGCAGGCAGCATTTTCACATCTCACTTCAATGCTTCACATATGGCATCCTTTACTTTGGTTAGTTTAAAAAAAAAAAAAATGGAATCGCCAATTATATTTTACCCCATTTTTTCTCCAATTTGAAATGCCCAATTCGTAAGCCAGGCTCACCGCTGCAACCCCTGCACTGACTTGGGAGAGACGAAGATGAACACACGCGTCCTCCGAAACGTGTACCGTCTCCTGTCCATTTCTTTTCACTCTGCAGCCCTGCCATGCAGCTACCTCAGAGCTACAGCGTCGGAGGACCACGCAGCTCTGGGCCTCTTGCAGACAGTCCTGCAGGCGCCCGGCCAGTCTACAGGGGCCGCTGATACGCAGTGAGCTGAGGACACTCTGGCCGACCTAAGCCCTCCCCACTCCGGGCGGCGTTTGGCCAATTGTGCGCTGCCCCCTGGGAACGCCCATCCACGGCTGGCAGTGGAATAGCCTGGACTCAAAACAGCGACCTCCAGGCTATAGGGCGCATCCTGCACTCCACGCGGAGTGCCTTTACCTTTAGCGGAGTCAACTGACTAATATTGACTATATATTTCTCAAATTTACATATTATTATCTGTTTACAGTGTATGTTTTACTGACAATGGCCATCTGGTCTTTTTCTGGCAAGTGGTCTCTTCTTTAAACCAATTTTTTCTTCTCAAATATGGCCTGCGTCTTAAATTGGCATTTGGGCTGCTCTTAAATTCAAAAGAATACGGTAATAATAATCAAGACTGAAGAAGTTCATTATATTTTTTCTTCCAGTGTGGTGTTTTTTGGCAAAATTGTCTGTCATATGTTTGGATTAATATGCATCAAGGGCATTGATAAATAACTTGCTTCCATTTTAGAATCAATTAAAATGTGCAGCTGCTGTATTCCACTCGCAGTACATTTTTAACTGATATTTAACAGTATTTCATCATGACAGTAATGAAACATTTATGGAGAGTGCGTCTCTTGGCAGATTTAGGAGTTGACAATTGATTGTTTGTTCAGTAAAATAATTTCTTGCATGATTTGGTTTATGTTTAATTGTAATTTTTAATTGTAAATTTAAATTCTGGGATATTACTTTTTCTCACCTTTTAGAACTAAAATGTTTCTTAAAATTGAACTAGTTCCCCCACAAAGTTTGGAGAAATATTACAGATTTGCAAACTATATACAGGAGGCTTTCAGTGATATTAACTTTTTGACAAGTATAATTGAAAACATGCAAAAAAATATGCATTTACTGTGGCTGCCAGAATCCCCACTATGTCTTTTTTTTTTAACTGTAAATTAGTGGTTTAATCCTATTTAATCATATATGCCAAAGTATAAATCAGTTAAGATGGAAAATTACATCATAAGCCTATTGGTTTTCTTTCTTGCTCGCAATTCTTTACATTTTTGCTGAGGACATCTGTTACTGATCTTCTAGTTGATGGCAAAAGTCAAAACTTTTGTGTATCAGCAAGATTCTTGTGTCAGTCATTATTGCCACCAAAATCCATGCGGTTTACTAAAGGTGGGTAAACGAAAAACAAGATCACGCTGTCGGACAATCAACAATGACTGAGAAAGTAAAGTGAACACTTTAGCAGTAAATCAATGCTAGTCCAGACTCTTTATAAATCCACTATGGGGACCAAGGTTCAGCTGCAAGTAACTGTTTGGCTAAAACATAACAATTTAGCTCTTATTTTGGAAAAAAATCTAAAAAAAAAAAAATAAACTAGAGAACATGTCCCAAGGCTCTGCTGCCTAACTTTTCACTGCTTTCATTCTTTGACTTTCCATTGTTGGTTTAAACCCCAGAAAAATAATTATTACAAATCTGACAGTACAGTCGTGGTAGAACAAGACTCTCAGTGAGTGGTGCCTCATTTGTGCTTGAAGCATGTTTTACAGGTGACTGTCTAGATGGGAAATAACATGCAGTGATAGGAGTGCACTGTTAAAAGTTGGTAAACCAAAATAAGACAAACCTGAACTCATCTGTCAGTTTACAGCTATATTAAATATAAATGTGTAATACAGTGGAGTCTAATTTTACAGCCCTTACATCACAAACACATCATTAAACGAAAATGACATCGCTCCAAATTGATGAATTATTACATGAAATAATGTTTTTCCAAAATGCTATTCCCTTATAAAGTTGCGAATTGGGTTCTGTTATACAAAATACGTTTTGTGGTATCACCCACTGCAACCTAATATCCATAAACTAAAGCTAAGAAAGTTGGGTGGTTTTAAAAAAAAAAAAAAAGATTTCTGTTGTCAGATAGTCCAACAACATGAAAAATGAGCGTCTAAACCACTAAAAAAAAAAAAAAAATATGAAGGTGATTAGTTCTGACAGAACTCATGTAAAAAACATGAGATAAACATCCTCTGTGGTTATTAATTCTGAGTAATGGCTGCACCGTCACCCTAAACTGTTTAATAAATTGTGACATTGAAAACATTTAGTGGTTAGTAATTTGAGACCACAGGTGTAAAGGTTAAGTTAGATTTAAAATGTAAACTGGTAGAAATTAAGTAAAATATATTCTGTCAGTTTCACCTAACGTCTTAATTTCTTCAAGGTTTCACTTTGTGTGAATGGATAGTTTCTGGTCTGTGGTCAGCTGTATACAGTGTATCTGCAAATTACTGGACCCATCCAATAAACCCAAAACACAGTTAACTTTTGACTGAAAGCAGTTACTGATCCTATACTATTTGGGGGGGGTATTTTACATTTTGGTTTATAATGGCTGTAAATAAAATATTTTGCAAAGAACAGGGATGTAGGATTCGTTTTCAATGAGGTCTTAAAGTGTACAATTACAGAAATGTAAACAATTTGGAAAAGTAGGCTAAATATAAACACTAACACTAAGCTACTCTTTATTTATAATGATTTTTGTTTTAAAAGTTGCAGTGAGATTTCTAAGATTTTCCCCAACACTAAACTGTCAGAGAAATCAGTACCTGGTCTTATTCAATCCAGTCTTCTAAGCAAAAAACCAAAAAAACGCAATTTATATGAGATTGCTTGGTAGACCACCAGATTTTGCTGCTGTTATCGAGAAATTTCAGAAGAAAAGTGATCTTCATTTGAAAAATGTGGCCATTAGTCAGAAGAAAAGCGAAGATCTGTTTAAAAATTGTACTTAAAGTACTAGGATTATATAAAAAAAGACACTTATATCTTTCTTTCCTACTGAGGAGCAATTGTTCTCTCCAGGTAGAACGCTTTCTTCCAGTCATCACTCTGCCGGGGGCTGCCTGTTAGGATTTTTCATGGCAGACGTCCATCAGTGGAACCTGGTGTGACTGTCAGAGTGAAGTGAAGGCTTCGGAGCGTGGCCCTGTCAGTCAGAACACCGATGGGCACACAGGCAGAACAGCATATCGGTGGCTGTCTCCCTCCACAAAAAAGAAATGGAGCAACACAAATGAGAAAGACAAGGTCACTGAAACTTTTCACAGCACAAAAAAGTTCTATTTGTGTGTGTGTGGTGGGGGGGACACAGACAAACACCTTATTTTAATGAATTTGTGCCTTCTATTGAGTCTTTATTATTTCCCTTGGTTTATTAGTAACGCCTTACCCATTGTTTTGATAGTTCGTCTATATTCATAACTGTTTGTTTAACGGTGCATTCATTAGAGGTTGCTATTGAAGAATTTAATTGCGTATTGAAGCCCTTTTCTATTAGACATGCATAAAAGAGAGAATTTGAATGCAAAGATGTGGAATATTGCAGATTTATGAAATGTATTCGCTTCTCATTTGCATCAAGGGAGGTTAAGCAAATTTCTGCAAACAAAAAAAAAGAATGAAAAGGATTTTTTGCAAGCTATGGAAGAACTAAGGACTAATCTCTTGGGCCAAGGGAAGAAACATATAAAAAATGCAGGATAGTCAAAGGGCCGCACAGACATGATGTTTGTAAGATCTAGTTCAAAAGTCTAGTCCCTTGAGTACTGCTCTCACATCTAGAATTTTTGCAGCCTATGTGCTTTGCAGTAAATATTGATAAATGGCTTCAGGGAAACCAGTTTTTTTGCTATTTTACAATAAGCACCTCATCAGCCGTTTCACAGCAGTGTGTAGCAGTTTTAAGTTTTTTTTAACAATGATGACAAATGAATCAAACTATAAACCTGCCATATTATTTACCAAAAAAAAAAAATGTAGGTATTTAGATGGCACATGAAAGCATATAGTGTTCCTAAATGCATCAGAAATTGCATCAAAGCATTCACATTTTACAAATATGGCCATCGCAATCAGCGTTAAAACCCTGTTAACACTACGATGGAGCACAGTCAATTGAATTGTAATTTAAATGAGTTAATAAGGTTTTGGTTGCAAAAATGTTACTTACCAGTATATAATGAATGGGTTTGTAACTTAGTAGTAAAGTGTTATTCAATTGGCAGCCCACGGGCCCAATCCGGCTTGCGAGAGCCTTCCGTTTGGCACATCAAGGGTCAGCTGTCCTTCATTACAAAAGCTGAATTCACAGATACGCAAGATTGAAAGGTCGCCGCTATCTACAGGGCATTTGTGTCCCCTAACAAGCTTTTTTTTAATTTTTTTATACAACACACCATAATACAGAAACAAGTGATAACTGCACTTTATGTGGTAATAATCATTCTCCATTGTTTACAATCACTCTGTATGCAAGCTACCTTCAAATCAATAAACTTTAGTTTATATTCACACTCTGTATGCACATTCATTCCTATTTGTACCAGTACATTCCATAACCCAACGGTGAATACTATTTTACAGTTTACTATTATTGAACTATAAATAATGACGCTTTTTCTTTTAAACATGCACATTTGTGAGGTAAAGAGTGATTCAGCATCGATAGTCCCAGAAGGCGAGAGACATACAGACGAAACAACAAACAGCCAGAGAAAATAAGACAAAAAAAAACAGTGACGGCTTGTGACTTTTTTGACAGGTGAGGCACAACTCACTAAATAGTTATTACCCCCCCCCCCCCACACACACACACACACACTCACTCAATGGATAAAGTACTAAAAGTAAATGTACTTTGTTCAGCTGATTTCATATAATGCATTCAAATAATAAACTGCAGTCACTGTGTAAAATATCCCCCCATCAATTAAAAAAAGCAACATTAGCTCTCTAAACAACAAACAAATTGCAAAATTGCGGATACAAGTTTTTATAATCAATTTGCAAATCAGAAACTTAATACCACGTGTTATTTAGTTCTACAAGTCATTACGTGACACCAGTGTAGAACATTTGCTTTACTGTCATACCATGTATTTCAATTAGAAACTTTTCATTTACATTGAAACACATTGGCGTTAGAACATGTTGATACAGATGTAGACACACAGTGCTACATTTTTAAATAAGGCTCTTAAGATGCTTATGCCACATAAATAAAGCAATTTAATAATTGACCTGCTTTCATTAGTTAGCTTGAATGCTTGCTGCGTGTCAATTTCAGGCAATAAGAAAGGAACATTAGATGTCCATTAGTTTCTCATGCATTTAAGTTATAATTTTTATATAGTTTTAAATAAAATTAAGATTAATAGCATGCTGTTTTAATAGCATTAGTGGGCTTTGTATAATTATTTGTTTGCAAGGTGTGAATATTTTCAGGAAAAATGCATCTGCTTTCTATTTTTATTATTAAATGGCGATCAGACATTGTATCATTTTAAGTGGTTTATTTCTGAGATGTGTTAGTTGATTGGTGCAAGTGTAGTGTTGCAATGTTCTGTTATGTAAAGTGTGATTGGATAGTCAGATTTTCATAACCATTTAATCCACCCCCCCCACCCCCAATCTGTCATGGGACAGATTTTAGGTTTGTGGTAAAGCGGTCCCAAGGTCTAGGCTGGTCCGCACCCTTGAATTTTTAGACCCTGACACAGAAACTGCAGTTCAGCGCTTCTTTACACACTTTTATTAATTAACAAATAAACAAAGCACAGGAACAGAACAAAACGTTTTTGTTAGGTCTGGAGTTTTTCCCCCCTAAGTGGTTTACTTCCATTTTCTTTCAGCTGAGCGCTTAAGAACATTTACAGTGAAATATGTGACTATAAGTGTTGTCTGCTGTTGTGGTGTGTCAGACAGGGAGGTTGTTAGTTATTTATTTATTTACTTACTTACTTACTTAGTTTAATTAAAGATTGACCTGAAGGTCGTTATTTGAAAACTATGTGATGGTAGTTTGTATAAATTGGCATCACACTTTTTTTTTTTTTTCCAGTGGTCTCAAGCAGGTGTCAAAGGCTGAGTAGACATGATGGTTGATGCACCATTTTACTCACTCAGTGGGTGATGTCTGCGGGTTGCAGCTGGAGCACATTTTGGAGAGCTCACAATGTAATTGCAGTTGTAATTTCAGCTCTGTAGAAAAAGCACCGGTGCAGTTAGTTAATCTGTACCGTTCAAGACAATCACAAATGAAAATTGTTTCAGTGCAGGTGGAAGTTTATTCCAAACACGATTCCTTTGGCTTCAAAATTCTTATTTCCTCTTGTTCAGTGATTACTGGTTTAAACTCCCTTTTGCTTCTCTTGCTTATCTGATCCTTCAAATGTGAAATAGTCTTTAAGTCAAGTCCCAGTTGCTAGTGTTTATCTTTTGTTTTGTATCTACCATATTAAAACATAATACATGGATAACTGAGGTGAAGCCCAAGTGGAGATTGGGCAGAAAAAAAGATTGTTTTGATTATCTCTTACAAATGCAATTATTATGTTTTTTTTTTTGTTTATGTAAAGTACAGTTATATTGTGGAAACAGGAAATTGTGCTCCCAGAATGCCAGATATTTGTAACTTAACACTTAAACTTAATTTAATTCTGGGCTGTATTTAATGGAATATATAACCAACTCTTCTATTTCAATTTGTTTAACTTTGAATTTCATTTATAATCATTACGAAAGATTCAAATCAGATATTTCGTTGGCACATTGCTGTTGGGGAAAGATGTCACCAGTGCTTTTGTATTGGCTCTGAATGATTTTCCTGTAAGATATTAGCAGTATAATAATAATAATAGTAAAAGGTTTTTAGTTATAATGATTTTGATTTATATGCACGAGTTTGCAACAGCATCTCCCTGTCCGTATCCTTTGCTTTTTTGTATGCCCGGCTAACCCAATGGGGTTTATAACCTTTTGCTTTAAATTTTTCACCAACAATTTCTGCATTACAAATACGTCTCACTCTCAGTAACTGACTATAAGGTAAACTCAGTTTCAGAGACAACGTATGAAAACTGGTAGCACTGAGAAAATGATTCCTGTCTGTACTTTTCCTATAAACTGAAGTCGTTAAAATAACTTCCTCTGTGTGAGCAGAAAACTCAACTGGACCTAATATGGCCAGGGCACTACCTGGCTGATATATACAGTACACGAAGCAGGCAATACAGTAATTGGGAAGCATATGCTACATAGTTCATAAATGCCCCAAAATCCACTTGATTTCACCAATACACATTCTTTGCATATTGTTGTTGTTTACATGGTTGGACAAAAAAAGTTTTTTTTTTTTTTTGTCTTGCGGCAAAATGCAGGCCTTTGCTTCTCCTTTTTAGCAACATCTGCCAACTCCTCATTACTTTTCTTTAGGCAATCAGTGAAGATGAGCAAAACAAATTGTTCCAGGCCCTTAGATATAGAATATGTTCTTAATGTAAACTGTCAAATGTTTTAGCTGCACAACTGGACTTCAGAAGGTCAGATTGATCTTCTTGCTCAAAGCAGATTTTATTTTGACAGTTCATTACATTTGAGTGTTGGTGCATTATACCGAGAATGTAAGCAAACAAGACTTGATTGAACTGGTGGGGAAAAAAACAAAAAAAACACAACAACAAAATATCAGCAGCAATTGCCACTTGTGGGCTTTCTGCCTGCTCTGACCTTGAGTGGGTTGAAAATCAGTTTGTAAAGCACCCTTTACTATGTTAAGAATAATTAAACAGTATACAGAAACTAATCTTATTGTGATAACATTTCCATTTGATACAAACGGTTTGATACAAATGCATTTCAGATAGCGGTTCACTAAATACTGTATACTTTCAAATATATGTATTTTTCAATTGCAGTATTATTGTTGTACAGTAGTATGCAATAGCTTTTTTCCATGTTAATTTAAAATAGGATTTCTAGACCTCAGTGTTAAATACGTTTTGTCTAAAAAGTGGACTAAGGGCTTACTAAAATGTTCTGGTAAAATGTAAGTGCATGTTGTAATTGCAAATGGAGGGCACTTTTTCTGGGTCAAATAAACACAATTTGATGTGCTTATCAAAATGAATATTGCTCTATATTTTCTCTGTTTATTAATAGGTGAAATGGTAGCTGTATCAGTCCAGATATGATAGACAAAGAGGAGCGGTGATTCATTTTTATTGGACTAACTAAACAATAATTAATCACAAGCTCAGAGATCTCTTCTTTGGGTGAATGTAGGTTTACATTCAAAGGTGGCATCAGAACTAATTTTGAATCACTATAATTCTAATACTGTAAGGAAAAATACTGTGTGGGGGAAAAACAGGAAATGTGGCCACACAATAAACAATGACAATTACAAAGACAAAATAAATTATATATATATATATATATATATAATGAGGTTGAAAAAGAGTTTTCCTTTTGAGTCCTTTGTTTTTTGAGTCGAGGAATTTTACAAATTTAGGTTTGCAAGTTCTCCTGTCTTGAGTGTTTTTAAATGCTGCCTTTTTTAAAACAAGAACCGTCAGATCATACAGGGAATGGTTAGGCATGTTGAAATGGTTGCCAATAGGAGTGCTTGGAGTTATGTTGCTAATGGTGTGTCTCTGTAGATTCATCCTGATCCAAAGACAACGTTTGGTTTCTCCTATGTTGGTTCCATCGGAGCATTTGTTATATTTAGTCATGTAGATTATGTTTTTGGATCTGCAGGTAAATGATCCTTGTATTATTTTGTTTATTAGCATTTTATTGAATCTTGAATATGTAATCTTGCTGTGAATAGGATACAGAGATGTAAAATGTTGTCCAGTCCCCCCCTCTCCTCACTGTATTTCCAGTGTTGTGACAAGTGGTACATTCTCATTTGGTCACCATGTTCGAGGAGGAGGGAAACTTAGAATGATGTGTTTAACACACATATAGTTGATTGCATTTCATTTGACGTTTGTGCTAGTTAATGTAATTCAGATAATATCAAGTCCCAGCTTTACAATTCAGTTTTGCATTTTCATTCAAAAATTAAAATGTTGGTTCAAAAATGGTTATAGAGGATAGTACTGTATCGTAAAAAAAGGTGAATACAACATGTTTTCTTATATACAGCACTTCAAGCTGAGTAATTACAGAACTAATTATTTTGTGACAGCACACTGAATCATCATAGCTTTTAGCAACATTTTATTAAATAGTAAAATCATAATTAATCATGTTTGTAAATGTTACTTGAGATGCTGACATCCAACAGCCTGAAAATAACCTTCTAAAAGCTCTGTTAATTTTACTCCAGTTCATATTCTATATTACCAGCATGGAGCTCAAATGGAGGACTTGGAATTATATGAATAATTTGCGTTTCCTCTTGGATACAGTATAGCAAAGCTTCTTTTCAAACAGCGACATCCATTACATCCTAGAACATTTTGCTATGAACAAACAGTAGGCTGTTATTGGGTGGTTTGTGTGGCAAAAATGCACTTTTAGTCAACAGAGTGGTTTAGCTGTTTTCTAAAGTGGTGAAGTCATAAATGAAAGCCGATACATTACTGTATTTGTTTACTATTAAAATAGACGTTGCCACTGTACCTTGAAGTGAATCCATAAAACAATTTAACATTGCGTTTCATGCTTACAGGGTTCAAGAATAATAAAAAAATCATATGCCTAAAATCTAGTTTTGGAAGAGCACAGGTTATCAGAAGCCCTGTTGTCACAATAATGCTACAGTTCTACAGTAGTAGTTGTTATTAAAAATAACCCAATTTGTAATACTTATGTAAATGTGTAATTGCACATGGGCTGAAAAACATTCAAACACTCCACTATGAAATGTCTTGACAAATATTATCACTATTTGATCTTTCGTTTACTTTTTATAATGATTTTTCAAGCGTTATTTTATTGTCTTTGAGGAAAATAATGGGTTATATTCTTGGGCCAAACTATTTCTGTTGGCTGCTCTGTGTGACTTCACAATCAGTGGGTGGTGAATCCCAATAATCAATGCACTAGAGTTATTAAGACAAGCTAAGTCTTTATATTCTCATTTGGGAAAAGCTGATGTTTACAGGGTTTTTTTTTTTTCTGCCGAGAAGGCTCTGTGTCTTGTCCTTCCAAAGCAGAGAAAAACAATCGGACACACATGCACACACACAAGAAGCATTTCCTATGTTTTTATGAAATGACAAATTACTGACCAGATAAACATATTACAAATCATACTTGTTTTAATTTAATAATTGAAATATTTTAACCATAGTGTTACATTACTAGTGTAATATTCACAGCAACTTTGGCTCCAATTGTCCTGTTCATCCTTTCTCTTTTTGTCTCAGCTCTAAGTTACTAAAAGGCAGCGACAATGTTTCCTACAGTACCTATTATTTCCTGTTATTAAAATCCATAAACTTTTTTTGACAGAATGTATTCTAAATGAGACACAAAGGTCTACATTAATTGCTGCATGAAGCTCAGTCAGACTTTTTCTATCATTATCCATAAACCCTTGTTGGACCATTGATCTACAGACAGGCAAATTAAAAAGACATTAAACATTTATTTCAAGATCAATTCAATAGGCTGTTTGGTGCCCCAGTACTACCTCAAATCGGATTCATCTTCCAAGTCAATTTAGTTAATGCAGAAAAACAGTGGTGTGCGGAAATTACTACAGAATGCATACTTCCACAATATAGTGGTACACGGCTAGCTTTTTTTTGTGGTTTTTGTATTTTCTTTAAACTGTGCCTTCTGTTCTGAAGACTAAATGGTGGCATGTAAACCGCTGCATATTTAGCAGTTGAAACTGTTAGCTAGGGATAAAAAGACAAATGCTAAGTGCTAATGGATTCACTGGAAAGATACCAGCTGTCCATTCATGTCTTATGGATAACAGCACATTAAAAAAAAAAAAAAAAAAAGTTCTCAGTAAGTTAGCTACAGCAATTTGCATCCATCTTCACTTATAATTAGTGCTTGACAACTTTATACAGTCACTGAATCGTGATCAGTAAATGAGACAAGAAAGCTAATATTCTGATGTCTAGCACCACAAGGAATGTACCCGATATTTCAGGGTGTTACCCTTAGTTTACTAATCAGTCTTGTAGTTGACATACTGCAGCACATTCATTGAGATACGTACACATGTGGAACAAGCCCTACTTTTCCAAAGACATTCAAATGGCTGAAATTAACACATAAAGAAAGCTATAAGTAGCTTTTTAAAATAGTGATACAATGCATGTACAGTACTACCAGGTGTTGTATCGTTCATCTGTTCTAGACTGCTGCAAGTTGACATGATCGATCTATCAGTCAGGGTGAAAGGACAAGGCTCTATAAAGTGGTCATTTTGCTTGCAGTACACGTGACTGCTAAAAATGAAATGTTTACTATGGAAGTTGTTTCACCTCGAATGGAACTGCCATAGGTTACATTTCAGAAACGAACGTGTCTGTAACTACAGTCTTACTTATTTATGGAATCCTACGACGGCCCACTTTTGCTCATTCTAAGTATTTTTTCTACTTTTACATCAATTTTTTTAAAACATGATAATTATCTTGAAACAACTTAAGTCTTCAGTATGTTGTTTGGCACTATGAGATGTGATGAATATTAAAAGATGACATTGTTTAAAGATGGGGTTCACATAAATAAACAAATGCAAATTAGGACAAATTAACTTAAAAGAATCTTCTAGATCAGCTCTAGATCCCACAAATCAATACACAGAATATTCTGCTGGATACAGAAGCAACTTCTGTAGGAGAGGAAAAAGGTACTCAACGTTGCTGCCTTAACTTCCATTGTACTAGGAGATTTAATTGATCTTATGAATATGCAAGATGGCAACTGCCACTGAAAATGTGGTTTGGACACTTGCTAATGTACACTCTTTTATTGATAGACAATATGTACGCAGCTAGATAATGTGTATATATAAGTAGTGGCACTGTTCAATGCAGTATGAATGCTTTCTTCCATTTTAGACTACTGTGTGCTGTATAATGTATGTTGCTTAAAAATGTTTCCAGAAAGATGCTTCCTTGTGTACTGTCAGCTTCATAGGTCCTGAAAATGATTCAGATAACTATTGAGTGTTTTTCACAAAGTGAATATTTTTCTGCGGAGAAATTAAAAAAGATTAAAGAAATCTATAAAGCAAAAAAGGAAATTCAAAATACAAATGAGGGGGGCTCCTGAGTGGCGCATCTGGTAAAGGCACTCCGCGTGGAGTGCAGGATGCATCCTATAGCCTGGAGGTCACTGGCTCAAGTCCAGGCTATTCGAGCGCCGCCCGGATGGGGAGGGCCTAGGTCGGCCAGAGTGTCCTCGGCTCACTCACCAGCGACCCCTGTAGACTGGCCGGGCGCCTGCAGGCCTGCCTGTAAGCTGCCCAGAGCTGCATGGCCCTCCGATGCTGTAGCTCTAAGGTGGCTGCATGGCGGGCCTGCAGAGTGAAAAGAAACGGACAGCTGACAGCACACATTTTGCAGGACGCGTGTGTCCATCTTCGTCTCTCCCGAGTCAGTGCGGGGGTGGCAGCGGTGAGCCGGGTTGAAATAAAAAATTTTTAAAAAAAAGAGTTGGGCTTTCCAAATTGGGGAGAAAACAAGAAAAATTCCAAATTAAAAAAAAAAAAAAAAGTACAAATGATACATCCAAGATATGTGTTAACAAAAAAACATGCGACTGGTAACGTTAAGGAAACCTACTCCCTACTTCTATTCTGATAAATTCAAGGTGCAACAAGCATGTGGAATAGGACTGGAATGTGTTGACATTTCAGCATGTCTACACACAGCTTAAAGGTTTTGACCAGGCACTTGCTGCTGATCCAGATAGAGAAAACAGTAGTTTGTGTGTCTGTTTTGAATCTTTGTATGAAGGACTCGGTGGAAATTAAAACGAGTTTCAAAGGCTCAAGTAAAAAGTACATGTTTAGATTAACTGTGAAATAAGATAACTGAATGAAGCCCGTGGCTGTGTTACAGTATGTTTGGTATTGTACTGGCTGCAATACATCACCAAACTTTGTGTGTTATCTTCAGGTTTTGACAGGTAGGAAGTCTCTCTTGTGAAAGACTACAAATGAACATCAAGGGTTGTTGAGTCATAAGCATCTGTATCTGGTGTTTTGTTTAAGATGATGAAATAGATTTAAAGAAAGTGGAGGATTAGTTTTTTGATTCAATGAGCACATCGATATTGATCCACGTTTGCCCCATTTACTGAGTGAATTTCCCAACCCCCCTTTTCTAGTTAGAACTTGAATTGAGGTGATCCCCTGTGTCTCATCGTTTGGTGTGTACTACTGGGGAAAAAAAGTTTCCCAAGTATGTTGTCTGTTGATTTCTTTGCAGTATTTGTTCCTACAATAGAAATGTCAATGGTATGTCTTCAATGTATTCATCTAGACAATGTGGGGAAGCTATAAAAAAGGCCAACAAGATGCTCAGATATATAGTGAAAAGTGTTGAATTTAAATCAAGGGAAGTAATGTCAAAACTTTACAATACATTAGTAAGACCTCACCTAGAATATTGTGTTCAGTCCTGGTCACCTCATTACAAAAAGGATATTGCTGCTCTAGAAAGAGTGCAAAGAAGAGCGACCAGAATTATTCCAGGTTTAAAAGGCATGGCATATGCAGACAGGCTAAGATAATTGAATCTATTCAGTCTTGAACAAAGAAGACTACGCGCAAGCACTCAGAATTCTAAAAGGTAAAGACAATGTCGACCCAGGGGACTTTTTCGACGTGAAAAAAGAAACAAGGACCAGGGGTCACAAGTGGAGATTAGATAAAGGGGCATTCAGAACAGGAAATAGGAGGAACTTTTTTACACAGAGAATCGTGGGAATCTGGAACCAGCTCCCCAGTAATGTTGTTGAAGGAGGGGAGAGGGGAGAGGGGAGAGGGAGAGGGAGGGGGAAGGGACGGAGGGGGAGAGGGAGAGGGAGGGAGGGAGAGGGAGAGGGGAGGGAGGGAGAGGGAGGGAGGGAGGGGGAGGAGAGAGGGAGGGAGGGACGGAGGGGAGGGGAGAGGCGTGTTATTTATAGTCTTAAACATGCACTCCTATCTAATTAGCCAGCTCTAGGTATCAATCCTTGACCAGCCGACAGCAGGTACGCAGCGCTATTATTGAGGCTTGGCCACAATGAGCTCGTCTCTCCTGACACGTGCCTCGCATGACAGACGTGACGGTTTATCTAATTGCTGTACTGTAGTTACAATTATGTAGAGAAGGTCAATCTAGTTGTCACCAATAAAAGCAGGAAAAAAAGCTACATGTACAGCCCAGATGAGCCATTATGTCAATTTAATGCTGATCATCAGCTACTAACACATTTCTTTTTTTTGTTAGCCATATATACATCTAATCTGCCTTGCTATTACAGCAGACTCACTCAATACATTCAGTTGCTGCTGCAGAGGAGAGATAACCCTGAGTGACTTCTGTTAATTGAACATTTGTTTCATTATGCCTCACTATGTTCTTCAGCATTCACCAAAAAATTGGCAACTAATAAGGAGTAAGTGAACAAGAATATTCAATTCAATATGCTTATTTTATTGATGAAGTTACCTATTGGTGTTTCACATTTTTGTTTTCCAAGGTCATGATTAATATAGTATAAAATCACTTTATAAGACAAAAATATATTAACCTTAATTGTATAATAATCCTAACTGGCCCTTACAATATAACAATCTGCAAATAATGCTTGTATATTTCACTTTTTTATGTCATAAAAAATAAGAAAAGCAAGCTTTATAATATATAAAAGTATATATATATATATATATATATATATACTTTTTTTCAGAAAATGTTACTAACCATTTGACAGTAACACAGTGATATGAAACGATAACATGAATTGCTTCTTTATTATAAGGCCATATTACTGCCAATCCATTTATTATTGTTGTTGGCTCTTGATGAGGATAATAATTAGGACCTTGTGTTTCCACGTAATTTAGTCCTACAGCCCCAAGATGTCACTATAGACTCCACAGTGAGCCACATAATGAGCAACCATTAAACAATCATTCCATTAAATTACTTTAACCATTTGAATTGCTCATCCCAGTACTACAAAGTACGTATTAGCAGATTAATAAACAGAACGCTGTAGGTGGCTACTGACATTTATTTAACCCTTACATCCTTGTGAATACATATAACAGGATTATGTTATGTTTTAATTTACCAGTAAACTTTTACGCAAATCATTTCGTAAAAAAAATGAATTGCATGTTCTTCATATCTGGATTTCACCGGGCACAAATATATATTTCATCAACAGAAGAGAAGATATTGGTTTTTTTAATAGATTTCCCGTTTCTGGCACCGATCTCTGAACAGTATAGAAATTATAACCATTAATTGAAATCTGATAGATTCTATAACATATAAGCTGTGTTTATTAATTTTTTCTTTGTTTTGTTTTTAGTGGTTTTGTTTTGTTTTATTCTTTGAATATAATGTAAAAAAAAGGTTGTTCCGCTTCCTTTTGCATATGTTTGATATCCCTCCATTTCTGATTTAAAGTAAGCACCACACCCTGGACTAGAATCTATCAGGAGGTGTTCTGTATCCAAACTACAATCATGTTGTGGGTCTAAAACTAGTGAGCTGGTTAAATAAAACATGGTTTTATTCTGCATTGATCAGGGTTGTAGTAACTTGTCAATTTTTCAATTTTTTTTCAACACCGCACTTTCTTTATTCTGCCATCTGTGCTGTGCAACTCTTATGCCAGTGGTCGGTATGTATTTATTAATTTTGCAACTTTTGATGATATGTTTGATGAATTGTAATGTTACGGCTTTCAAAATAAGTTATACTCATCAGTGTGCAGCACACTAGGTAGATATTGCTGTGTGAAATCTCTCAAATAAATGCTTTTTGAGTTTGTTGGTGCATCTATTTGTTCTAAAACAGCAAGTCTCGAGGTAAGCCGCAGACGTATTCGGACAGTCACACAGGCACTCTGTTCAGCAAATAGAATCAGACTAATTATGGTAAATTGCTTCTATGCATAATTTAATATGAGAGCCTCCAGCAATAGATCTCTGCAGTCTAACTTTTTGGTGGTAAAATAGAGCTCTCTCTATGACTTTACTTTGAATTATGCAGGTGGCATACTGCTTTTCAGAGGTTGTGACCTTGATAACAGCATTTTCATTGCACAAAGTACGGTGAATTGTTTTAGGTGCAGACATTAAAATTCATGAATGCTGTTAAGGTGTGGTCCAAAATAAATACACCATCGTAGTGTATATTTTTTGGAATGTTGGGATTCTATGAGTCTCTGGTGGTACTAAGTTTAAGCAGTAATATTATATGTTATTTTAGACAGGCTGTAGAATACTTTACTATCAATTGTAGTCCTTCGCGCTAATTGTTTCCATCCATCCGTCTGTCACTCTACAGGGTCAACACTGCCTTGATTTTGCACCAATCTTCACCACACTTATCACTCCTTGGTTTCAATCTGATAAACTCTTGATTTGATAGGAATATCTTTAACCCTTCAAGTACTGTGAAATGATTACGCTGTTATGAGGCCCCTCTGTATGTGCATGCACAGGTTCGTTCTTTGTTTGAATGTGGGGCAAAGACGTGCATTCTTTCATGGAAAATGAGAGGAATGAAGAAGTCTTTCATTTGACTTCAACATAATCCCAATATTATTCCCAACAATAATTCGGGCTGTGCATCGACAGTGTCTTCACGGTACAATACACATCGCGATACAAGAGTCACAAATGAAGCGTGAAACATCACAATGGCAGAGTTATTGTCTCGCGATAGTGCATGTGCTTGGAGTAAAACAAGTTTTGGTCAAATTAGTTTTACAACCTGCTTTGCTTTTGTTTTCTGATTTAATCTTTTGAAATAAAATATTTTAAGAAGAATTACAAATACTGTAAATAATAATAAACATAATAAAAAAATTAAAAAAAACTATACCATTTTTG
Source organism: Acipenser oxyrinchus oxyrinchus (assembly GCA_030684275.1). NCBI lineage: Eukaryota > Metazoa > Chordata > Actinopteri > Acipenseriformes > Acipenseridae > Acipenser > Acipenser oxyrinchus. The sequence goes on along the minus strand of CM060248.1, from coordinate 24,284,674 downwards.
GAAACAAATGTTTTAGAAAAAAATATTATTTTGTATCAGTTTTGTGAAAAATGCTGAATATGACAGATTTTTTAAAAAAAAGAAAAGAGTTCTCTGATTGGAGATTCATTTGAAACCAAATACTGTAGGTGAATGATAACCTCTGCATGACCTCTTGTTTTACATGCCGGTATCATTCAGGAATAGATTCAGTAATATAAGGACTGGTAAGAAGTGTGCACCTTGGCTTCAAAGTTTGTGTAAATCAGTTTCCCACAATACTGTAGAGACGCAAATGAAATGCAACAGGGACTGGTAATGTTTTTAGCGATCACAGATGCTTCAGATAGTTTTGAACAAGTTAATGTTTCCAGTGTAGGTAGACGTTATCATACCTGCATTGGCTCAGGTCTGACGGTGCTGTCTTCTACTGTTATGGCCATGATGATGAAGATGATTCTAATCTGATGTACTGTCAGTCTAATGGTTTCATTTAAAATGAGATTTGTTATATTCCCCAAGTACTGGTACTTGATTTGTGCCTCATAGTTTAGACTTAAGGTAAGTCCTTGATGAAAAAAAAAAATAAAATCTGTTAAGTCCACACTATTGAATTTAAACATGCCAGCAAACAGGCTGAATTTTGTTGTTGCCTTCCATCATTAACTGAAATGCGATGATCAACAATAACCCAATAGCTTTCCAGTTTCTTCTGACGGGCTTGACAAAACGTTCTTTACACACAGTGATTGAAAAGCTGGGGCGAGGCTGCTAGAGTACTTATTATAAATATTATTCTTGCATTTTCAATACCGACACTAAAACTAGATTTATACATGAACATCAGTGTTTGCAGGCCACCATGTTTGTTTTTTTTTCATGCATGCAGTCTCACATTTAACAAAAAATATATACCTTTATCAAAATGTTTGTCTACTAGACTAAGAAATGTTATTTTTATTCATGATATTTGTGATGATATTTGTGCTGCACTGTTACAGTAATTCATTATGCCAAAAGTAACTCAAAGTTGATGACATTTTACAGTAGTTTTGTGTCTAAAACTAATATGACCAAACATTTACATAAATTTAATTTTGATCTAAAACCGAAGCAACCTATTGTACCTATTGAGTCGGTGATGGCAGACATTAGTTTGAACAGTGTAAGTTTTGATTAGTGCTAACTTATACCATAATGTTAAAGATTGCATTTATGTCTCATATTAATAGTAATGGTATTGTTACCCTTAGGGGCAGAAAGGAAACTGCCATCAACACTTTCAACTAGTGCAAGTTACAAGGCTTTCAGATGCCATGCTTGGGTGTCACTGCTTGTAATCATAATATACACGTCGCAGCCGGTCACAATGAATAAACAGCTAATGAATCTAATGATGATTTATACCTGTGTTCTTCAAGGCAAATTGAGAGTAACCTACTTGCACAACTGATTTTCATGCTTTGAGCTCTTTTATTTTGAGATGCTTCACAATTGCCTTGACACACCCCTTTTCATCTGATTCACTGCACTGACACCTTGCTTTTCATTTCCATCTTGCCAGTTTTGCAGCGTGATTTTTGTTTGTGAGAAGTCCATGAATAACGCAGACCACTGGTCCATAAACTTGAACCTTATTAGGTAACATATCCAGTCTGTCATTTTGGAAAACACTGGTCAAATCGTCATCAGTTTTGGTTAGTATCAATTAAGTGGACAGGTAAACTTTTTTTTGTCTTTAAATTTAATTGGACATGTACTGTAGCTATTACCTTTCATTCATTTGAATGTAAGAGGCACCGATTTTAAATTCCAGAACCCTAGAATCACTGTTGTATGAACTGTCTGTTTTATTTATGTTAGTCTAGTATTGTTTTAATTGGATGTCTCTTGTTTTTATTATCAAGGGATCCATGCTTAAATATGAGCATTTTTGACTTATCCTTGGAGTACATTATGAAAGCTCACTCATTACTCCTGAACCGAATCTGTAGTGCCTGTCAAGAGGATTTTTAAAAGTAAAATGTCCATGTTTGAACATTACATGAAAGGCCAGAATGTTTGCTTTTATATCAATTTCATTGTGAGATGTAAATGCCATTGTGTTACAGTACAAACCAGGATCTCTGCATGAAAAGTGTCTTTTTCATGTCTTTTGAAACTTGCTAAAAAGTTTATATTAGCATTTCTGATATGAAAAGTGAACCTTTTTTTTGAAGTTAAAAGCAAATTTAATTTGTGTATTCTCTCCCCTGGCGCCACTTTAATGGTGCATTGCAATGTCCTTCAGAATTTAAAACTACTTGGTTGTCAACATTTTCAGCTTTTTTTTCTTCAGTTTTTTTGTTTCATAGTTTATTTGCCTGCTTTTATGCTAGATATCTTTTTAAATTATATAATTGTTGGTTTTCAATAGAATGTCTTTCACAAACATGCTGAATGAAGTTGTGTTTTAGAGCACTGAATTATTATATTAGTACCGTAGGGCTGTATGTGACAATGGTGGAGTTTCCATGCGTGTTTTTTTTTTTTTTTAGCTCGAGACATTTGCTGTAGAAAAATGTCTTGTGCAAAATGCTTTTTTTTTGGGTTTCCATTTGCTCCGTTTATTTTACTCTTTTCAACCGACGTCATGCAAATGAAGGGGAAAGGTTGGTGCTGATATGTAAATTAGCTGTGCGTAAATTATTATTGTTATTTATTTCTTCTTGTGCTATTTTTGCAGATGGCTTGTTAAAAATGTTGTTTCCATGCGCACACAGAGAACTGGTGCATGATAGAATCTAAGCTGCGATTTCTAAATACAGTACCTAGTGCCTGGTTGTTTAATAATATGTTTTACTGCTCTTGCCCAAATTGTTTTTCAAATGTCATTAGTGGGGTGTCATGTCTTTAGTAGTGAATACTGTTTCAACTAATTTATCTTACGACTCACTAATTAAAAATGAACTCTGAGGTATAAAATGAAACTGACCAACAGATATTGCAGATCACCATGGCTGAAAACCAGTGTAGGCAATTATATATATATATATATATATATATATATATATATATATATATATATATATATATATATATATATATATATATATATATATATATATAATGTCCCTTTCATTCAGGCAGTACAGCATATAGGGGATCAGTCAATACATTCATTTGCAATTTTATTTGGTCAGTTCTGAGCGGGCATCAACTTGTTGGTATATATGTTTGTTGTGCTGTTTTGGGCAATCAAGCTGGCTCATGACGTCCATTTCCAGATATTTATTAACGTGGAGGACGGACACGTGTTGTCTTCGGACATAGCTGGGGTCAAAAAAAGCACAGGAATTAATTATGTTACAGACATTTAAGCAGCTCACTTGCTCTTCATGTTTAACTTTAGCGTAGTTTTTACAGCAAGGGTATTCTCAAACAGCTGCTTTAATACTATAAGTGTACACCGCAGTTCATGGTATATTGGTAAGTGGTTTTATACAGAACTGAAAACCCACTTGAGATATACAGCAAAAAACAACAATAAAAAAGGCTGCCTGCATTATCATTAAGGTGAAATATATCTCTGCTAACCATAAAACCGCCCACTTTCTGCCGTCTTGGAACCCACAGTAACAGCTGACCTGTTCCCTTGTCAATATTTAGAGCTGTGTCACATAAGGACAAACAAGCTAATTTACATTATCACGTGAAATGCGGGTTTCCATGTGAAAATGGGCTTGGTTTTCTTGTGTTTTTTGTCATTTACACGAGTAAATGAGATTTACCCTATCCTTCTCTTTAGCCGTTTTTTTCGGCCACAAACCTGATTCACATGAGTAATTCTCCCAAACGTGCACGCGCATCGCCACTTCACGTGAAAATAGCTCCACATGGAAACTGGCCCAATGTTGTTACCCAGCTTTGGTAGCCATTACTTCATATGCCTTTGCATTGCCGCCTTATACTGTTTTGTAGTTGTTTTCTCAGACGGTTAATTTTGGGTTTAACAATGTTCCCCCTTCTACTGGTACACTTGACTGTCTCTAACAAGTTTAAAAAAGGCATATTTACTTGTGTACAGTAACTTTTTTAAAAACATTTTATTAATACAGTATGACACTGATTCTACCCACACTTAGATAAAGAATTTGCAAAGGTAATTTATGTGTAAATATGATAATATTAAAAAGAATTGAAATGCATTCTTGTAACAGGGGAGATCTGGACTGACTATTTGGCACATCCGTATTACTGCAGGTAGAGGGCAGCGGTATCGTGGGACCCGCCTGTCAGTCATGGCGATGACACGGAGAGGTGGGGAAGAGGGTGTGTGTGCTTTCCCTCTCTCTGAGTGGCTGAGGGGCGGGCCTTGGGAGACTGCTCGGCCCATAAGATCTGGCTTGGTTGTGCATTCGGGTGGCCGTGTTTAGGAGCACACTGACACTGACAAAAGACGTCAGTTTCTTTTTTAACAAAACGAGGCAAACCTGGCTGGGGAAAACAGCCGGCCTTAAAATAATATAGAGGGAATAAATAATAGAAATCACCACGTACCCGAGGGGACGTGTTTCGTTGTATGGGGAACTCCGGCCATCCCAGTGTATAGGGTAACTGAGCGTAGGACGGAGGCTCGTTCTGACCGGCTTAGCGGCAGTGGGGGCACTGCGTAAGCAGCACTTTTGTTTGTAGTTTTATTACTGTGCTTTATTTTCCCTTTTTCTTTTGCCTTTGGTTTTCATTATTATTTACGAGCACTTGTTGTGCCTGTACCTGTTTTGGTAAACACCGTGGTTCTGGTTACTGTTGTCAGTATCCAGTCCACGGACAAGAGCGCCATCTACTGTACCAAATAAATCAGTGCGCGTGAGCGGCGTTACAAATAAAGTACTGTCTCCTTGTGTCAGTGAATTGCCCACCACCCTTCCACAATTCTTAACAAGCATTTTCTGTTTTTGAATATATGCACATCAGTGGGCCCCTGGAATAAAGCTGCGGTAATTTTTGGCACACATTTAATTTTCCTGGCTTTAACACATACTGTACTGCATGCCTACCTTTGTAAGAAGCGTACGTTTAATGGAGGATAGTGGATCTTTTGCCAAAATGAAAATAAGTAATCATACCCTAGTTGAGAGAATTATGACACTAATCTTTCTTTTGGTAGCCAGAGGCTTTGTGTATGCATGCTGCACACATTTGTTCAGTATGTTAGTGCTCATATTTATCTAATTCTACTCTAACTTGATCTGCATAACGAAGATAACAATATTACGTATTTTTACACTAGCATCTGTTGTGTTTATTGTTTATAGTTGATGCCTGACAATCCTTCATTTTCTTATATTTTATGGACATTTTTACCTTAGAATAGTAGTCAGACATAACCAGACCTGACTAGTGATAATGTAAATGTTGGGGAAGAGTTATACCAGATAGCACTTTTTTCACTAGCTTACTCATTGCTTCTGTGCCATTACCCATTGAGGAAAAGAGATTTATATATATAGTTTATTGTAAAACAAGCTGTTTCTAATTCTGGGTTAATTACTCTGTTTGTACATGCTAGTTAGTCTGAAAGAATTCTGCTGTGTATGCCTGTTGGACAGAGATAATAAAAAGTTAAAGGTAATTGATTCTTACCCATCACTTCTGTCCACGGTCTAAACCTTATTTTAATAGTACTGTGAATGTGGCTATTAGTAGTACTTATCTTGAAAAAGCTTTTAGAGCCCACAGAATCGATTGCCCTTTAAGATAAAATATACACATTGCAATGGCTATTTGGCATGACTTTTGGCACCTTGAGTGGAAGGCCTTTTTCTAGAATTGCGATGTCATCATCTCGTCATCGTACTATACTTTTGTAGATTTTGGAAATGCACAATCTAAGCGTGGCGCACCTGGAGGGGGTAGGTCAGTGCCAGTTTGGCACCATTTAACATCTTTTCATGGGTCAGAAAGTAAAGTAGCAGTGATTTAATAACAGGAAAACACCAGGTACTCCCTTTTCATCTAGCCACAATATTTTTATACCACAGTTATATGATTTTTTTATGCTCAATTTGAATCGAGAAAGATGAAAGCAATTTCCTGTACAATCTGGTAGTACTCAATATACTGGGCTAGAAACTGTTATAAAGGACGAATAAAATAACATACTTTGATTTTTACCATCTTTTATATCTATTCGGGATCATATTCATTGGCTACCTGGAAAAAATACTGCAGCTTATGGACTTAACTAAAACGACCTAGCCTTGTGTTTTTAGCTTTGAGATAAGAGCAGCAGAAATGCTACAAAGTTCAAAAGAATAGGAACATCATTTAATTAGAAATATTCATGAAATGTTAATTTTGAATTATAAATATTCTTTTAGAGGAAGTTCTTATTCCCTCTAGGCTTTTTATATTGATTGCATTATTGTGTGAAGTGAAATGCATTACCCCTTAGGTCTAGTTCAAATCGACTCCTAATGATTGGTGCAGTAGTTCTTCAAAATAGGACTAAAATCAGCATGCTGTGTTCAATTATTTACCATGCCGAGTTTCATTTTGGTATTTGGTATATATATATATATATATATTATATATATATATATATATATATATATATATATATATATATATATATATATATATATATATATATATGTATATATATATATATATATTATGGTTGTACTGTACATCACTATACAAAGCATTCAGAGGTATTTAAATGGTAATATACAGAAATAAAAAAAAAGTTAGCAGGCATTCACGCTCGGTGCACAATATTATACCTGTCATTCAGGGTGCTGATAAACAAAATGAATACAAATATGTAATGGTTAATTTATTTTAGAAAGATGGCTGAGTAACACGTGATTTACAATAATATTAAAACTTAAACCATTCTAAGTAAATGCAGGTTTTCAATGCCCTTTGTTGCAACTGAATAAACACAGAAGCTATGCCCTTGAAAATGTTCTTTTAATAACAGCTGGAATTCTACTTGTACGTTTCTTAGTTACCGTTGCTAAAGTTTGTAAAAACAACACAGCTGCTTGAAAAAGTAATGAAGGGAGAATTGTTGCCATTGGCGCAATTCTGTCATTAGGCAGGGTACGGCTGTCACACTCATCGGTGCCACAGGTACCTGGCACATTGTACATTTACTGCGACAGGTGGCATTACGGTTGTTTGTATTTTTGCCCCAAACAAAATGCACAAATCATTTTGCAATGTCAAAGAAATAATCGTTTAAACCACAATGTTAAAAATGCACTTGGTACACATTAGAAAGTCTTTCAACTTGAAGCAGAACTGTTAAAAAATAAGTCTCATATAAAATGTGTGCTTTAGGCAGTGAAAAGCCTCATAAATTGTGGTTCATATTGTAGCGATGTAATTATTGTAAAAGCTTTAGGGATGTTAACTGTCTGTTTAATTGGCAGTGTTTTTCATTTACTCTACACAGTTCTCCTGTGATGCAAAAAAGAAGAATTGCCTTGAAGTACTAACAAAGGGGGTATAAAAAGAATATGAGTTTGAACTGATGGGAGCAATGAAAGAACGTCATACTCTAAACAATATAGTGTGGTAGTAGCAGCCTGAGACATGCCTTGCCATTGTATCTCAGATCTTGCAACCCGTTTCCACAGACCAGCTCAGATGGATGCTTTACAGGCTTATGTGTAACTGAAACCCTCTTCATCTACTCTTCACCCAGTCCATCCCTCTCAGCTGGAAATCTTGCATAATTTTCATACTACATGTATGTCGTGCATTAATAGAAAACTTATTTTCATATTTAATTTGCTATACCGTAGCTGTACAGCAATCTGTATACACTTTCAATAGACTATAATAATTATTCGTCATTAGGAGACGGATTTTGCTTTTATACACTGTTTGAGTATTGAAAATACACAGAGCAAATGAAATGGTAAGAACGTTGGGTGAACAAAAACAAATACATTTAGAACTCAAATCCTCCTGCAAAGTCTGAATGTATTAAAAAAAAAAAAAATGAAGGCCTATTCAATAAATTCAGATTTTCGGCAATACTGTGAAGTGCTGTCCTAATTGAACATGCAGAAATCATCCCTCGGGCATCCTGGTGGTTGATCTTTTGACATGCCTTCAGCATACACATTTGCTATTCTCTTTGAAGTATGAGTTGAGTCTGACAGCCCTACAATACAATAATGATGGAGCTTACACTTTAGTGGACAGGTTAAATGAGCAATGTAAAGTTCCACAGGATGTTGAGTTTTTTCCAGAAAGTGACGTTTACTATGGTACTGGAAAAGGTGTGTAAATATGCAGTTGGGGATGTGTTTCTCTTTGATCTTGATATAACGGGGACCATTGAGAGTCAGTATATCTGCAATATTTTCCCAGAACTATTTTATCTAAAGAATACCTTGCACCATTACTTATATATTTCGTTTTCTACCAAATTACATAGACATGTCCATAAAGGGAAAATGCTTTGACATATTTTCTTTTGTTTATATATGAAATTTAGATATCTGAGAAAGATTTGGTGGCTGCTCCATTATTTATTTATGGTAGGCTACCCTTGGTTATAAATGTTTTGCTGCTGAATTGTATCCACAGACAGTTCTACAAGTCTGGTGTTCACTCAGTCAACCTAGTTGACCTAATGATATCTTCAGTTAGAGATTCAAGAATGACATGCAGATGTGTAACCTGATCAAAACTTGACCTTCCTCTTACCATTTACCTTCAACCACTCTCGTTACTGGACCCTAAACTGAGGAATGACTGCAGTTAAATATTGAAAATTATCTAGTAGCAGTGCTTGGAGTATTCCATTATTGAAGGTCCAGTACTAAAGGCCAACGATTATGTTAATTTAATACAGTAATCTGTCGCGTATCTGCCCGTCACATATCCACCCTAACCATTTATCCACCATGATCAACCTCTTCAGCAACATCAGTTTATTATTGAACAAAGAACATTAGTTCAGATATTGTAGATCCCACCAAAGTTTTCGTATACTGTGTTGTATGTGCTCTGTGCACTACCATTGCTGCTAGTGTCACGTGAGCTGTTCAGTGTGTTGATATTTAAATAAATCCTGTTCGCCTGCGTGGTGTATCAGCTTCAAACTCAGTCTCAATCTCCTGCCTGTCACTCAGCAGCGAATGCATGCACCCCTCACGGCAGATGGCTACTCTGTCACAAGCATTAATACCCTGTATCTTTCTAAACAAGGTATTTAGGGGAGCTCCCTAATAAAAGCTGAATCTCAAAACAATAATTGTGTGAATATAGCAATTGTTACAGCTGTGTATAATGGTATTTAAAACAGGATTCATTCATCCGACTTTTTACATATCCGCCCTTACTCTGGTCGCAACGCAGTCACATATGCAACGGATTATGCACCAGGGCAGCAGTGTGGAGTAGTGGTTAGGGCTCTGGACTCTTGACCGGAGGGTCGTGGGTTCAATCCCAGGTGGGGGACACTGCTGCTGTACCCTTGACCCAGGTACTTTACCTAGATTGCTCCAGTAAAAACCCAACTGTATAAATGGGTAATTGTATGTAAAAATAATGTAATATCTTGTAACAATTGTAAGTCACCCTCGACTGCTAGGAAATAAATAATAATAATAATAAAAGAATACCAGGAATATTTACATGTTGCCAGCATTGTTGGCCTGTAGTATTATTATTATTATTATTACTATTATTATTGACAATTTGATGTTAAAACATCGCAATGCAACTTTTTCTGTTAGTGATATAGACAAATACAGAACTAGACTTTCTTGTAACACATAGTAAATTCATTCAGATTAAACATTATACCCATTATCAAGGTCTTACCAGTTTAATAATTCTCAAGCTGCAATTCTCAGTTAGATGTTATATATTTTATAGGGTATGCGGAAAACAACATTTTTACTGGTAGTTGTCCAAAGGTTAATATCATTGATTCACACTTCATTTTTGTCCAGTATCTACAGTTGGTTCCACTACACCATGTAAGTTAAATATTAAAAGGCTTTGAAAATGTTGTTTATTCAGAGGTAGAAAGACTTGTTAGCTGATTTGTTTTCTAACTAAAGTGTACAAATCCAGTGATTTGTGTTGTTAACACAATGGTGTATGGTGTATGGCCTTTTAAACTCAATGTAAGATTATAATTTGTGTAATTTCAGTTTATGGCCAAGTGTGCTACCAGCTGAATAACTACATAGGGCTGTTAAAATATACTTTTCAAAATAGACATCGATTTGTTAAAAAAAAGAAAGGATTATGTAATTATAGGCTACACCAAAACACTTTACTAGCCTATATATAGTTTTATTTGAAATGGCATACAATATGTTTTCCTTTTCCTAAAGCCAGAAAATCAGAAAGATCAATGGAAAATAAGACTAACGTCATTATTATTAATATTATTATAAAGAAAAAACATCATTATTTCTTAGCGTTTGAGTTTTACCGATCACCACCTTTTGTATTCGTAACACGCATGGCTTGAGTTCAAAATTCCATAGCCTCCCACAAGTAAATGACTTGGAGAGTCAGATCGAAAGATAATTTCCTGGCAGGTTTGAAAGTTTCCACACTCTACTGTGTGTGGGAAATCATTTATATTTCTCCTGGGGGTGTGAAAAGCACTGTTGCTTATAGTTGACATTTCTTTACTAATTAGGAGCATCTGGATGGTTCCAAGTTAATAACCATTCATAATTCTACATTGTAGGGTTTGGGTTGATCTACAGATTTATTTCAATAAATGTCTTTTAAATTATCACCTGCTGCCTGGACTTTGATGGGACAGCGAAATTCCCAAACCAATCTTTGAAAAATGACTGTGTTCAAAGAGAATATGGGGAGAGGAAAACAAATGATGGTACGTCATTTATAATTACTCTTCAGTTTAACCAAAACCTCTGATCTCCAATGGGGGAAGCTGATGAGGCTTATTTACAGCACCGGTCAATTATTTACTTGTCATATTTCTCTTCTGAACTTCTCTTCTGAGCAATCTTTGATTTTATTGAACATGTGCCAGTGAGTGCCCATTCTGTAGGGGTCCTCTGAATTCTAATGGGGATCGTGACTGAATAAACTTGGCAAATAAGAACATCAGGCATTGTAGAACTGAAGTCCTTAGAATCCACTGCAATAAGGTTGTATAAGTAGTCGTTTAGGTCTGGCAGCTATAGTGAATCCCACAGTATCTTAATCAGTATGTACATAAATGGTAAATCTGCTTTTTGTTTAGTATTAATTATTTTATTGATGCATTTTATTAGTTTAGAATGTTAATAAGACTGTAATATTAAGTAAATACAGCACCCCATATAGAAATTGCAAATAATATTGAGGTTATTTTGATGTCAGGTTTAATAATTTAGTCACTCACAGGTAAATAAAGTTTAAGTTTAGAACGCTCTAGTGCAGCCTGCTTTCTTTGAGAATGATCTTTGTGAGTCACCAGAGACAATTGCATTATCTGATTGGCTGGTAGTTGAGACTGCCAAATTAGAAGATATTTGTGATCTAGAACTTAACCAGTTTGGTATGTTTTGATGTAATTATTGCTGTCGGCACACATCCTGTAGCTGTTAGCAGGTAAAATAAGCAATATGTTTTTAAAATGTATATTAGTCTAAAATGAAATCATCTGAAACGATCTTACAGCGGCTGTCCTGTATAGTAATACTTCTAAATCAGTAGAATAAAAAAGCCTAATGGGAATGTAGACTTTTTAAAAGCCTTTTTATTATTATTTTTATTTTAGTAAATGTAACCCATTTTCACAGAACAACCGTTCATTCGGGCCACTGTCAGTCACATACGTGAAAACACAAGACAGCTGAGCTGCGTTTACCATTACAGCTAATTACTTGGCTTCCTGTACTTCTCCTTTTTTTTGCATCTAGCAAAACCTGAGACACCGAAGAGATTAAGTTGTTCTGAATCTTGTTAGAGGTACCCGAAAATACTGTGGCTATTGACAAGTGATTCCTTAACATGCTGTCGTAGAAAATATGAGAGAAAGTAATTCCACATAATCGCCTCTATTTGAGGAATTGATGTCTTCATCGTGACCTCTTAAAGCCAGTTCTTGCTTGCTCATTGTGATGTATTGTATCCCTACGCTTCTGCTTATCCATTTGAACATAAATCTGGGGTTGTCCAAAAGTTTTAAGTGTAATCGGCTCGCAAGTGACTTTGGGAACGCTCGTGTTTTTGTGGTAACTTCTTTAGATATCCTTAGATTGCTGTAGCCAGTGCTGTTCCATATTGCCTTTTCTGTACTGAACTGTTCCAGCAGTATTATTTTTTTTTTAATTGACAGCTACTGGTAAGCCACGGATACCTTTTAATAATTTACATTTTGGAAATGGTGAGTATAACCCTTCCCTTCCTGTGTCGGGTCAGGTATTTGTGGTATATACCTCCCTTTTTTAACAATTTTCATTTTTCTCTGAGAAAGTTCTTCTTGAAAATTGATTTGTAACCAAATCGACTACGATGCGTCCGTTGTCTGATGTAAAAAGTAAATTGAAATATTACTTTGACATCCTCAATATAATTCTCAATAACTCTCTATAATAAGCAATATCACACAAAATTCAGCTATTGTTACACCGCTTAGGGCCTCACATATTTATGTCCCGCCTCTGTTCACTCATGATTGGACAGCTGCAAAACCAGGGCAGATCTTTGACTCTGCCATTGGTTAAACTTACTCAAGACCATCAGCCAAGGCACATTATTGCTAGGGTGAGGTTGTTTCACAGACCACCTGCACAGTCATCAAATGAGAATGCTTTTATGTAGCCATTATCCTTGTCGGTCTGCTCCAAGATAAAGAGGCAGCGTATTACTGCAGTATTAATCCACTCTACCACCTAGTACTCCCTTCTCATCATACACTTTTAAAAAACAGCCTTCATACATTTTCTCTTCGACTGTAATGCAGCTTTTAATGTGTAGCCTGTAAAGATTAATATTAGTACTTGCAGTAAACTTGTTCTAATGTGTTCCAAGTGATTTAGTTTTCAGAGCACTGCTGTGGTAAGTGAAATTGAGCATTGTACCTGAGTGTAGGACATCTAGGCTTGGCAGACTGCCAAAATTAAAGAAAGAGAAAAAACTATCCTGAGTATCCACCAAGGAATTCATACGGTGGGAGTAGTTTATTTAAAAGTGATCTTTTGTTTACAGGTTTTGCTGAAGGTACTTTTCTAAGATTAATGATTAAGTAACACCTAAATAAACTAAAGTTTCTTCTTAAGTTGCGTTATTGTTATAAGACTTTGATTGAAGACATTGAAAAAGACACTTGGGGGTGGGGGGTCTAATATAAAGATCTATATAAAGATCACCCTGGTTATTTATGGACCCCTTTATTAACATCACTTAAGACTAAACAAAATACAGTGGAAGAGCAGGTTTATAAATATAATTATGACTTGTTGAGCAGTGAGATTCACTGCTGTTTAGATTACTATTGTAAGTCAACCTCACTACCAGATTATTATTGAAGATGCTATGATAGTGTTTAGAAGTTATAAATGGGTGATTAGTGATTGCGACTAAAAGTGGGATGTTTTGTCATTTATACAGCCTTTTGCAGTGATAGTTAGGATGGTGTTACTATATTTGGAAAGCACTCTGGACCACTGTCAAGTGATTATGATTTTTCAATTTCATTCACAATTATGATAATATTAAGCTAATTTTACTTTTAATTCTATGCTAATATCACAGTGTGTTTGGAGTATTTAAGACAGCAGTAGTGTTATCTTATGAGTGAGGACCATTGGGCATTGAGCTGGTAGTAACAGTGCCACAGTAAATTCTGTTGCAAGATTCTTCAGGGTTTAACCTGTCTTATAAATAAATGCAGGTGTATTCAGAAATAATCCTCCTTTATGAAAAACAGGCAAGGTGACTGAGGTACAGAAATAGACAGCTGACCGCCCTGTTTGGAATAGACACGGCTGTGATCTCCACTATTCTTTCACGGATGCACAAAGTGAACCAATCAAATTGGGTCCAACCTGACACTGATTCTTGTTTTCAGTAACAAGAAGTTACGCTTGATTGTAATCTTCATATTTGTATGCTCCTTGACCCCTCCCTTTCAATACAAAGCCCATGGGGTCTTCAGCCTTGGAAATGATTTTCAAGACCATTTACAGCATGTGCATCGATACATTTCCAAGATTTGACAGGCCTATTACTGTTTAAGTAAACAACATTTTTTTATATTTTTTTATAGTGCCTAGCCGAATAAAAATAGTTACTTTCAATGTAAGGCAGGCATCAAAATTTCAACCAGGATTAAAGAAATGTTACCAACCAGAGTTAAAATCATGATAAAACTTGAAAAACTCTTGTGCCTTGTAGGATGTCCTTCCCACAAATATGGACGCATGGTTAACACCTAGAAAGGTACTTAAAACTCCTGTCTGTTGTGAAAAAAATAAATACTACATAGTGTAGTACATAGTATTATCTCACCCCATCTTATCTTTGTAACACATTCCAAACTGTACAATTTTGCTGCAGTGTAGCCCCTGCAGTATTAGCAATATCTGTTATTTCCAGCCTCTTAAATAATACATTATTTAAAAACAAATTATATTTGTATCGCTGCATGTTCTGGTATTATTATTGCTGCTGCTCAATGCGAGTTACAGAAGCTGCTGTGTAGAGCAGTCCTCCCACTGATTTCTTTAGTGAGTGATGAGAGATATCAGCATATTATTACATTTTATAAAATGGCCAGAAACTAAATTGTGCAACTGGACTTCACATAATTTGGTACTGTGCTTTGTAGAACCTTTATTACATTTGAATTTGTATCAGCGAGGTGAAAGCATTCAGCATTTGCTATCTGAGACGGCTGCTTGCCTCTGGGCCGTTTATAATAAGGTGACAAACTACAGTCACTGAGACGTTAACCCTTTCACTATTAATTTAGTTCACAGAGATGGGTCTCTTGTATTACAGAAGCTTACATTTGAAGTGTCAGGAAAACAATTTGATGAGAACAGCCTTGATGTGAAAATATGAGAGACTGACAGTATTTTGTCAGTATACAATAAATTACCCACCTCTGAATCACTTCACCTCTTGTTTTTAGTGGTATTAATGGAAAGCTAGACTTGGGTCTAATTTTCTTGTTGACTGATGTGCCACATCTATATATGTATGTTCATGTATGTATGTGGGTATGTGTGACATGTGGAGCTCATTAAAGATACAGTCAGGCATGGTCCAAGCACACAATGAAAGTGATTAACATGCCTTTAATCCAGAGTCATTAATCCTGTGCATTCATGCCAGCGCTTGTTACATGCTTCATTTATTTACTGTCCACAGGCAAAATGTATAAACTTCATCCTGTGATGAGAGATGTAATTGTCAAACTGCTAATATCTCATCCTTGAGATGCTAACTTTTATATTTTCCCTGTAATGCAAACTCCTCAGACAAAATATAATGGTGACCGAAGATGGCTTCCACGTTAAGGTCATATGAGTTGTTGGTTTCCGGATGCTAAAGCCCTAACCCTTAGATATTTGCTTCATACTAGGTACACACCTGTATTCTTTAGGTCTAGTTTGATTGTAGTGCACTGTATGAGAAAAATTTCCAGTATAAGGTTGTTGCACACAAACACAGTATAAAGCTGTTGTACTGCTGTTTCCTGACCACTTCTTCTGTGTGTTCCTCTTTCTTTTTTTTTTGCCTCACTCATGCAAGGTTCTGCAGAATGGACTGCAACAACTCTTACTCACCTGCCTTGGTGCACAATCTTCAGCTTACAATTGCGTTAAGTCTGATGTAATGTATGGATGCCCTGTCCCAACCGGATAAATACTCAATGAAATTCTAGTGGCGCCACAGCAAAAATCAATACAGCCATCAGTAGCGTTGGTTACGTTACTTTAAAAAAGAAATGCCATACAATTCGTTTATTACAAATACAAAATACCCTTTAGGAATAGTGAATGTAAAGTACATAACACTAAATAAAAGTACCAGAAACATTTACTGTGGACCTTCAAAGAAAAATGTTTACTTTCTTAGTAATAGTGAATAAAGATGAGCTAGTTCTTAGATGAACACAAACTTTTGGAATTAATTTCAATGCTTTGATAGACTATGGGATAGATATTACCCTAACAATCCACCATAATCCCTTAAGTGACAGTGTTACATGTACATGTAGCTTGTGGAAACTGCAAACTTTTCCTTGTAAAGAGCTTATGATGTTACACATGTATTAAAGTAAATAAAAATAGAGTACAGTACATGTCATTCATATGATTATGTTTAAAAAAACAAGCAAATGACCAAATGGTCTTCGGAGAGAACCGTGATCAAGTTGCTTGAGGTAAGAACATATTTTAAAAATGGTAGTAAGGGAGTAAGGAGAAAACAACTAATGTGGCTGGAGACGGTGCGATTGCATGATCTACTGTATAATCAAAGGTCAGATTTGATAATGTCACAAATTATTATTATTATTATTATTATTTATTTCTTAGCAGACGCCCTTATCCAGGGCGACTTACAATTGTAAGCAAATACATTTCAAGTGTTACAGTACAGGTAATACAATAAGAGCAAGATAAATACAATGACAAGTTCAAGCAAGTACAAGTGTGACAAAATACAATTCAATAAAACAGCAGATAAGTGACAGTGATAGTTACATCAAGATATGATTAAATACCAAATACTACAGTTTAAACACATGGCAGATTACAGTACTCTGAAGTACAGGATTAAATGCAGTAAAATAGGGGGCAGATAAGAGTAAGTAAAGCACATTTAAGGAAGGGTGAAAGTGTCCCAGGGGGGAAACAGAGGAGTTCTACAGGTGCTGTCTGAAGAGGTGAGAAATTGGAGAAGACCCTGTGAAGGAAAATGTATTAAGCATGACCAGATTGCGTTGTAAATATGATATTTTCATAATTGTGTTTCCCTTGCATAGGGAGAGTTTTGCAAGGTAGTTAACTATATGAAATGGAGTTATTTAAGCATCCTCCTGAGGAGAGCCCACCAGCTCTGCCTCTTCCACACCTTCATGCAGATGCTTTGTTTTTGTTCACAAAACATGCATTTATTGTTTTATGTTTAACACAGTTATTGTTTTCATATAAAAATATACAATGAGAAAAGACAGCCAATTGGAGTTTACAGCTAAAGGGTAGATTCAGAAAGACTAAACTCAATACTTGAAATATTTCCTTTCACCAAAACAGGATGGAAAAATAAGTGAAATCAAAAGTCCTGATATAATGGTATGAACCTTTAAAAATGCTTTTAAAACGTTTATACTTGTCAAAAGTTCCTCTTAGTCATTTACTGATGGAGCCCAAGGGTCAAAACTTACTATAAACCCTATAACTCAAATAATTAAGTTAAACATTTTTGACACTTTTTGACACTTTGGTCTACTGTAGCATGAATAATCTGATTTAGCCCCATCGTGTGAGTACTCAACATAACACTGCAGTACAACACTTTATTTAGTCAGTGCTTTTATTATTGGACAAATGATGTCTGCTGACACCTATTCTATTGCCAATGTGGTTAGCCTGCTGACAGGCAGCAGAAAATAGGCTCTGCACAGAAAAATGATCGACAAGGGAGCACGTATTCCCCTGCTAAATGTACTGCAACTGTTTGAGCAGGCTTGTGAAATACATTTTAATAATACAGTACACCCTCGCCATAATGGCCTTCATTATAACGAACCTTCGACTATAACCAACATGGCCTCTGGACCCCAAATAAAAAAAACAAAAAAAGATCATATAAAACACACACTGTCAACATCCCCATCTGTACGCACGGGACACCACCTCCACAGTGAAGTCAACTCTTTTGTCTTAATAATAAAAAATGCACGCTGTGTAACTATGCCCCCGAAATGAAAATAATTTTATGTTGCAACAAATCTGCAAACTATATTAATCGTTTGAAAAAAGGAGTAACGCAGGCATGTCTCTGTCGTGAATATAGGTTGTCAAAACCCACTGTTTTGGCTTAAGCCACCATGCGGCAAAGCAAAATTGAATAAAGAAAAAAATTACTTGAGGATCTGATTAACTTTTCATGTCAAACTTTCCGTGTCGGGTTGATTAGGAATAAAAGCTCAGTTTGGGATTTTGCATGTTGGATTCAATTTGGTGCAGATTGAAACGATTTGTGTCAGAATGATTTTGAATTAATGTTCAGCTTCAATTCAGGATTTGTGCTTTCTGTACTGTGTTTTAATTCTTTAACGAACAGGATAAAGCAAAGGCAGAATACTGCATACATGAGACAAACAGTAATTCTACTTTTATTCACAGTCACTCCAATAGTTTATCGTTCATTTTGATTGTCCTTTCGCTATAACAAACTTTTATTTTATGATACATGCATTTCTTTTAAACAAATTATAACTAAAAAAAATATGTCTTTCTCCCAGTGTTGCCCCAAAAGTATTTACCTTTCACACAAAGCAAATACACTTAGAAAACCTTCAAGTACTGTACTGATTAAATACAATTTCTGGAAATTGACAGACTGTGGCTATTCTGTCTGGGTCCAGAGTTATACATCAATATAATTCCCTGCTTTCTGTTTACCACATTCAGTTGTAGTTTAGCCTTCTATCCATTCAAACCAGACAGTACACTTTGTTGGTCCATTCCAAAAGTAATGTTAGCTGTAGAGACAGACATTTCCTGTAGGGACAGATACTTCTTAAAACCTGTTTGCTGCTAATTTACATTTGGTTTGTACTATAAATGCAAAGTAGTCACTCTGTGCTGTAATATTATGCGTGTCAAACAATGTCCCATGCTGATTCAATCTGTACAGTTTTTGCTAGTGAAGTGCCTGTTTTGCCCATGCTATATTTAATAACAGTCGTTTTGTTATTTAAGCACTCTGGTGATTTTTTTTTTTTTTTTACCAAGGTCTTCAGGTTGCCAAGGGCAGAGTGA
Source organism: Acipenser oxyrinchus oxyrinchus (assembly GCA_030684275.1). Classification (NCBI taxonomy): domain Eukaryota; kingdom Metazoa; phylum Chordata; class Actinopteri; order Acipenseriformes; family Acipenseridae; genus Acipenser; species Acipenser oxyrinchus. The sequence goes on along the minus strand of CM060248.1, from coordinate 24,265,709 downwards.
GTGCATTTTCAAACATTATTTGTTATCTAGTTTCTTTAGAATATATGACAGTTGATTTAATAAAAACACTGTGATGTGACCATGTGGTCTTTCCCTCTTTAGCTATTCTGACTGCAATGTTGAGTCTCTTTATGTCTAAGCTATCAGAAACAGATTTGTTTTTTAATAACTCATTTTAATAAACTAACTCTTATTTTCAGCCTGTGTTATTTTCTTTTTCTTTTTTTCTTTTTCTTTTTTTACCATTGTCCACTCAAGTATAAAGAATGGGACACTGCAAGGCTTATGATATGAGGCAGCACAGATCTTAGTATTGTTCACGTATGCAAATGTTAAGAAGACTTAGGTGGTCTTTTTATTTTGCAAAATAGTTGCAAAGGTCACACAAGTATTTTAGTTACAGAATATAGCTGTATCACATTTTCTGTGCCAAAGTGGTGCTTTTCAAAAGACATTCTATTGTGTGGGTATCCATGTGTAAAAATTATGCCTCCCACTAAAATAGCTCTCTGCAGTTTTCAGAATTAGAAACTCTAAATGTATGCAAAATTATATACAACAAACAGGAACACCTGGACAGTGATATTTCCCTGCTGTTTTTACAGTTGTGTACTACAATTCCTTTTTCCTTTCTTTGCAGACTCAATTGATATGTTGCCTAGCTCTCTTTCAAGAGAACTGTGTATCCAGTTACAATTAAACTTTGACATTCTTTAGGATTATTTATCAATAGTGTCAAATCTGGGGCTTCAGTCCAGGCATCTTGTCCGTCTTAATGACAAACGTATGTTTTCAGAAATATTTAGAGAATCGCTTATTTTATTGTGTAGAAACTTGTCCCGCTGTGTGACAACAGGTTAAATGATATTGTGTGGAATAGCTTACCAGGGATAAGAAAAGTTCTCTGAGGTACAGTATTACACCTTCTTTGTGAGAGTGTTAAATTGATGTGTGTTTATATAGGGATGTTGTATTTATTTATTTGGTATTTTGGTCATGTTTTTACTTTGGTTGTCCAAATGACTTTATCTCCTAATTTTCATCAAACAGTTATAAATTGAAAAACCATCAAGAAAGATCTCCTCTTGTTAACATATTGCAATGCTAATGTTTACATAATGTCCCTTTTGAACAACATTCCTTGAATGAGAAACCATGATCCCCAATATTTACCTCTTCACCAGAATAAGGCAGTGAAAGCACTTTCCAGTATTTTTCTAAGACATTCCAGAACAAACAAACCCGACACACATTCTTCCTAAAGTAGTGTTTGATTAACACCAAAGCCAGCAGATAAAGGAGGAACTCAGAAGTAAAAGGTATGTAAACCAGAACATAAACACAAATGAATCATTTCCATTAGGTCTACCAGTTCCTGTCTGAAAAATATCCTTGTTTTCTTTAATATTTCCTTTAAAATAGGACCCAACATGTCAGTGTTTAAATCAAACCTGTCAAAAACATAAACCATTGCTATCACTCCACTGTCTCTGATTGCCCTGATGCTAGAACTTGTGTAAATGTAATATTTCTTTATCAAATGGGGCATAAAATGGTGGGCACCAAGTTGGATGGAATTACCTGGATTATTTCAAAATGTAAATATTCCCTATATAGAGAAAAATAATCAAAGGAACACGTCTTGCTATATAGATATAGATATCTATATCTAGATAGATAGATAGATAGATATCGTAAATATTGACTGAGAGGAGGGCTGTAGTAGAAAATGATTGACCCGAGGGAAGACTATTGTTACCGACGGGGCTATAATGATACAGCATAAGTAAGTAAATAAATAAATAACATAAATGACAGAAAATGTTTTGGAGTTCATACCGTATAGCTAGGAAAGTTTTTCTCTGCCTCCGTCTGAATTGGTTTGAATTTCAGAAAGTCAGAAAACCGTGACAGTGACGTTTTAATCACCATTTTAGCGTTTGGAGCATCTTTCTTTAGTAGTACTGTACAACGTCGCATATCCGACCCCCTCTGGACTGGGGTATAGGCGGATATGTGAAAAAGTCGGATTTGCAAAACATCTCTATAGAAAAAGCATTTACACATCCATAAATAGGTTAGTGAACACCAGCAACATTTCATACGCTTGCATTAACTCTCCATAGTTTTTTTTGCCTAACTCTCTATATACCACAATGTTTTGCGCGCAGTGAGATGGAAGTCTCCATTGAAAATCAGCGGAGTTGAGTATCTTGTTAAATAGAATATCTTTTGAAACGCCCTTCTAAATATTATTGGCTGAAGCAGTTTTGAGTGAGGCTGGATTTTCGTTGATTTAAATATTGGTGTGTGCTCCCATTGGCTAGAAAGGTTGCAGTGTTTTCGGCACAGTGCGAGTTTGACAGTTGGAAGTTTGTCTGGTTGATTGGAAATTTGCAGGTCCGTACAGCCTTTCGTATTAATGAATTGACAAATTAATTAATGCATTATTAGATGAATTAACAAATACATTTATGAATTAATGTATGAATTGACAAATTTATGGACGAATTGCTGGACAAATTGACCAATTCACGAATTGACAAACAAATTGACAAATTCACAAATTGACAAACAAATTGGCAAACTAACGGCTCGATAGTTTTGACACAAATGGCGCTCCATATGTAACGTCTTCATGTCGGTTTAAAAAAAAAAAAAGTTGAACCGACATTTAATTTGAACATGGTGACGCTCTTAAATGATGTCATTAGGTTCTTCAGAGTGCTTTCCATTCAAAGGGAATTGTCATCTTTTAACTGGCCAATTATCATCATGTATGTTTTGCCTCATCTCAATTTGAAACTTTTAAACCTCAACATCAATAGATCGAAGAATTGAAATGAGGGATTTTTTAAAAATGTGTGTGTGTGTGCTATTGAATTTAGTACCTTTCATTCTAACATAATGTCCTATTCTTTGTTACAAAAACAACTGTAAAAAAACAAGAACATGATGGTACAGTAACATTTATTTTTGTAAATTGCACAAATCCCCTTAATGCAGTTATTGATTCCCTAAAGCCATAAATATGTCGACTCTGTATTGATAGGTGAGTCTGAGCTGCAGGAGGAAATGGTAGATTGGGAGAGCCACATCAAGTCTTGAAAAGTTAAGCACTGGGTCCTCCTAAATTATAACTGTTCACCTAGATCATGACCTTTCTTCTCTCTCATCCTTAAGGAGTAAAATTAATTAGCAAATGCAGTAATTAGGCCCGAAATCGAATCCCTGCAGATTGATTGAGAGGCTGGTGTGAGCAATATGCAGGTAGTACAATTATGCTAATTATAAAACAAATGTTGCTTGAAATACATTCAAAGGCAAACACTGTACTGTAATATGATGCAATTAATACATTTTCAGCAGATTAAAAACAAAGCAAACTTTAAATATTCATTTTGATTTCGAAAGAATATAAAAACATGGAAAATCCATGTCGTCCCAACAAATATAGGTCTTGAAGTTTTAACGGATAATAACCAGAAAAACACCCCAAAGACCTATTTTAGATTTTTTTTTTTTTTAATCAATAAACCTTGGTTTTGGCAATTTCAGAAGGCAGGCAGTGTGCAAACACATTGCTACTGACCAATCATCAATTTTTGTGGACCCCCGTAATAGAATACACTTGTTAGAGTGACTTGTGACTGGGGTGGGCTGAAATGCAGGTGGTAATGGAGCGTAAAACGGAATCTATTACTTCTCACAATTCTGATTCAAAATACATCCAGAGTTCTACGTTGCCTGAATCCTAAATGTAGACACTCTCACTTCAACACAGTAAGTTAACCTTTGTGTACAGATATGGCCTAAATTTAACCCTATAGAATTAACTAATTTTGCTTTATAAAGTCAAATGAAACCTTCTGAATAATGTTACATTACAGGGTTCTCCCCAGGAATTCTGTACAGCCGGGTGGCAGAACATTATAGCTGAGAGCACTTTTAACAGAAAAATAAACTTGCCTTACCTTAAATATATAATACAATAAAGAATTTTAATACTGTGTTGTCTCGTTGACTATATCTGGTTGCGCTTTTTTATATTCTACATTCTTTTTCATGACTGTTTTTTATTCTGGTAAATTACCGTGCTTATTTAGGCACTCTACGATTTGACTGGGGAAAGATAACGTAGGGTTACTGGAGTTCACAAAAAAAACGGTAACCTTTTCACTTCCTTTTTAGCTTAATTAATGAGCTTATTGCTTCATTTAAATTGTTTTCTTTTTGTTAAGTTTTCAGGGCATTTTGTTAATGCACGTCTATTTTTGTTTTTCGCTGTTCTGCATTTTTTTAATGCAGCTGTTCATTTTAACCATTTTATTTTTACACAACAGTACTCACACATGTTTGGTCACCATCATAACTGTTGCATGAAACCGGAGTGTAATAATCCAGCACCTCTGCACTTAAGCATTTGTATGTCAGCTGCCAAGTGTTCAGCTGATACCCCATCATGCCTTTCTTCTTAAAGGCGTACAGCCTCTATACATTATTATTATTAATATTATTATTATTATTATTTGTTTCTTACCCAGGGCGACTTACAATTGTTACAAGATATTACATTATTTCACATTATACATTAGTTCACATTATACAGATATCACATTATTTTTTACATACACTTACCCATTTATACAGTTGGGTTTTTACTGGAGCAATCTAGGTAAAATACCTTGCTCAAGGGTACACCAGCAGTGTCCCCCACCTGGGATTGAACCCACGACCCTCCGGTCAAGAGTCCAGAGCCCTAACCACTACTCCACACTGCTGCCCCAAACAAGCATCTGGGTACATTTTTTTTGGTGTATATGTATAGCTATTATGTACTATATATCAGCTTACAGTACAATAATATGACAAAAAATGGACTGAATGATAATACCCGAAAATAACCTTTTAATAAAGTAACAGGCGCAAATATAGTAGTAGATCCTACTATAGGAGGCTGTGTGGTCCAGTGGTTAAAGAATAGGGCTTGTAACCAGGAGGTCCCCGGTTCAAATCCCAGCTCAGCCACTGACTCACTGTGACTCTGAGCAAGTCACTTAACCTCCTTGTGCTCCGTCTTTCGGGTGAGACGTAGCTGTAAGTGACTCTGCAGCTGATGCATAGTTCACACACCCTTGTCTCTGTAAGTCGCCTTGGATAAAGGCGTCTACTAAATAAACAAATGATAATAATAAAAACCCTAAATTCATTGCAACTATTTTTGCTTTGAAAATAATTGGTTATTTTTTTAGTAGTCATTTTTAACGTTTTAGCCTCTCGAAGTGCTTAACATAGAAAACCTGCACCTTCAACTCTCTGATTGGTAACACAGCTGTCATGTGGTTCCAAGATTTTTTTTTTCACCCAGCAATGCGCAGGTAGACTTTTGCGATATCATTTTGTGGTTTATTTGATTACATGATGTTAAATTAATTATATAATTCACCAAGACCAAGTAGAATAATTGTGAGGAAGATTAATAACAATCCAAGATTGACTGCCAAAGAAAGATATTCAAAATAAATTGGCTGCAAGTGGGACTGGGGTTTCCATTTCAACCATAGGACGAGTACTGCATGGTGAAGGTCTCAATGGTCACAGGCCAAGGAAAAAGCCACTCTTTGGAAAACATCACAAGGACAATCTCTTAAAGTTTGCAAAAAGCATTTGAATGATGGATATGAGTTCTGGTCAATTGTTTTGTGGAGCGATGAAACAAAAACCAAGCTATTTGGTCATGCTGATAGTGGTTATGTTTTGATGGTGGTTATCTTTCTCTCTCAAGTGCTGTGGTACCCCAAATATGATCCACTTCCTACCAATATGGAATGACTGGGTATGGTGTTTTCTCTTCATCTGACCATGGACTGCCCAGGACAGCACTGCATTGAATACTGTACCAGTCTTGGTAGTCACCACTCAGGGAAATCTTTTTTTGAGTAAAATAGAGAGCAGATGCTCCACTCAGTCATTCAACATTGTTATTAAATGAGTCAGATTTAGGGTAGCACTGAGCTTGTGAGACTGATTGCTCATTAAAATATATTCCAGTTGGTGTGGCATATTGAAGCTTAAGTCATTTATTAATTTTTTTTAACCAAAGTCGGAACTACTGTTTATAGTCTTGAAAAAAAAAGAGATGTATGCTAGATGTTATCAAAGGCTAACGTTGAATTCCGATGACCATTTTAATCTTTTCTAACAAAGCAGTTGGAATCTTTTGACAAGGTTGCATCCTTGCAGTTCTTGTATTACATTCCCTTCTGTTCCCCTGTGTGTACATCTGTGGAAGAAATTCACCTTGATAGAGAATAAAGTAGCGATCTTCTTCTGTTATCTCTGAAAAGGGTATGTGTGTTCTGTAGATATGTGATCAATTCTTCACTGGCCCTTCAGAATTTCTTTATATTCTTGTGGCCCTTGTGGAATAGTTTCCAGGTGAAGGCGTCTGCCAAAAGATGCTGCTTTTTTATGTATTTTTAGTCAGCCAAGGAAAACTTGGCTGACTAAAAAACTTGTACAGAATGTGATTCTATACAACAGTAAATGTGAAATACTGTATGTTTAAGTGGCATTCCTGGTTTCAAGCACTCTCTAAAATATAATAATAATAATAATAATAATAATAATAATAATAATAATAATAATAATAATAATAGAAGAATGAGAAAATACGTTAATAAATAAGAATTGCATCACCCAACTTCTTTCTCTTTGTAAGAAACCATTAGTACGCTAAACACAGGACCAACCTGTAAATCTGGTTTGACCCAGGGGTGACATCTTTCATCTCATGTTGAGAACTTTGCTGCTGCTATTGCTTCTGACTTTGTTCCTATTGTTGATTGAGGGCAGGGGCAGGTCTTTACACTTCCCAGACTTGAATCCTGGGACGCATGAGGAATGGATGCGTAATCTAAAACAAATCATCCTCCTCCACCTCATTAGGCTCTTCCCACCAAGTTGTTTACTTGTTATTGTGGAATGCTTTAAGTATTTTTATTAACACAAGCCATACCCATAAATAGATTGAACTAATGTTTCAGGGAATGAGCCTATTATTTACATGATTAAAATGTGATACCTGCCTTTTTTGCTGAGTATATTTTACCTTTGAAAAGCACTTAATAAAAGACCATACTTTATAGTTGATAATTCATTATTTCCTTCTAATGTGCTTTTATCACATTTTATTATGTGTTTTTAATTGTCTTTCAGTGACTTTCAACTTAATGAAATGGATTGACTGGTAGCATTTACAAATCAAAAGTGATTTAAGAGTAAGCATATTGTAAAGGTTAATGTGCAAAATAAACTGATGAGCATTTGTGCAGTTTCTTGTTATTTGGAAAGACAAAAGCTCATGAATTTTAAATTCATCAGCATTTGACAGCCTCCTCTTGTAAGATTTATCCTTGGCTTTTTATTGTAGGGGAAAAAATAAGAAATGGGAGAAAAAAGTCAATACGACAGCCTTCAGATTTAGCTTTTTGTGGCTGCAGAGTTTTATAGGCTGTCCTGTGTTACAAAAGGATGATTTCAATTCAAGTAGAGGATTCTTGTGGCTGCGTTGTGTAGAAGAAATATTAAGATCATTTTCAACATTATCCTATGTTTATGTAGTGTGGTGCTGTAATGGCATCTATTGTTATGCTCTTTTGATTGCTAATTGTGTTAAATGTATCATATGTTTTGTAGAGGGAAGTACTGTGTCTCCAAAACCATGCACCAGGTACGCATACATTTTAAGGAATTTGAATATTGTATGCAGCTCTTTATAATAATTTAAAGATGTATTTAATGTCTATTATGTCAAACATTATATATATATATATATATATATATATATATATATATATATATATATATATATATATATATATATATATATATATAATATTTATTTTATTATTTTTGTTATTATCTTATTATTTAGATGCTTTCCCAGCTAGTAGTTTTTTTTGTGGAAATTGTCTTGTAAGCAGCACACATTTTAAAGTGTGCATACCTGCTTGACTAATGTTTAGACTACTTTTATATTTTTTAAACATTTATCCAAGTGTTTAGCACCCAGAATTATTACTTGGTGTAGATGTGATTGGTACAGATCTGGCATTTGTTGTCATTAAACTAATGGCTTGATTAAAATAACACTACAGTGTGACTACAGAAATATAGCTGCATAACTAAATCAATAAAGTAAAATGGCAAAAGAAACTGGTTGGTTCTCACACGTAATAAAGTACATTTCAGTCAATTAATAAGCAAAAATATAGTTGCAAATTACTAAAAGAAAAACCATGCAATATGAATAAACAAACTAGGGATGCAAGTTGGTTATATTGTAATTTTTAACTCTTTCAGCTGTTTTTGACATCAAGTTGTCTTTTTTTGGTAAAAACAAAATTAAAGATTTTAAACAGTTGCTTATGCTTGGGAAGCAGTCAGCAAGAAAGAATGACATGGATTTCAGCAAAACACAGCAGGTCACGTGAAAGGGGCGCAACTCAGTATAATGTTCAGTCCGCTCCGATCCAAGATTTACCCGGGTAAATGTTTTCCCGTTCTCCACAACGGGAACTACAACGTATGAGCCCGGCAACATTCTGAAGCTTGCACTTCACACAACACAGCTGTATCACCTGCATGTTTAAAAAAAATATAAACGAATCTGCGATGGGGCGTCACACAGAAAGACGTGAGTCCTGGGGACACAGGCAACTGCAAACCCGACAAACCATGCGTGGATAAAGGATGCTGGTACCCGTGTCCCAGAGAGCCTTGTGAACAAATATATAAGCATACTTTAGAAACCGAGATCAGTTATTTAGAAAATCCCTCTACCAGTATGAAATCAAATTCTATGATGCAAAGTTTCTGCCTAGTACCTCTGCTCCTACATAATTGTCTCTGGGTGTGAATGCTGCATTTTCTGCTTTCTATACCAATTTCTCATGCCTTTTTGCATTGTTCACGGTGCTTTGCAAAGTAGAATTTGCAGCTAGTTATTTATATTTATGAATTCAAACAGTTTGCCCTACTGTGAAATAATAGGTCATTCTGGCACAGCAAGGAGTTCAAAAGCTGAATTTCAAATGGCTTTCTCCACTTGGTTGGATCTGCTGAATATGGAACGTGCTGGGCAAAATGCTGTTGGCATTGTTTTTGTCACCTGTGTCGCCGTTAAAAAGAAGTGGTGCCAGAACGATTCTTTTCAGTACAGCACCCCACTGGCAGAGAGTCTGTGGTCTTCGTGAGCTCACTGCTCACTCCTTTATAAGCTGACAGTATGCCTGAGAACTTCCTCAAATCTGAACAGATAAGAGATCTGTTAGTTGAGCTGCTTGTGTGTGTGTGTGTGTATATATATGTATATATATATATATATATATATATATATATATATATATATATATATATATATATATATATATATATATATACACACCTCACTGTGCATTCCTGTATGGATCTGCCTAACTGACTATGTCAACACAGTGGATCAGCGTTTTCAAATCCCAAAACAAACTACAACACCTATAGGTCCAAGTTGAACACCACTGTAAAAACATTTACTTCTTCACAAGCATACTTGGACACTACATACACTACCGTTCAAAAGTTTGGGGTCACTTAGAAATTTCCTTGTTTTCCATGAAAACATACATGAAATGAGTTTGAATAGGAAATATAGCAAAATGAATAGGAAATAATGATTTTTAATTGAAATAATAATTGTGTCCTTCAAACTTTGCTTTCGTCAAAGAATCCTCCATTTGCAGCAATTACAGCCTTGCAGACCTTTGGCATTCTAGTTGTCAATTTGTTGAGGTAATCTGAAAAGATTTCAACCCATGCTTCCTGAAGCACCTCCCACAAGTTGGATTGGCTTGATGGGCACTTCTTACGTACCATACGGTCAAGCTGCTCCCACAACAGCTCAATAGGGTTGAGATCCGGTGACTGTGCTGGCCACTCCATTATAGACAGAATACCAGCTGACTGCTTCTTCGCTAAATAGTTCTTGCATAGTCTGGAGCTGTGCTTTGGGTCATTGTCCTGTTGTAGGAGGAAATTGGCTCCAATCAAGCGCCGTCCACAGGGTATGGCATGGCGTTGCAAAATGGAGTGATAGCCTTCCTTCTTCAAGATCCCTTTTACCCTGTACAAATCTCCCACTTTACCACCACCAAAGCACCCCCAGACCATCACATTGCCTCCACCATGCTTGACAGATGGCGTCAAGCACTCCTCCTGCATCTTTTCATTTGGTCTGCGTCTCACGAATGTTCTTCTTTGTGATCCGAACACCTCAAACTTAGATTCGTCTGTCCATAACACTTTTTTCCAATCTTCCTCTGTCCAGTGTCTGTGTTCTTTTGCCCATCTTAATCTTTTCTTTTTATTGGCCAGTCTGAGATTATGCTTTTTCTTTGCAAATCTGCCTAGAAGGCCAGCATCCCGGAGTCGCCTCTTCACGTTTTGCGGGTACTATTTAATGAAGCTGCCAGTTGAGGACCTGTGAGGCGTCTGTTTCTCAAACTAGACACTCTAATGTATTTGTCCTCTTGCTCAGTTGTGCACCGGGGCCTCCCACTCCTCTTTCTATTCTGGTTAGAGCCAGTTTGCGCTGTTCTGTGAATGGAGTAGTACACAGCGTTGTACGAGATCTTCAGTTTCTTGGCAATTTCTCGCATGGAATAGCCTTCATTTCTCAGAACAAGAATAGACTGACGAGTTTCAGAAGAAAGTTCTTTGTTTCTGGCCATTTTGAGCCTGTAATCGAACCCACAATTGCTGATGCTCCAGATACTCAACTAGTCTAAAGAAGGCCAGTTTTATTGCTTCTTTAATCAGCACAACAGTTTTCAGCTGTGCTAACATAATTGCAAAAGGGTTTTCTAATGATCAATTAGCCTTTTAAAATGATAAACTTGGATTAGCAAACACAACGTGCCATTGGAACACAGGACTGGTGGTTGCTGATAATGGGCCTCTGTACGCCTATGTAGATATTCCATTACAAATCAGCCGTTTCCAGCTACAATAGTCATTTACAACATTAACAATGTCTACACTGTATTTCTGATCAATTTGATGTTATTTTAATGGACAAAAAATTTGCTTTTCTTTCGAAAACAAGGAAATTTCTAAGTGACCCCAAACTTTTGAACGGTAGTGTATGTTAAGCCAATCATGCAGAAAAATGGCATGTGCCTTACTTTGATACATTGTATCATAATAGAGGTATTGCATTGTGATGCAGGACCAAAAGCACTGCAAATCTACTTGTACTACTTCTTACTGCTGGCTATATATATGTCAAAGCATGTTTCTGCATTGATGACTTCAGTTTATAATACAGAATTTCCAAAGAATATCCAAGGCAACTTACAGAGACTAGGGTGTGTGAACTATGCATCAGCTGCAGAGTCACTTACGCTAACTAAACTGTAACTGTAAACTGTAAGCAATATTTAAAAATCACAGGCAGGCTTCAGATGGGATTGAGTTTATTAGCATATTAAAGGCTGGACAAAATAGATTGTAAATGTATTTTCAGTAGGAAATTACTTTTTATGGAAAGCTGCATTGCGCGATCATGGATAGAAAATCAGGCAATACAAATATATCTACAAATTATTGTGTACTGTAGTTCAAGCTGAGTTGCAGATACCCACATGTTAGAGTCTGCAAATACTGTAGATTTTACTTGACTTCACAAAAAGACTATTACTAAAGGAGAAAATGCTGTTACCTTTTGTTTTTGTCCTCCACAATGGAAATACTCTAATAAATAAGACTCCCTTTGCCCTCAGTGTATAGTGTTAATTTTAACAATGCTGTTTAACAATGCAGTCCTAAAACAACAATACTCTAGCACAGGGGTTCCCATACTTTTTAACCTGAGGCCCACCTGTTCAGCTGCATTAGGCACTGCTGCCCACTATTAGCACTGCTTGGGAAAATTGTCAAATTAAACACATTTTATATGTTTAAACCTGTAACATTACAAATAAACCTTATCTAAACTGTCCTTTATTCATTTGAATAAATGTTGTGAAAGATGGAAATCACATAGAATATACACTGAGTGAAAAAAAATGAAACACTTTAATTTTATTAAATAAAATAAATTGCAAAAACTAAACAGACATTTTTCTCAAAACTTTAAATTAGGTACCTTTGTATAATTGAACATTTTAGAAATGTAGTTATTTTTTCTTGGTCATCAAACAAGAAAGAAGTGCATGTCTCTTATTATTCCCATTCATAAATACCTGCACAGGAATCACTTTGAGTAAAACCAGTACAACGTGCACAAAAACTTAACTCTTAAATCCTAATTTCTGCACAATGTGTAATTAAAACGTCCAACCGTTACCTCTCACGCTGAACTGTCATGCACAAAAAAAGACGAATGCTCACAATACAGCGTTAAAACGAGAGCCTTGCATAAGCTACTCTGTACAACCAAATACAACTTGCAAAATCACATTCAGTTGGCTTGCAACATCCCCCCCCCTCCACCAAAACAAAAAATTGGAGCGCAGCTGCGCCACTTAACCAAAAGAAAACTTATGAAAATAAATCCATCTGCAGTGAAATTTGAATCAGTAAAAAAAAAGTTTTATTATTATTATTATTATTATTATTATTATTATTATTATTATTATTATTATTATTATTATTATTTACTTCCAACAAAACATATTCTAGCGTTATTTTAAGATGACTGTGAACGAGCCAGTAATCAATAAAACAGCAGTATATCCAAACATTTAAATAAATTAATTACCGGTATGTAACAAGATTGATCAGTTTGATTAATAACTTGATTTAGTTAATATTGCAGCATATATCAAATTACTCAATATTTTAAATATTAATAGCTAATTAGTCACAACAACGTATTAATCATAGCATCAATTTAATTTTTAAATGAATGTTATCAAGTACAAAAGTTAGTATGAAAACGTTTCTACAAAAGAAAAAACCCATTGCAGCACCTCAAAACTGAGCCCACGGTACAAATCCATTTAAACTCCTGTAGCTGCCTTTTTTGTTCTTTATACTTTGCAAAACGTGTTATTTGGTAGCAGATTCGACATATTGTAATTTTACTAACACTGGACACACTTTTTACATCTGCCAGCAGAGTGCTCACATTAGTATGAAGCTGAAGAACGAAGGCTCCCACAGCGTAGCTCACACAGGGTAGTAATTTACGTAGTGCTTCATTACACCCCTACCACGTGACCATAATACCCCACGAACCTTAGGTTTAGGGTTAGGTTATTGTTATGAAATTAACTTTGTTTTAGTACCTAAATGTATCACCCTTTTCCCCCTTACCGCCTGTAGCATATTATGATGACGTCTATTACGAGTTCCACACGCAGCACTACCCTGTGTGAGCTAAGCTGTGTGAGCCTTCGTTCTGTAGCAATACCCCTCTCGCCGGCGCATTCTTTTCGCTATTAATAGAAAAAAATACATAGAATGTGATTGCTTCCACGGCCCACTCGGGACTGTGTCGCAGCCCACCTTTGGGCCGCGGACCACAGTTTGGGAACTGCTCTAGCAAACCACTTTAAATGTCATATAATACCATATTAAAATCTGGATGGAATTGACTCTTTAGCTTTAATATTGCAGAATACTACAATACTACCTTAATCATGCATTTGTATACTGGAGTACACCTTTAAGTGGTTTTTTTTTTTTTTTTTTTTTTTTTAAATGCTGCCTCATTGATACCACCAGCTGAGCCAAGACGTCTGTAGGAATTTCAGCCCCCTTCTGCAGCAGCACGGTCCACTGCTACTGGAACTATGATCTCTATTATACAAGTGTCTTGACACCCGTTCAGTACTGTTGATTCCCCATTTATGGCTTTTCCCTGAAAAAATCAATATAAAGCTGGAACTCAAACCCTGGGCCAATATGATGCATTGCAATATATTGGACCAGGATATTTTGACTTTATTCTGTTATCCATGTCCAATTCGAGAGGTTTAAAACAACACTAAAAAATGTACAAGAATCCCATTGTTGTTTACAGCAGACTCTTCACAATAAAGATTATTGTTGCTAAAAACAAAACAAGTGCAAAAAACCTTATCTGGAAACCAAGCTAAAGCACCGCTGGGTAAAATAACATTGTATGTGGAGGAATAGGCATTCCATTGTATTCTAATATATGGTAAACCATCATTTTCATATGAACTTTGTTTTTTTTAACTGTCTTATTATAAACTGTAGTGGTGTGAGTCCCGTGTGTAATAAGATTTGGTGGTGGTCCAAGACCCAGGCATAATAAGATTTCCAGTGTATAATAAGGTAGATTTTTAAAAACAAACTACCACCAGCACATGAACACAACAAAACAGTCAATACCAAAACAAACAACAATGGTCTGCAGGTTTACAGTTTTATCCGCAGAAGAGAAGAAATGTGAGAAATGTGTGGAAGAGGTAGAATAACGCAAGTACACAATAAGCGACATATCTGTGGCGGCTCGTCATAAGAGGCTATGGAGGCTATGGAGGCTGCGTGTAAATTTGTAATAATAAAAAAAAGCATGCCTTATGTCATGCTTTCCAAGTTCTTCTCTATTGCTATTGGCTAATGTTGCCTTAAAATGGGTGGGATTCTGTGTGTCTTCAACCTGCAATCACCCTCTGTCTGTCAAGTTTGAATGAATTCTTATTGGCTGCACGATGCAAGTTTGCGGCTAGCCTCTACCTCTCATAATTAGATTTAATCTTGACGTATCTGTTGCCAGGCAGGTTATGGGTCACGTGTGGCTACTCACTTTAGATTCGATTTCCATACAGTACGCTGTAGATTTTTTTAAATTCATACGCCATTTTCCTCACTTTCAAAAATAAGAATAAAAAATAACAATAAAGGTCATCCAAACCCTAAATTGGAACTTCTTAAACAGGGCGGACCAAAACAAAATTTCCTTTTTAATTGCTTATGGTACGAAACAACGAAATGGCTGACTGCGAGTATTCGATCACTGTTTAGTTTTTTCAAACAGGCTCTTCATCTTCCCAGTGGATTTCTGTGGGCTACAGTGTTTTAAAAAATCTTCCACGGACTGTAAAACATATTTTTTCTACAAATGACATCAGTCAAGATTCATCAATCAAGTATGTCCACAATGCTTTTGTTATATTCTGTTGCTTGCCTTATGTGCTGCTTATACTATATTAATGTATAACATTTCTTATTAAATTACGAAGTACCTTTTGAAACGTGCAACGTTTTATTGCGTATAATAAAAAAATAAAAACACTTATTAAAGTCAGGAGTCGCTGCTGTGACATACATTTAGTAAGAAATGACCTCAGCCTACATGCCTTCCATGGGGCGCTCAGAGTCTCATGATCCAACTCCACCCTCCAAAACAGCCAAATGAATTTTCTGCTCTGATTTCTTTTTGTCTGTTATGTCACCATGTTTTATAACAAATAATATATACCAAAACAGTACATATGAGGCTGGGATTCTATCTGGGGTTTCTGGCCACATTGATATGTCTTCAGAAACCCCAGATAGAATTACATCCTTATTATGCACAGCTGGGTGTGCATTGTTCCTTATATTATTCACTTTTTAAATTAAATCAGCTGAGACTTTAAGGAAGAACAAACATGGCATTTGTTTATTTTTAATTAATAGTTCATGATTTTTGGCAAAAAAAAGAAAAGCACACCACAAATAATAACAACAATTTACATTCTAGTGAAATTTATCCTCTGCATAACCTAGCCAGGGTTCAATGCCCTACCCAGATTGTACCCGCTTGTTAAAACAATCATTTTCCATTCTCCATACCAAGGATCGGCTGTAAACACTTCTTTTAGTAAAGGCTATGAAAATGTGATGTACTTGTAAATGATGGGAGTTATATTTTACTTCTACAGCATGCATGCAGAGTCATTCAAAGTAACACCTGCACTTCAATTAGAGCTTTTATTTAAATTCAGTGATTTTGTTTATTTTTTCCCTTCAAGGAGTTCAAGCAGGCTGTGCTCTCTTGCTTTAGATAATTACAAATTGAACTTAATGCCAGCTGATTTTCATTATCGTACCTGACTGAGCTCTCTGTTCCCTAAATGGTGTTTTTTGTGCTCACGTCTCTAATTTGATCAAATTACGTCTGGCAAAGGAGGCTCGGTTTTGTATTTCATATTTGAGGAAAACAAAAATGTTCTGTCCTTGGGCCAAAACAAATGAAATTCAATGAAAATCTAGTAACATGCAAATCTTTATTCTCACTTACTTTTGGGTTACAAAACTAATATTCCAGCACTGATGCGGAATTTAGTTTTAGAAACATGTAGTAAAGGTGATTCATGTTGTGCAACTTGTGATCCTGATGCGCTTCTCATTTCACTGCAGATCAAATGAGTTTTTACAAAGTTGACAGTGATGACACATCATTCCCTGCAGCTTTTGTTGTGCATCGGCGCGGACACTCACAAATGCACATTTGTTTACAAAGAATAAAATACACAAGAAGTTTTATATTATGAACATAAAACCAATTAGCCTTCATGTGTACCACTGCAAGGGTCAAATCTGACAACAAGAGTGGAAAATTTAAACAGAAAAAAGCGTGGAAAGCAGCATGCTAAAAAGCTTTTATTTTATTGTATTTTACTACTTGTATTGAAGATTAGTGGATCCAAGATAGGTTACTGCTCAATTTAGTTCAAAAGGCAGCTTTTAAATGAAAGGAATTAGTTGGGAACAGTGCTACATTTCAGATGTCAATAGACGCTGGGCTGTGCATACAAAACACTTGTTCATGTTTTCACTTGAACTCCTTTTGATGGGGCCTAACACAGGACCTTTAGTTAATGGGCTGTGTTTGAACCCTGGTGAGAATCTGAAAATGTTAGTATATACTGTATGTTGCAATGAATAGTGGAACTTTGGAAGGCTTAAGAGCACTGGCACCAGCAGCATCTCAAAATGATGAGCTGTAAACGTGGACATCCCTGGAGGCCTGGGTGGCCTTTTCTGGAAATTAAATCTTGGCTGGATCACATTGGCTCTGTGTACACACATTGAAATTCTTTTTATCCTCCTTCTATGGTATTCCATTCATGATTGAACATTGTAGCCCCAGTTCTGAAGTTTCCAAATGCTTCCCCATAAGAGAATGCCCTGAGACAAGTGGCTGATGAAAGGATAAGATACTTTTCTTTCCAGTACTGTAGCACACGGAACTTTGCATCAAGACATAATGGACAAACTTGAACCGAAGAGAATTACAAAGAAAAAACAGTGCAGCAGATTTATGACTGAGGTCACGTCAACAAGGTCCATTTTAACTGACTGACAGTACTGAATTAATAACCCAGACATATTTATGGCGCAGTTCTTTTCAAAGGCTCTTTATGAAAATACCCTTGATAGTTTTCATTTTTCTTTTTAAAAAAAATTATTTTCATCAAATATTACTTACCATTTGGTTTAAAGCTTATATCAATTAAGTATAGTGTTTTCAGCTATTCAACTGATACATTTGTATTGCTGAGTAGTTTGTGGCGCTTAAACCATGTCAAGGATTACTGTGAGTATTCACAAATAGGTTTTTTGAAGTGATGAAAGAAAAGGTGAAGCATCACTTAGTACTAGTTAATGAATCTAAAAGAGGACTTAATGTATTTTTCAAGTGTGATATTTTTTGTTGTTTATCTTTCATACGATGTACAGTTATACAGCCAAATATATTTGGTTAACGAGAAGAAATATTCAGTTAATATGGATTAAAAAATGAAAGGTGTGAAGTATTTCTGTAGAAAATGTTATTTCATCTTAAGGCTGAAAGGTAGTATGGGGACTAGCATGTCAAAAATGGTTTAATTGAAGACATATTTTTAAATCTACAGCCAGCAGTTGAGGGTTATCTGCCTGTAACAGTAATGAAAGGTGTGATACGTCGCTCACTGTACTTTGTCTTTCATATGAAACTGAGCTAGTAGGTATGAGAAGCCTGGGGCTCTGGAGAATAGCAATATAACCTGCGCACATACCGCTTTCCCTGTTCAGCATTGTGTAAATAATAATCTGCTACAGGACCTTGTTTGTAGTTGTTATACTAGTTTGCCCGCTAATTGAGCTGGGAGCAAAATGTGCTGGTTTTACCAGGAGACTTTTTGCATGAGAAACTGTTGTATATTGACTTGTCTTAAATTGATGGACCATGACAAAGCTGCACTTGGACAAACTTCCAAAGTTAAAGCTAAATCTACTTAGGACTGCATTAGAAGATCACTGATGCAGTTTTCTCATTTGCCTCCTTGGGACACATGCTGAAAACCTTATGGAAGACACTTGTGATAACACAAAACAATTCTAATTTCTTTGAAGTAATAAACTTCAAATCTGAATAAAAATTACAGCCATTCAGAAATGCTTTACTGTACACCCATGTCACTGTTAGGATTCATTCAAAGTGCTGGACTATGTAGAAAATTGTTTGTCATGTTGTGCCTGTCATCTTGGTGCTTTTGCTTAGCTCTTGAGGGGACAACACATGTTTTAGCTTCTGTTGAATATGAATGTTTTGCAGCTTCACACATCACACCTTCTTAGCCTGCAGTTGTAAAGCAGATTCATAACTTTTTGGCAGAGTCTAAAATCCGTGGTCACAGTTGGATAGCAGTTTCATACCTTTTGTTTTTTTAAACACAGGGGGAGGATAAAGAGCTTTGTTGACAATGCTTTAACAATGTTTATCCTGAGTGACATTGTTATGACAAGAATTCATTACTCACGGCTACCAGACATCACTAGTTCAACCTAGATGAAAGCCTCACCTTGTGCACCTAGTGAATTTCACCTGCGTCACGGAGAGCCTGCCTGGATCCCACAAGCTCTTTGTCAGGCTTCAGTACAGGCCTGTATTCCAGAGAGGCATGCCAGTAGCCTCATTAGTGACTAACAATTCAAATGATAATGAATGTTATGCGAGTTTCAAACCTGTAATTAGTTTTTCTTCCCTGTGAATACAAGAAAAAAATACATTGGAATGGCTATGTTGTGGTTTCAGAAGCCTGGGCAATTAGGGAACACGTTCCTTTTGTCTCAAAGTTATTAATAAAGGCCTTCGAAGTTAACAGGTTTTATCCATCATAATAATTTCCCTAATTATTTTTATGAAAGCTGTAAGCATGTTGATGGTTTATCTTGCTTTACTCTCTGTTTGTTTTGTACTGCCCTGATTTTAAATACTAATGATTAGATTTTCATCATTAGCAGTGATGAAATTAACTTTGTTGTCAGAAACAAAACAGTAGTGCTGTAGTAGAATGCCAATTTCAAAAGTAAACATGTTTAGTGTTATTTATCTTAAAATGTAACTCAAAGCAAACCCAATGCCCCAAAGGAAATGGCATTGTAGATTTAGGAGCCTCATTCTGAATATGTACAACTGACAGATACGTGACTGATGCCTACTGACTAGAAATCTTGTGATCTGTTGGTCAGCCATTTCTGTGGATAATGCAGTCCTCATCCGTCAGATCACTTATTTATAAACAGAGCAGAAATTAGAAATCTAAAGAAAATGTCTGTAAAGTTTTGAATACCAGCTCTGTTAATGAACAACAAGAATAATCACATGATAAACAACACAGCAAATCACACCCCTGTAGCCGATTAGTACAATAATCTGTCTCCACCATTATGAAGCAGCATAACGTTTCAACCCAACCAGGCCCTCACAAGCCTTCACAGAAACAACATGCAGACAAACATGAAAACAGTATGTGCACTGTGCATGAAGCTGGTGCACATAATTATAAAAACATGGTGTCACTGTTGCATTTTTAATTTCTTATGTATTCAAACATACAAGCAATAGTTTAACTTAAACCTCCAGCATGACCTATGAAATGTTTGGAAAGTGTACCTTAGATCTCAAAGTAGTTGCCTTCATTGAGTCAGACATGAAGGTGCTTCACTAGTTAGTTTTCTGAACCTTGATTATGTTTTCCAAACCCATACAGGGCTACTGTTTGATAAATTTTATCTCAGAAGAGGTAGCATGCTACTTAAGATCATAAAGCTAAATGCAAGTTCTTACACTTAATTATTTTAAACAAGGGGTGAAGTAATGTGACCTTAAAACAATTATGATTTCCTTGCTTTGTGGAAATATTTCTTTAAGACAATGAGGTCCGTGAGGGCTTACTGACCTGACTAAGCTGCATTCTAATTTTTTTTTTTTTTTTTTGGGGGGGGGGGACTCTGTGCCAAATTCCATTTCATCTCACAACACCTGTTTTCCAAGCACCAAGGGCTGATTAGTAGAGAGAGAAGCAGCATGCCTTTTTGCCAAGGCAGAACTCAGCCTCTAGCAAGGTTACCTTTTGAAAACTGTTTCCTCATGCAGAGAAGATATACAAGGATCTTTGCTGTTGCCAGGAACCACTCACTAATGAAGGGTCGGACCAGCAGAGCAGTGTCTTCATCTCCAGTGCCCTGTGCATGTAGCTCTATGTACTGGAATGCATTCCAGCAATTTAAACAGAAGCACAGAAGTTTAACCTTCTAAGATGAAGGTCAGGTGCTGCTTATTGACTACATCATGGATGAAAGTCATATTTCTGTATGTATGGAAGACTGTCAGACTGGCTTTACCCTGCAGTGAGGGAATCTGAAATCTGTTTTTGATACCTTGAAGTCTGGGCGCGATAACAATTTTTTGACCATGGTAGTAAGTAATATTGATAAGGCAATTATTATACAATAGACTGTAGTTCAGGTTTTACTGTAATCAACAGAGATTTGATTGTCCATTGTTGGTCACTTATTAGCCAAGTTTTCCATCGTAACCTAAAGATCTTCTTGTAGAGCCTGTCGTATTTATATAATGTATCATGTGATAGTTTATTGAGTCATTGTAGAATGCCTAAAATACTATATAAAGCTTAATTAACACAGTGCATTGACTGCACTGGGTCAACAGAAGACCCAAATACAGCAGTGAACAGATGTGCAATGCTGTTCTTTCCGAGCCAGGCTGTGGCAATCACACATGCAGTATTTACAAACTGAAAATTATTTGAAGGTGTTCAGTTATGTTTGCAATTACAGAATAGAAACACTATGCAATTATCATACTTACTGTTTGTAAGAAGTAGGAATCTTTATTTATTTATTTATTTATTTATTTTAAAGCCAAGGTGTAAAATGTCAGCTAACATGTTTTATTTCCACTGTTTCAATTGGCAGCTTTGACCATCTTCAGGGAAAGGTTGTAATTAAAGCATCAGCCATGGGGTTAAGCGTTTGTACCTTTGGCCAAGCTCAGCTGATTTAGTTTTTTTGCATTTGACATTTAAAGAGTCCCATTCACACTGGAGGTGCTCAATGTGTGATGTTGTAAAAAGTGTTTTTGCCACAGTCTTATTACCATGTCCCCTGGGCTGCATGTCGTCTTCCTCGCTGATTTACAGCATTCCCAAGTCTCTTCATTGGTTTAATTCCCAATCCCTCCACCAGAAAGAATTTGTTTATTTGTCATGGGCAGAGCAGGGCTTGTTGTATATGCACTGTGGATGGCAGTGTTGTTTGTATGCTTCTGTAATCTTCATTACAAAAAAAAAAAAGTGACCAAATTCTTCTGGCAATTCTGTCTAAAGTTTATTCTTAGTATTACTGAAACTGATTGTCTTTCTCTACCGTCTAAAAGGGGCAGTAATAAGTAACCATCTTGAATTTTACAGTACATTGTTTTAATATTCTCTGTTAAACACACACACACACACACACACACACACACACACACACACACACACACACACACACACACACACACACACACACACACAGATATGGCAGGACGGTAGTTAAGGGTGCAATGTTCTTTCCATTTAAGCCCCTATTTTGTGCAGCTCCAAAAGTGAGGTTACATTCAATCAATCTACCTGCCGTTTTGGATTTCAGGTCTGATTGGTAGGCTGACTTTTTTCTACAACTTTTGTGTTATTCTGTCTGGTAGTTTTTGAGCTACAGCACTTTTTAAAAGTGGGTGGTTTTTTGTGTAAGTTTGGTGGCGGGAGAGCGTTTTTTTTTTATTATTCACCTGTAGGTAAAAAAAAACTACTGGACAGTTACTACTCCCATTTGGCAAGTTACTGCATCGAAGTAGTCTTTAATGCCTTTTGTGGGTGTGGAGGTTTAAAAATGTGTATTCCTATATAAAAAAAAGTACTTTTAAAAATGAATGCTACGCATGCACAGTTGTACAACTTGGTAACCATTTTTGTGTAGTTCTGACTGGACCTGTAACAGTACAATCACTGAGGAACGCTCTCCAGTTTGAACTACAGCTCCCAGAATGCACACCGAATGGCTGATCGTAGCTAACATTTCAAGCTTTTCACAAGCGTAACAAAGCATATTGTACTGCACAGAGTAAGCAAATAAACAATAAAAACCATGTCAGTGAGTGGTAGAAGGTGAGCGAGTATCTAAAACCTACACGTACACTTAGGCTGAGAGACTGTTTGCCAGAGCAGCTATAAATAATGGCGAAACATTTAAAATAGGCCTAAAACAATTATTTACATTACATTATGCTTACAAATATCGAAAATACTCACCCATATAACCACAAAAGCCAGAAGAACTTCTAAAGAAATCATTTGTTTATTTCTAACATAAAACAAATAGCTATGCACTTTGATGCCCTAGTGTAAATAGCATGGAATGTATAGAATTAAAAAAATATCTCGATTAGCCGTCATAAAACAAAAACACGTAAATTCCAAATATACAAAACCATTTGAAACACTGTACTATACAGTCATGCTCGTTTAGCGCAAATACTGTAGTCAGGACCCAGTGTATTTTTATCTGTACTTATCAATTTCCTCATTAAAAAAAAAAAAAAATACTTAGGACTTAGGCTAGACATTCTCAGAGATGAAGAATCACAGTCAAATTGTCCTTGCAGTTTAACAGTAGTTTTATAAAATCACTTAAATTTAGTAAATAATATAGCAAGCTAGGCTACTCTGTGGTTTCATTCACAACTTGTAAAAATAAAACAAATGGATGCAGACTTTATTTAAGCGATCACCAGCAACAGATCACCTGACAGCATTATGAATAAACTTTATGAACACAACAAACTGCATGATTTCCAAAAACATTAAAAAAAGTAGCCTAACATACTAAAATTTAGCTGGCTGCACAAATATGCACTCAAACTATTTAAAAAAAAAAAAAAAAGTTACCGATAACAAACCCTTCACAAAACAGGGTACAAACAGCTGCATGTCAATAGAATATTTAAATTAAATCCGGTACTGTATGCAACTGGAAGTAGATTATAGGGACCCCTTGGATTAAACCGAAAGAACCTGAACAGACCACGGATGTTTTTTGAGAAAACCACTTTACTCATGGAATACTGAGGTAAACGCTTAGCAACACAAACTAGTTCTTCATGAAATCGGGATAAAAACTATTTATTTTTTAATTTAAAAAGACCAATATTCTAATAGCGCACCTTCGGATTCAAATGCTTAAATAAGTTTAACATTTGCGCTCAATTGTAATATTTATACTATAGGCTACATTTATGTCTCATGTTCATGATACTGTGTACGTGGTATGCTGTATGGAGTATTTTATATATAGGGCTTCTTTTTTTCGGGTTTTATTGTATTTTTCGGTGCTTATTTTTAGCTGTTTTCAAGTTTTATGTAAATCGTTTTTTTTTTTTCTGGGCTTTCATTTTTGATATACTGTTTGAAATTAGTGTTTTCGGTTACTTTCCAAAATGCTTGAGCATTTTTTTTTTTGTTTCAAAATATGTATAGTAACTCGACAGTACTTGCACACTTAAGTTGTGTCTTCTTTCCTTTGCTGTCTTCCACAACGAAATCCCTATGGTCACGGGTACATTCTTCTGGGGTTTTTGTTTGTAGGCATTTTTGTACATTTCGCCACAATTCTGTTTTAAATCCTCTGTATCTTAACTGTAATACAGCTTTAAATGCCGCTAGCAAGCCTCCATCCTCATTGTAATCTCGTTTTAAATCTCGCAAGTGGTGTCTCCAATAGAAATGTAGGAATGTGCTGTCATTCAGTAGTTGGGGCGGGTTTAAAGTATTGAGAACAAATCAATAATAGATGCAACCATTTCCACAGTTTTTCCGGTGTTTTCCGGTGTTTATATCCATCGATTTAATTTTTTTTATATATCTGGGGTGTTTTATCGGGTTTTATCGGTTAAAACCGAAAATCAGAAGCCCTAATTATATATGTTTCACTTATAGATGATAACTAGCTTGTTTTTGCAGTTAGAAAATGTTGCATACAAAAACAAAGCTTGTCTCATTACTGGATTGCTGTAGTATGATAAAGTCATGTGCATAGGGACAGATTTTTTCATAAAGACTGTAATAAGCCAGCTCACATTTTTATGTCCCTGACCTTGGATGAACAACCAAAAAATGTGTTGGGATGCAGTGTTTTACTTCGATCTCTAAGAACAGTCCTGTTTCACCTGAATTATACCAGGCTGGTTGCCTTTTTTGTGTGGTCTCCACTTCATGGGTTGCTGTACAAAATATTAACTTCCACATGTGTAGGACTTTAGAAATTGATACTGGAGTAGATTCAGGTAAAAAAGAAAAAAAGGTTTTTGTTGCCATGGTAACTACACTCATTTATTTCTATTTAAATGTGTGACTGTGCTTGTGGTGTACTGTGCTACATAGTTAATGTATTTAAACCTTCAGTCATCATGGTATGGAGTCTTTTTATCCATCTCATTTTATTTCTTCTAAAACTACACATTCACCTTATGTTTATTTTTTGTAACCTGTTGAACTATTGGTTCATTTACTTTTTTATTTCTTATGTTTGATAGATGATTCTGTATTATTTTATATAAGGCTGTACTCATATTTTATTTTGTTTTGTTTTTGGCAAAATATACCATAAACAAGGTTGCTAGTTTTACATGATGGGTTTCTTAAGACTGAATATTTGTTTTTTCTATTTACATTATTTACGTGTGCTCTTACAGGTTTTAATGTCCTTTTAATATGTCTATGATCCATTTATGAATTCTCAATTCTGTTGGAATGTTGCGTTAATGATATAAGAGCAGGCATGAAGTCAAACTCATTCTCAGAAAAGTAGAAGAAAAGGTTTGATACATTGTCTCGGTCTGCTGCACATATACCACTGGAGAAGGTAAATACTAAAGGAGTTTACTTACTTCAGCCTGCTTCAAGCATTGCAGCTCAGAAAGATAACCCAAAACATGGAAAAAACAGCATTGACATCATTTTTTTTTTCTAATGAAATTACACACACAATGTACGTCATTTACAGATGCTCTTTAAAAAACATTTCTGCAGAAACTGACTCCATGGGTTTCAAAATATAAACCTCTTGGTCTTGACAGCAAAGATGTCAAGTGTCAATGAGGAACAGCAGTGGCATTTTTGCGTCCTTGCTTCGATTCATTCTGTGCTGTAAATAGCATGCAATTGGCCATAAGGAAATCTTGTTTACATGACATCTCTGAAAAATAATGATCCTGATACAGTAGCAGCAACAAGGGCATGTTCTGTTGTTGCATTTATTACTGCGTTGTTTTGGGTAAATAGTCGAAGATGCTCTGGAATGTCAAGGTAATGCAGATGAGTCTTTGATAAGCACAGCAATCTGTTTTATGTTTCAGTTCATTGCCATCACCTGCTTGTCTCATTTATCTCTTGAAGATGCTGTGTTACAATACGTCTGGTGGAAAAGTCAGGATTAGATAAACCCTGGACTGCCTCCAGCCAGCCTATAATGGTCCCATTGCAGTGATGGAGTTGATAGGGAAATTATTTTACAAGCTTTTTGATGACGGAGGTCAGAGCAGTTATTGTTCATGCAGGACCTATATTTTGTTAGTGTGCAAAAGAGGGAGCCGATAAACCATTGTCCCTTGACAAATAGCTGAAGGTCACAATGTCACATATGCATAGGCCCTTGTGTCCAAATGCTTAGATCTTTTCCTACTGCTGCAAGTATTACACCTTGAAACAGCTCATGTACAGTAGTGGCTCAAAAGAACGAAAGCAAAGCAGCATCGTGCCAAAATTCAGATCCCATTTGCACCAGAAGGCTTCCACAAATGCAGTCAGCAAGCATTGGATATAGAATCCTTTAGGCAAAGCACTAATGTTCAGGATCAATCAGTCCAAAGTGGGGGTGGGAGAGGTGAGGGTGAGTGATGGATACTTCCAATGATGTTAGTAGACAGTCTGTCTTGTAAAATGTGGAGGAGAATGTGAAAGCTCTTGAGCTAAGCAATTGCTGTGGACTTAGTATGAGATGTAAAACCGAGGTCCTATTGTAAGTGACTCTGCAGCAGCAGTTGTGATGCATAGTTCACTGATTTGTCTCTGTAAGACACTTTGGATAAAAGCGTCTGCTAAATGACTAATTTAATAATAATATGGAGCACCACAGAGTATGATGCAAAAACAGCCATTTGTAACAATTAGTTCAATCTTAGACTTAAACCATAAGGTGAGGCACTTTGCACACCTATACCACAGGGATAAAAAAAAATTTCAAAGACTAAATAGTGTCTACTACTAAGTCCACAGCAATTGTTTAGCTCAAGAGATTTCACTTTCTCCTCCACATTTTACAAGACAGACTGTCTACTAACATCATTGGAAATATCCATCACTCACCCTCACCTCTCCCACCCCCTCTTTGGACTGATTGATCCTGAACATTACTGTTTTGCCTAAAGGATTCTATATCCAACGCCTGCTGACTGCATTTGTGGAAGCCTACTGGTGCGAATGCAATCTGAATTTTGGCACGATGCTGTTTTGCTTTTGTTCTTTTGAGCCACTACTGTACATGAGATTTATGTTTCAGGGTATAATACTTGCAGCAATGGGAAAAGATCTTAGCACTGTGGCATTGTGACCTTGAGCCATTTGCAGAATCGTTTTTTATTCAACATTCAAGGGACAGTGGTGTACAGGCTCGCTCTCATATTTCTGTTGCCAAATATGTCCCCTTTTAAAAAAACAAAAACAAAACCAAAGATGTGTATGAAAGTTGTTGAAATGCTTGAATGCACACTTGTTGTTTTTAATACAGTATCTAGGGTGCTCATAAAACCTTTGTTTCTTGATATTAACATTTTTTTTTTTTATCTCAAACACTCGGGTCTAGAAATGTAAACCTCCGTCTTTTTTTAGTTCCTTCCAAGACAAAAACAACAGCAAATGCATTGTAGTTTTTAATTTTAATTAGGCAAGGGACGCCACAGTATTGTTCCCCTATGCATAGCATATTTAAGGTCAGCTGTGAATGGTGGTGAATTTCAGTGTTTTAGTGAACCCTACCATTATATAATATAAAAACAAATGCTGTCAGTTATGTACACCACCATTTTGTTTATTGGTTGTTGAAACAGGGGCATATAAAATAAAAACAGTTGCTGTTGTTGTTGTTGTTGTTTCTACTCGCTATCTGGATAGCAACTGTACATGCCTATGTACACCACACCCAGATTTATGTCGATCATTCAGGAGCCGTATGGAAGAGAAACTGAGTTATATAGTGTTTGCATTGGTGCATGGAAAAGTACATTTATCATTGCAAACTCTGCTGTGACTGTGTTGTGTTTTAGCATTCATAGATTTGATTAATTAACATGTAGGGAGTTTTAAAAAGGTCATGTATCGCAAGCGTAACTGCAGGTGATACTGTAAATGATTACTGGAAGCGCGACACTATATGTTGGAAGTCTGTTTTCAGTTAAATTAGTTGAATTGCCTTTTTTATATTTTTATTTTCTTGTCTCTATTATAGATTTTTATTATATCAACAATAAGAGACGACGAGATGAGTGAAAGTGATAGTAGTGGGCACTGTTCTGTTATGGCTAGAGCAGTAGTTTAATGGTTTATGCTCGAGAATGAAAATACCATTTGTGTAACCACAGAAAAATGTACCAAAAGCTTTCCAGTGTCATTTAGATATTGTTTATCACTTCATGCAGCAGGGAGTGAAGGTTTATGCACTATCTACAAGAAAGAAACTATTTAGTGTTCTCACTGCATACTTTTCCTTTTAGCTCATTGCAAAATCATAAACGTACTTTTAAAGTTCAGATGCCCCACAAATCTATAATAAAAGAAAGTATGTGGGATTAAGAGAGTCGCTCATATATCCTCTTGTTAAATTAGTGAAAGCTGCCAGTGATAATCTGGTTACGGAGTAATCGTCTGGAATCCATAGAATATGGAATTTAAATAATCATTTCCTTCATTTTGCTGAATTAAGTTGGTTTTCATGAACGCTTCATGTGTACTTTGGCTTCCATTCAATTTGTTTCTCCATTTTTGGCCGTGAATGTGTTATCCAGAATTGTATTTTATAAGTCAGAGGCCTTCTAAGCTGTCAGCTGTAGCATACTCAAACTATAACTTTCTAATAGTTAAGTCCCTTTCCAGTGTGGGTGTTTTCAATAAAATTGTCTAAAATGTGTCTCAAAGCATATAATGTTAAAATGGAAATATTTGCATGGTGTTAAGGGTATACCCGGCCACACAGCAGCAGTGTGTTGTTGAAATCTGGGATATATGGAGACCTTTTGATGGATTAGTGGTAGGTTGATGGAATTCAGTGAAAACTAAGTTGTTACATTTCTTGTTTTGCTTGAATAAGACCCAAATTAAGCACACATGCCATCTTCTTGAAAAGGATAATGAAATAACAGTCATCCACTTCTGGCCTGTCATAGCTGTATGCTGCTCATTAGAAATGTTAAACATGAAACTAAGCTGCTGAAAGGTCACCTGGTGAAAAAGGCTGCTCTGCCTGTCGCTTTTTACCTGTATAAATAATATTAAATGGCAGGTGGGAGTGGGGGGTGCTTTCAGTGCGAGCTGCTGTGCTGCTCAGTTGTCATAGTCTGCCTATTGTTCCTGAAGCGTATTTTAAAATTGTTCAGCATCCATTTCTGAACATCTGGAACCCATTTTACCAATAGGAACAACTCCTGTTGTTTCACACTGAAGTGCTTGGAGGTTGAAAAGTTTGAAAGAACCGCCACACTGTGTTTACTGTAGGCTTGGCAGCTCACATTTCTGTGATTTGGCTTTTCTTTTTCTTTTTTAAACTGGATGCAGATAATCTCAGCCTGTCGGTATATGATAAACATTTGGAATATGGCCTCATTTTGGGATTATTTTCCAACACTGAGATAATATGATTAGAAGGGTATCTTTTTTGTTGTTGTTTAAATAAAAGATGCCATCTTTTTAAATACAAGGGTGGAACATCTCTGCACCTTGAAGTACGCTGTTATGCTTCTCGCTGTCTGGGAGGATACAATCTCATTGCTGTTTCTTGGCACAGGATCAATCGCAGTGATTCATTTGGGATTCTGGCCATTGGCTGTGCAAAGCACTCAAGTCATGAGACATCTGTTTTACTGAATACCTAATGGCTTGATGTCACTGGAGTCAAATGCTTTTTCAAAGTGTCTCATTCATTATTATGCAGCCACAAAGTATTCATTACTTGTTTGTTTTTTTCACAGGAAAAATAGTATTAACAACCAGGACATTAACTATTACACTGGAGTTTGACAGGATAGATATTTCGAGGTCAAATGTTCCAAACCCCTAAACGTTAGGACAGAGTGATTTTGGTTCTTGTTTATTTTTTTGGCCTCTAGCTGCCTTTCACTTTCTTTCAAAAGGATATGTACAAATCAATAGTTTCCTCTTAATATTCCAAGGTGAAGGTCTGTGAAATGCAGGTTCCTGAGGTTCACCCTTTATTGAATTTAAAACCACTGTGCTTAGGTTTCATTGTTGTGTTTAGCAAGCTGAAGCGATCATGAAACTGGAGGTTTTTGACTCCTCCCCAACAGGATTTTAGGTCATGGTTTTCCAGTAATAAGATTGCATATCACTAAGCAACGATTCTAAAACTTCCAAAAACTCTGTTTTCAACACGGTTGACTGATTTCACATTTCCTCTGAGGGAGACGGTGACAATGAAACAATTCTGTTGCCATGTACTATTACATATGAAATACACAAAAGGCAAACCATAAATATATTGATAAACAATTCCGTCTTCACTTGATGGAATTACAGCCTGGTTATTTACTGTTGGGTTTACATTACACCTATATTTGTTTACAGTATTATTAATGATAATCAGACTTAAGTCCTAATCTATACTACCAAAAATAGCAGAATTTCTGTACACTGTTTTACACATTTTTTAAATTTCTGTGTGGTATATACAGGCCAATATATGAGATGTGCTGTTATATTAAGCGGTGTGCAATTTTTTTCAATGGGCTCATCCAGTTGATATTTCCCATATCTAGGGGTCTACTTAAATCGCGGTAAATTTACATATTTTTCACGGGTATGTTGCGGATTAAATTTAGGATTTCCCGGACATTTTGCGGACCTGTTTAAACACTAAATAAACCTAAGTAGACAGTATTTCAGAACACTGTAAAGACTAAAAATAGTGGTACTTGCTTCCTTACTAAAACAGAGTGTTGTCATTTATTAAAGGCAAGCATGCAGCATCCCCCAGCAGTTGACTTGCCCATACATTGAGATTGCACGTTCTGCATCCACTGAATTGGTTGGAAGTTAAGGCAAGTTATACAGAAATGGAAATCGATTAGAAAAAGCCCAAAAACTTGGTTACACAAGGGAATAGTGCATACTTTTAATAAAGACAATGTATGCAGCACGTTCGTTGTCATGTTATTTGTCCCATCCAATAATTTATTTTATTAGTATCGAGTCAAAACAAAGAAAACGTGGCTACTCGGGTCTAAAATTCCAACTGCGAAAAACTCAGCAGGTTGAAGCGAGGTGGCTGTGCTGGATCGTTTTAGTACTGATTTAACTTGCAGACAGGAATACTTTGTCTGTGCTGACTTTCCAGTTTGGTTTCTGAAAGCTGTTTATTTTACGTTCTGTTCTGCAGCCTTTTGTTTAATGTGTGATTCTGAAGCTAAATAGCGATCGATCGTATTTTCTCCAAAGACACATTAAGATATGCAAAACAATTACCTCCATCTGCATATACAGTTTATACAGTATATCACTGAAATATACTTTTGCTTTTTTTTGCTTTGTCGTCCATTTCTACTATTTTACCCCCAATGCTGAAAACTAGATTTTAGCAACCTAAATCAAAACAATGCAGCACCAACTTTGTCCCACCCTCTACTGCACAGTACAGATCACATAAAAGCACTAAAGACGCACTGATAGGCTGATCAAAACTTTGTCATTTGAATAGTAAACAAGAACGTTAACTGCTTTGGAGAATTTATTTTGTAAATGTTACTTGTGGACGTTTTTTGTTTGTTTGTTTTATGCTTAAGTGCAATGCACACAGAACGACGAAGGAATCAAAAAGCGCTATCTACAGAAGGAAGAAATGTAGTTTGCGTCGCTTGCGTTGTGCAGTAGTTCATTTAAACGAGGTTTCTTTTCTTTTTTCCTCTCTGTACTTATTTGTATGCATTGGCCCCTAAGAGGTGATTTTCGCGGTGACCCCTCAATTTCACGATTTCTGCGAAATCCATGAAATCGCGATTTAGGTAGATCCTTACCCATATCACACGGCTATGTGATCTGGGAAACACACGCTCAATAATACCAGAAACTGAGCGTGACTCCAGTGTGAGCTGTCAAACAGCAACACACCTCTGCAACTCTCTAGTGTGTAATTGATAAAGAAACCCCTTCAGAGCCCTCCACATCCTCTGAAAATCAGGTAAATCCTAGAGAAACGCACGTTTCCAACATCGAAGTTACCTCGGCAACAGGCTCTCTGCTTCCAATCTTTGGGCCAAACTGCATTTTCCATGAGAGAGTCACCGTAAACATCTATAAATCAGACACCTGAAAAATCTCACATCCACAGATGAAGATGTTTTATAATACACTCTGATTCTGAGTGGTAAGCCACTTCTCACAAACAGGTACACAGAAATGTTAGCAAACACAAAAACCCTAGGGACAAACGAGTGAACATAAAATAGCAAAATATAAAAAAGTTCCCACTGAAACCTGACTGCAAAAAAACAACAGAACTGCCTGTCTCACATAATGCAAACCTTATCAAAGTTATGCATTATTAAGTTATTTATGCAATTCACTCCCTGTCTAGTAACTCACTGACATAAACTAATGTAGAGTAAGCCCCCCCACAACAAGCAACACAAAACTTAAGAACTCTGGCAGGAAAAAAAATGCTCACCAGAGATTATAAAAAACACTGCATGGGGTAGTGTGTGATAAATATGAATTGTCCACCCACGTGGTGGGATATTTGGATAAACCCCTTGGGCTTCGCCCTCAAGGCTTATGTAGCATCCGACCCCTCGGGTGTGCATTATATTATCATAACACACACAACCCCATGCATTATTATTTCACATTAGAGCTGCTGTTTACAACATAAAGGCTATAACCTGAGGCTGCTCAATGTTCTGGATTATACACAGCTTGTTTATTATATTCCATAAAATTATGTTATTAATTCCTTGAAACAAAAAGCATTTGACAATTGTATGTGAACAAGGGTGCAGACAAATATGGTAGATTAATAAAACTGTGCTAAGCAGGTGTAGCCAGTGACATGTTAAGGGCTTTGTATTTAATTTTCACCATAGAGCAGCAGCTCCCCCCCAGGCTTCAAATATGTGTGGTCCAGAGTTTTAAGGGATTCGTTCTATATAATTACAGAATGTTATCTTAAGTTTAAATTGACAAATAGTAAAGACAGTGCTCCTGTCACTCTTAGTGGATTTAAAGGGGAACCATTGTTTTTTTTTTTTTTTTTTTTTTTTAAGTGCCAAGCAGCAGCTGTCCACTTATTAAATAGATGGCTGTGTATATCAATGGGAGAGGCCTCAGGCTTTCATGTAATGTTTGTGACAGGAAGAGGTTTCTAGCTCTGTTTTTCTAGCCGTGATTTAGAGCTGCTTAGAGAATAGTGAGAATTTTCTTTGCCAAAGAAAAGTTTGTATCCAGTAACATGTTCAAATCCGCCAGGAGCTATAGCAGCCAACTTTTAAATTCCTTCCAAATCAGCAGCCAGTTATCTGTGTAATGGTAAACCTTGTGAAGGAATTTATTTTCTTTGGATGAAACACTATCTAAACCTCCTGAGAGAGGGCATTTTTAAATAGGGCATCTTTCCAGTTGACATAAATAAATAAATCAATGTACAAGCTGCTGAAATGGCAGGTTGTTGCACTTTTGTTCTGTACCTTTTCAAATGCATTATGATATGGAAGCAGTAAACGTGTATTGAGTTTAGAATGTCCCAGTCTAGCCCTTGGACTTTTTTTATGAGTACAGTCATAAAAGCACTCGCAATTGGCTATTTCATTGTGATTTGCAATCTTTCACCTTGGTGTCACCCTCGACCCCTCCTCTCCTACTCTCAGCACATCTCTACTCTGGCACGCTCATGTCGCCTTTTCCTCAGCAACATACACAGAATTCGCTCCTTCCTCACTGACTATTCCACACAGCTCCTAGTTAAGGCCCTGGTACTGTCCTGCCTTGACTACTGCAACTCCTTCCTGGCCGGCCTCCCTGCCTCTGCTACCCGTCTGCTCCAGCTCATCCAAAACTCCGCTGCTCGCCTTGTCTTTTCCTTTCCTCGTTTCTCCCATGCTACTCTGCTGCTCCGCTCTCTGCACTGGCTCCCTATCACTGTTCGCATCCAATTCAAAACTCTTGTACTCACCTGTCGCTGTCTTGACCTTTCTGCTCCCTCCTACCTCCAGACTATCATTTCTTCCTACACCACCTCTCGCCACCTCCACTCCCCCGCCTCCAGAGCCCTCTCCTTCTCCACCCTTGCTCCTCAGTGGTGGAACGACCTACCGGTGGATATCAGGACTGCTCATTCCCTGACCACCTTCCAGCTCCTCCTCAAGACAGTTCAGACAGCATCTGTAAACATCACAACTCTTGACTATACTGGACTATATGGCACTCAATTGTACCAGTACTTGCACCAGCTTGAACTGATCTGCTCCACACCTTGCCACATTCAACTACTGCTCCTAACTATCCTAACTGCTTAATGTATCTTGAATTTGATTTTACTCTTATAGGTAACCATACTCACGTTTTTTGTAATTATCTGAAATCATTCTCATCCATTTCTCATACTTAGTACATGTTCTCACTGGACTTTACTCAAATAAGCAAATATTTACTATAAGTTTTAACTGCTCTTAGTCGAACTCACTCTTATAATTTACTGTATTCTTTATTTTGCTCTTACTTGAATTTGATCTTATTGTACTTTCATAACTGCTCTTATCTGTATTATGATATTCTGTAATGCGATATTGTATATGGTGATAACTTGTAATGTGATATTTTATGTACTGTAATATTTTGTAACAATTGTAAGTCACCCTCGATAAAAGCATCTGCAAGTATTGTGTGCAGCACATTGAGTACTAAGGGTGGATGAAAACCCAGAGTATCTCTGCACTTATTAGTTTGTCAGGCACATCTTCCTCTCGAAGTGATTGCTGTATGGTAAGTAGACTCTTGATTTGTGTAGTTTATTCGCTTTTATCCTGAAGACCCTTCCCCTGAAATTCTCATTGTCATTCCTGTTGGTATTATAGAGGTACAGTAGGCTGTGCTGTAACTAGACATCAAGAGCCATTCCTGATCTGACATTGACAGTAACAAAGTAATTCATAGATAGTGTGTGTGTCATCCAAAAACCATACTCTTACATACAGTAAAGATACATACGGTAGATCCATCTGTACTTGCTGTACATTACATACTTACAGTATATACATCACCGTTTGACAAATATTAAATTGATTTACTTGCAGTGGAGTCATGGTATTTGCTGTAATGTATTCTTTAATATCATGGTGATGCAATGGGAATGTTACATACCTTGTTTAGGAATAGTACAACTGTAAACCAGGACCAAAAGGTACGGCACAAAAAGGAAGGTTTACATCAATATAAGCAAACCGGATTGACTTTTCCTGGTGAAATGTTAATTTTTAATTTCTAGCAGGCTTTCTGTGTGGCATCTTCTGAACAACTTTATAGAATTGTTTTTAATTAACAAGCAACCATACGCACTGCACCCAGTAACAGGCTTGTAAA
Source organism: Acipenser oxyrinchus oxyrinchus (assembly GCA_030684275.1). NCBI lineage: Eukaryota > Metazoa > Chordata > Actinopteri > Acipenseriformes > Acipenseridae > Acipenser > Acipenser oxyrinchus. The sequence continues at coordinate 24,230,475 of CM060248.1, read as the reverse complement.
TTATAGCAATCAGGGGACACTTCCGTTAACAAAATATAATGGAAGGTATCTTGCAAACAAGTCTCATAAGTATTTAAATAATGGCATGAATGTTAAAGTACTGTGAACAAAATTATTCAGTCAGTCTGACCTATTAGCTCAAGGGAGCAGAAACAAAAAAGAAGAGTCAGATGTTTTTGTCAGAAGTTCACCGATATACATTACAAGGACTTAACAACCAGCTTAAATTACAATAGGGTGATTGGTGAAAAAGACTGGTTCAGCTAACAATTTGCTGTTTAATTAAGTCCTGCAAACACTTCTAGAAAATGCTGGTCTTTTCCTGGCCATGAATGCATATTTCTGGGCTCTAATGGATACCTGAATAATTAGTGGGACATTATTATTTAGCCTTTCAAAGCTATTAATTAAAACTGAATTTATCTTACTAGTGTTGAAATTAGCTTTTTGTTTTAAAACAAACAAACAACAAAAAAAGAAAAAACATATATTGTAGTGATCCTGCAAGGTATGTCTATGTTGCTAATTTTAGGGATAATTAGCTGCACGTCCCGTATTTTGGGCAATAGTTTTACGGTCAAATGCAATTATTTTTTGCTCATCATTCTTTGGGTCAGGGTTAGATTCCTGTTGTTGGGTTGTTTTAGGTGTCACTCACAAAATCATGTTACCCAAAATTAAAAGAGGAACAAAAAAGGACCATTTGCGTGGTACGGCCTGCTACGAAATAGAAGGTAACCAACCAGGCCTGTGTTTTCCGGTGTCCTCAAATTAATAAAAGTGTCTGAGAGACATCTTGCGGCCTCCTTTTGTGTTGTGAAAGTAAATCCTGGATTTGTTACCCTTCCTACAAACATTACAGTATGTTTGATAATTATTTATTGTTGAAAACACATCCCAGGAATGTTAAAACTATTTGTGTCCCAACAGTACTGTCATCTGAAAAATGTATTGGCTGCTGTACTACTTTCGTCATTCGATTTGACGAGCAGGGCGGAGAAGGAAGTGTCTCACAGCTTTAACTTCCTATTTGTTTTTAGATTGACAGGTGGTCAATTAAATCGTTAACATGAAAGGTCGGAATTGATCAGAACAATGAAAGAAGATACATTGGTGAACAAATGCTGGCAGCCAGACATACTGTTAAGCTTTAGATAATGATTAAGGAATGCGTTTTCCAAAAGAAAATTGGGTGTTCGATCTTAATGCTTTAAACAGTGTGTCTTATGTGCATATTGTTGACATAGTGGTAAGATTAATGTAATGATTTTTTTTTTTTAAATAAAAAGATTGAGCATCAACTGCATAAAGAAGCTTAAAGCATCACAAGGTAGTTCACAATTACTGATCAGTAGTAAACACATAAATTAATACTATATTACTATGTTTCACCCATGTGATGTAAAAACAGACAAAAGAATAACTGGTCATTATTTCTGTATGTTATTTTAAATTATTTTAGACAGGCAGCAGGGCTACAAAGCACAGAAGGAACCATTCCTCAAGAACAACACAGCCAGCCTTTATTTCACAGATTGTAAGACCAGTGGGCTTGTTTTTACCTGTGTCTGCCGTGTGATAATTATTATTATTATTATTATTATTATTATTTATTTCTTAGCAGACGCCCTTATCCAGGGCGACTTGCAATCGTAAGCAAATACATTTCAAGTATCACAGTACAAGTAATAATACAATTAAGAGCAAAATAAATACAATGACTTTGATGACTTTGATAATGATGGTAATACAGGATATATTAAATATCTGCTCATTTGATGTGACCTTTTCATTGTGTGTATAATGCATGCCTGCATTTATAAATGTCTTTTGTATGGTTTCAGTATGGAGCCGCTAAACCTTTTTTTATTTTTTTTTTCAAATAAATATTTTTTATCTGATAGGACTGGTGGGGCATATTGTAGCTCTGTAATCTTAGTTAAGCGGGGTTTTTTTTAATTTGTGGGTAATGACAAATTATTCTTGTATATACTAGTCTCCTTTCTGTTGCTCAGGCAGTGCCATAGTCTCATTTCACAGGCTCTTGGCGGTAACTCTTATCTTGAATGACCATGGAGCAGATTTAAGCTATGAGTTATATACAATGATGGCAAAAGAAACCTGGAGCTTTGCTTCAGATAGGATATGGAATTTACAACCGTATTTATGACCGGTTTCAAGTAGGAATGTGATTTAAATGGGGAGTTTTAAGAGGAAACTTAAGAGACGAGTCATATATACCGTTTGACTGCCTCCAGACCGATCTAATTCCTTTGAAGATGATGGAGATAAGCTTTGGGATATCTCCAGAGGTGACTGTTTATGTATGTTTTCAGATGTTTCCTTTAAAAATACACCAGTGCAAAATATGTCACGCTAGTCAATAAGAGACATATTATGAACCAGATTATGAAATGGCTTAAACATTATACATATATTTAGTTAAATACATTTTTTTTTCAATTTAGCAAGAAGGGTGGGAAAAAAAATATTAAGTGCAGGTTATCCCTAAAGCCAAAAGGTTTTTTGTTTGTTTTGATATTTTTTCGTTCCACAGCCACCTTTGTGTTGGGCAGTCAGGACGAGGAAACTGAGAGCATCTGTAAAGCCAGTATCTCCAGATAGTCAGACACAAAGCAGGTCTTTCATTTGCTGTCTCTCTCAAGCGTATTAAAAAAAAATAGAAAAAAAATTTAAAGTTTGTTTTTAGTATCTGTAAACTTGTAAAAGAGGGTTTTTATTTCCAATGCGCTCAATTTGTGGGATTTTTACTTTTAGTTAGTATTAGTTCTTCAGTAAATCATGTCCTCATAATAATAATATATATATATATATATATATATATATATATATATATATATATATATATATATATATATATATATATATATATATATATATACAGTATATATATATATATATGTACACACTACCGGTCAAAAGTTTTAGAACACCCCCATTTTTCCAGTTTTTATTAAAATTTAAGCAGTTCAAGTCCAGTGAATAACTGCCAGAGGTTAAAAAAAAAGTTTAGGTTACCAAAAACTGAAAAATAATGTACATTTCAGAGTTATACAAAAATGCCTTTTTCAGGGAACAAGTAATGGGTTAACAACTTACAGCTGTTCTGCAGCAATGGAAGTAAATTAACCCTTGAAAGTTGATGCTAACAATTCCTACAGGTGTCCCAACTTTTGTTGATTACTTACAAACCCTCTGTCTGTATAAAAGCAGTGTTGGAACAGACTGTGTTACTACACCCTCTTAAGCATTATTTGTACAGTATTGTACTGCAGATAGTAGTATATTGCTATCATAATGGCGAGAAAAAGGCAATTAACAAAGGAAGACAGACAGACCATTATAACCCTTAAAAGTGTAGGTCTTTCCTTTAGAGAAATTGCAAAGAAAGCCAAGGTGTCAGTGAGTATAGTTTCCTACACCATCAAAAGGCACTTAGAAACTGGAGGAAACTCTGACAGGAAGAGGTCTGGCAGACCCAAAGCCACAACAGAATCAGAAGACAAGTTTCTGAGAGTCAACAGCTTGCGTGATAGGCGGCTCACAGGACAACAGCTTCAAGCACCGCTTAACACTGGTCGAAGTAAGCAAGTCTCAGTTTCAACTGTGAAGAGAAGACTTCGAGCTGCAGGTTTGACAGGTCGAGTGGCAGTAAGATAGCCATTGCTAAGATGGCAAAATAAGAAAAAGAGGCTTGCCTGGGCCATGAAGCACCGCCAGTGGACTACTGAAGACTGGAAGAAGGTCTTATGGACCGATGAATCAAAATTTGAAATCTTCGGTTCATCACGCGGGGTTTTATGCACGCCGTCGAGTAGGCGAAAGGATGGTTCCTCGGTGTGTGACAACAACTGTCAAACATGGAGGAGGAAGCGTGATGGTCTGGGGCTCTTTTGCTGGATCCAGAGTCGGCGACTTGCACAGAGTGAGTGGCACCCTGAACCAAAACGGCTACCACAGCGTTTTGCAGCGCCATGCAATACCCTCTGGTATACACCTAGTTGGTCAGGGGTTCATCCTACAGCAAGATAATGACCCAAAACATACCTCCAGGCTATGTCAGAACTACCTTAGAAGAAAAGAACAAGACGGTAGGCTTCAAATCATGGAATGGCCAGCACAGTCTCCAGACTTAAACCCCATCGAGCTGGTTTGGGATGAACCGGACAGAAGGGTGAAAGCAAAGCAACCTACAAGTGCAACAGATTTGTGGGAACTTCTGCAACAGTGTTGGGAAGAACTTTCTGAACAATATTTGATTTGCATTGTAGAAAGAATGCCACGAGTGTATTCGGCTGTTATATCTGCAAAGGGTGGCTACTTTGATGAGTCAAAAATTTAGATTAAATTTTGTTAAACAAAACGATTCCATGATTTCTTTTTTATCTCCAATTGTTTATTTGTTCTATGCTTTAATTTCAGAGTACATTGAGACATTAAACTGCGTAAATTTCAATAAAAACTGGAAAAATGGAGGTGTTCTAAAACTTTTGACCGGTAGTGTATATATATATATATATATATATATATATATATATATATATATATATATATATATATATATATATATAAAAGAACATCTATGCACTGCAATGCTTAACCCCAATGAGGTGCCAACCATATAAGGCAGTTGTATATTAAAACAAAAGAAAGTCTGTTTGGTCTTACGCTAACTTCTCAAATCGATCCACCAACCTTGATTTATAGATTGAAGTCCAAAAGACCAATTGGTCACACACTCAAAATTAGGACAACGTGTTTCGACAAAACAGGTCTTCGTCAATTTTGTTTGTTTGCTCGGTTTAGTAAAAAATGTTTTAACTAATAAAATGAAGTAAATCTTGTCCTGATGTTGAGTGTTTTATGTAAATCTGTTTTTTTCGGGGCTTTCGTTTTTGACATACTGTATGAAATTAGTGTTTTCGGTTACTTTCCAAAATGCATTGAGCATTTTCTTTTTTTTTTCTGTCAAAATATGTATAGTAACTCGACCAGTACTTGCACACATAAGTTGTGCCTTCTTTCCTTTGCTGTCTTCCACAATGAAATCCCTACAGTCACGGGCACATTCTTCTGGGGTTTTTGTGTCGAGACATTTTTGTACATTTTGCCACAATTCTGTTTTAAATCCTCTGTATCTTAACTGTAATACAGCTTTAAATCCTGCTAACATGCCTCCATTCCTGATTGTAATCTCGCAAACGGTGTCTCCAATAGAAATGTAGGAATGTGCTGTCATTCAGTAGTTGGGGCGGGTATAAAGTATTGAGAATGAATCAATGATAGATGCAAGTCAGGAAGGCGGGACATTGCCCAGCAGCACTGGGAAATGTATTTATTAGTATTATTATTTTGTAGAAGGTTTTATTTTTTTATGGGAGTAGGTTAAAGACAACGTGAATTGATTAACCATTTCCACAGTTTTTCCGGTGTTTATTGGCTATCCACCGATTTCATTTTTTTTATATCGGGGGTGTTTTTTCGGGTTCTATCGGTTAAAACCGAAAATCAGAAGCCCTAATTATAACACATTTATTTTCGAAAAAAAATAAGGTATATAAATGATGGACATTGATGAAATGTTTTTGGTTTCTTTTTAATCACTCGATCATTGATTGGACACTGGAAATGGAGTGTTTTCAGCTGTTGAATTGCAAGCTTGAATAAAAGAAATAAAGAAAATTACAAAAAATAAATAAATAAATGCCACGAGAGCAGTGCCTTCATTCAATCGGCATGTTGGAGGCTGGACTAGGGCAGTGTACTGTGGCTCCTCGTTTTGGGTGCTTACAGCCAGAAATTTCAAACCTATTATTATTATTATTATTATTATTATTATTATTATTATTATTATTATTATTATTATTTATTTCTTAGCAGGCGCCCTTATCCAGGGCGATTTACAGTCATAAACAAAAATACATTTCAAGAATCACAGTACAAGTATTAATACAATTAAGAGCAAGATAAAATACAATGACCTTGGTTGTAGCAAGTACAAATATGACAAAATACGATACAATAATGAAGCAGATAACAGTGTCAGTGATAGTTACATCAGGATATAATTAAATACAAAATACTACAGATTAAATAACACTTGTGACAGATTACAGTACTCTAAAGTACAGGATTAAATGCAGTAAAATAGGGAGCAGATAAGAGCAAGTAAAGCGCATTTAAGGAAGAGTGATAGTGTCCAGAGGGAAAAGAGGAGTTCTACAGGTGCTGTCTGAAGAGGTGATATAGATAATGTCCATCCCTACAGTGTCCTTTATATTTCTGTAGGACAGTGTAGCTTGAGAAGGTCACATTTTGGCATCCAGATAAAAATGAAATAGCATGTGATGGACAGTGAAAACCAACTACAGTAAATGAACCACTTAGTAAGCTGCTTGAATTTGTTCTAATAAGAGCGGTGGCTGTCACATATTTTAGACTGGAGTTGGAGTGGTGTTAGGAAAGGCTTTAACCCAATCAGTGGTCTAAATATTCTGTTAAGCCCCATTTTGACATTTTTGCAGTCTTGCCATAGCCTTTTTACATCAATGTGAATACCCTGTAAATTCCATGCAGGGTATCATTTTAGAAGTGCTAAACAGCTCTAACAGTATGGTCTTGCAACCATTTCCACTGGCTGCCAATACCATTTTGCAGGCTCCAAACCCCAAGTGCCATTGCAAACTTGACTGACATCCCATTCAATCGTCATTTCCAAATCCAGGACACTTGTGGCCTCCTGGGCCTTTTATTATTAATGTTTTAGCAGTTTAATACCGAACTGTCGGCAGAGGAATTTTTTTTCTTCCCCCATAGCTTTGGGGACATTTCAGTTCTACATGAGTAAGAAAGGTCTAAATGTATTTCCTGTCTCAGAATTATAAGTCATGTTTTGGATTTCTAGGGCCACAGGGGACGGATCAGAAACAAAGGTTAATGAAAGCTACAGGTATTTTAATATGTTAGGAATTATTTCAAAGCCTGATACAGTAATGATAATTGATTTTCTGAATCAGTGTGCTACAAGCCATCTTGTCATACAGTACATGAAGGTTTCTGTAATTATATAGGCCTGTGTTTTGGTCAGCATGGAAATGTTGGTATTTTCTTTTGTATTAAATACAATTTTAGCATTTGGTTTGCATAGTCCATAACAATATACTTAGGTTTCTATAAATGTAGGAAGCATACCTGACTATTGCCTTTGACCCACATGCTTTTGAAAATGTGATGTGATACGATTCAGCATATTTGGCTTTATAAGATCGAGCAAAAGGTTGAACTACTTAGCAACAAAATGATGTAGAACCCAATTACTTGTTCTTGTGTCACGTTTCTTCTATATATGTTAGGGAAGAGTTTTTTGTAAGGACAGTTACATTAGTGTGTAAAACTAAAGTAGAATCTTTATAATGGCAATCAATACTGTATAATTTAGCGACCTAAATGGCATGTGTTCATAAACTGGGCCAAGTGTTCTTTTTTGCCATTTTATTATTATTTTATTATTTATTTCTTAGCAGACACCCTTATCCAGGGCGACTTACAATTACATTATTTTTACATACAGTTACCCATTTATACAGTTGGGTTTTTACTGGAGCAATCTAGGTAAAGTACCTTGCTCAAGGGTACAGCAGCAATGTCCCCCACCTGGGATTGAACCCACAACCTCCGGTCAAGAGTCCAGAGCCCTAACCACTACTCCACACTGCTGCCCATTTTAAATTGCTTTTATGGAAAGATGTCACTGTGAGAATGTTGTACGTTGTAACAGTAACTATGTGTTTGACAACAGTGCAGCCATTTCTTAATTCATACATACTTTTCTTAGCTTCTGTTGCACAAAATATCTAAAATATTCTACCTTCACTTTTATAAATAGAGCTGGAATTATATATATATATATATATATATATATATATATATATATATATATATATATATATACAGTACTGTGCAAAAGTTTTAGGCAGGTGTGAAAAAATGCTGTAAAGTAAGAATGCTTTCAAAAATAGACATGTTAATAGATTATATTTATCAATTAACTAAATGTAAAGTGAGTGAACAGAAGAAAAATCTAAATCAAATCCATATTTGGTGTGACCACACTTTGCCTTCAAAACAGCATCAAGCATCAATTCTTCTAGGTACACTTGCACACAGTTTTTGAAGGAACTCTGCAGGTAGGTTGGCCCAAACATCTTGGAGAACTAACCACAGTTCTTCTGTGGATTTAGGCAGCCTCAGTTGCTTCTCTCTCTTCATGTAATCCCAGACAGACTCGATGATGTTGAGATCAGGGCTCTGTGGGGGCCATACCATCACTTCCAGGACATCTTGTTCTTCTTTACGCTGAAGATAGTTCTTAATGACTTTCGCTGTATGTTTGGGGTTGTTGTCATGCTGCAGAATAAATTTGGGGCCAATCAGATGCCTCCCTGATGGTATTGCATGATGGATAAGTATCTGCCTGTACTTCTCAGCATTGAGGAGACCATTAATTCTGACCAAGTCCCCAACTCCATTTGCAGAAATGCAGCCCCAAACTTGCAAGGAACCTCCACCATGCTTCACTGTTGCCTGCAGACACTCATTCGTGTACGCTCTCCAGCCCTTCGGCGAACAAACTGCCTTCTGCTACAGCCAAATATTTCAAATTTTGACTCATCAGTCCAGAGCACCTGCTGTCATTTTTCTGCACCCCAGTTCCTGTGTTTTCGTGCATAGTTGAGTCACTTGGCCTTGTTTCCACGTTGGAGGTATGGCTTTTTGGCTGCAAGTCTTCCATGAAGGCCACTTCTGACCAGACTTCTCTGGACAGTAGATGGGTGTACCAGGGTCCCACTGTTTTCTGCCAGTTCTGAGCTGATGGCACTGCTGGACATCTTCCGATTGCGAAGGGAAGTAAGCATGATGTGTCTTTCATCTGCTGCAGTAAGTTTCCTTGGCCGACCACTGCATCTACGGTCCTCAACGTTGCCCGTTTCTTTGTGCTTCTTCAAAAGAGCTTGGACAGCACATCTGGAAACCCCTGTCTGCCTTGAAATTTCTGCCTGGGAGAGACCTTGCTGATGCAGTATAACTACCTTGTGTCTTGTTGCTGTGCTCAGTATTGCCATGGTGTATGACTTTTGACAGCAAACTGTCTTCAGCAACCTCACCTTGTTAGCTGAGTCTGGCTATTCCTCACCCAGTTTTATTTTTACTACACAACTGTTTCTGTTTCAGTTAATCATTGTGTTTCAACCTACATATTGAATTGATGATCATTAGCACCTGTTTGGTATAATTGTTTAATCATACACCTGACTATATGCCTACAAAATCCCTGACTTTGTGCAAGTGTACCTAGAAGAATTGATGCTGTTTTGAAGGCAAAGGGTTGTCACACCAAATATGGATTTGATTTAGATTTTTCTTCTGTTCACTCACTTTGCATTTTGTTAATTGATAAATATGATCTATTAACATGTCTATTTTTGAAAGCATTCTTACTTTACAGCATTTTTTCACACCTGCCTAAAACTTTTGCACAGTACTGTATATATATATATATATATATATATATATATATATATATATATATATATATATATATATATATATATATATATATAAATAAAGTGGGGTGGTGGAGTAGAGGAAAAAGGTGCTTTCTCTGTTGTGCATCAGAACAGAATGGAGTTGGGTTACAAGTCAGAAGATAATAAATAGGAGTCTGCTGCACTTCATTCCTTAAGTAGCTAAACTGTGAAGGGAATGCAGTGTAATAGATACACATGTGTAAGATAATGAACAGTGTAAATAGTGTTTGGTCATTCCAGGCCATATGGTATATGTTAGAGAATCCAGTAAATTATTTTTATCTAAGTTGCAATCCTTTGTGCTCTAGTGGAGGTGTGAAAAAGACCTGTTCTGTGGTAACAGGGTCCACATTCCCAACTGTTGTCTGTCAGTAAATTCCAGATGGTCCCTCAAAGCTGTTGCTGTTTTTATGTTTATTCCAAAGATTATTCTCTGTGCTAGAATTGACTGTCTGGAATTGCAGTGCAATGCTTCATTTTTATTGGGGGGGGGCTTTGGAAGTTTAAAAAAACAAAAAAAAAATTTTTTAACTAAACAAATAAACTGTGTGATGTAAAGTGGTGGTGTATATCCGGTATGTGTCAGCACATATGGGACAATTTATGGGACAAATTTATTGCAAGAGTCTGAGTTGAACAAGGTCTGTATTCCACTTTCATCTTTGTCCTACACTGTGTTATTTAATTAAGACAAAAGGCAAGTTTAAAATTCCAGCTGAGTTACTCATTGTCCTTGGATGTTTTCACATTTGTCAGACCTTGGATATTTTTTACTGAATTTATCCCAGTTTTTATAGTGCACTTCTGAAGCTAAAATGTCATTTTCTAACTTCCTTGTCCTAGTCAGCAGCATTTGTTTCTGTATTTTGCTAATAAGAGTTTTTGCTAATCTAAATCCATGATGTACTGTAAATCAATAATACAGTAATGCTTCTTGTTCTCTGAACTGGTTGCCAAGGTGTTACCTTCCAATTTGTTGATTGTCTAAAACTTTAGAGCTAGATAGTGCCTGTTTTCTCAGAGCTCATTTATGCTCTTAACTTTTGGACTTTTCTATTCATAAGTGAAGTAAACTGTATTTCCCTCCCATTCCTGCTGTGCCAAGCCTCCATGTTGGGCGCAAACAATGCTGTCACATTAATATGTTTGCATTAAAGCTGGAAGTCAGTCCCTTATAATCTGAACCACTGGTCACTGTAAAGACTTGCATAGGGTTTTGAAGAGAAACTCAAGCATCAGCATCAAGTTTGAGTTTCTGCTTTAGTCAACCCTGCTTGCTTACTTCTACACTAACAGGCAGAGCTAGCATGACAAGTTCTTATACTTGTATTGACAGAAAATGTGAAGCACAGATATTTCCCTGTTTATTGTCATATTTTTAAGCCTCCATGTGACAACCAGTGAAGCAACCTAGAGTTGAGGCACCTGGTGGCTCTAAAAAAGGCAACTTCAGAATTTTGTTTGGTGTTAATGAAACTATAAATATATATTTAAGTGCTTCAGGTGAATATAAATCCATACGACAGCAGAGCTGTCAAAGTTCTGCCACTTATAAATAATAATAAGACAAGTTGTAAGTAGAAATATGTCTCTTCCCAGAAATTTCACTTCTCTGTAGTTTTGGAAACTTCATTTAAGTGAGTATCTCCAACAAATAATCTTTATAGTGCCATATCCATTTATAACCCCAAATTGCATTTCTGAACTTGCTGTTAAGGAACTATAGAACTCAGGACTGTAATTTAAAAATAAAGAATAATGTAAACAGCAATCGTAAAACAGCAAATACTGTATGCATAAACTACATAGCACAGAATAAGAAACGAGACCTGTAATTAAACCCAATCTGGGCCTGCCAGGATGTGAAATTCCTCATAGTATTGTAGTTTCTTTCCCTAAAGGGCACAACTGATACCAAAGCCCACCTTTATTTATTTATTTATTTATTTATTTATTTTTTCATTCATTCATATGACAATCTGGATATTAAACTTTGTTTCAGCACATTTTTGACAGAGGTTTCTGATGCTTCACTTAACCAGTAGATAACGATAGGTTGCGGATGCAACCCCGGTTCCCTGAAAGAGAAAATAACCATCAAGTATGGGATATTGCCGTCAGGCAGTAGCGATTGGCTGAGCTTTTATAGCAAAGCTGCCGATAGGCCTCTGCGCGAGCTGCCACGTAAGCCCGCCCCCCTGGGAGCTTACTATACGCAGCGCGCAGAGACTCACTTCCTCTTTTGCTCTTCAGGCCGTAAAGGCTTCCGGAGCAACCTCGCGGCTTGATGGTTATTTTCTCTTTCAGGGAACCGGGTTGCATCCGCAACCTATTGTTCCCTTTCAAGTCGAAAATAACCATCAAGTATGGGAACAGTGTACCCAAGCCGTCGCGAGGGAGGATTCTCGGCAGTAGGACAGACTTACGCCATAACGCGAACCGCGTAGGGAATACATCTACGCATATGCGAGCTGCGCCTCAGCGTCTATGCTTGCAATGACACCTGTCCTAAGGTGGAATATTCAACACCATGCTGTGAACCACTCTATACGTCCGCATCCTGAGGCATCATAGAGTGTAGTACAGATGCTCCAAATAGTGGAGCAGAGGAATCCAGTACGTTTAACCGGTAAAACCTCATGAAAGTATGCGGTGTAGCCCAACTGGCTGCAGCGCAAATGTCAGACACCGGCACCCCTCTAAAGAGGGCCCTAGTGGAATGTGCCTTCAACTGCCCTGGTGGCGGAAGGCCTGCAGATTCATAAGCTAATTTTAATAGCATCCACTATCCAGTGGGAAAGGCGTTGTTTAGACAATGGCTGACCCAAAGTCCTAGAACCATGGCATATGAACAATTGTTCTGTTTGCCTCACAGCCGTTGTACGGTCAATATAACATCTCAATGCCCGCACAGGGCAGAGCATGTGTAACCGGTCTTCCTCTGGGGAAGAAAAAGGAGGAGGATGGAACGCCATCAACTCGACTGGTTGGTTCATATGAAACGGGGATATGACCTTGGGTAAAAAGGCCGGATTTGGACGCATGGAGACCTTAGAACCGTCTCCTGCGAAACGAGTACATGATGAATGCACTGAAAGTGCGTGTAACTCGCCCACGCGTTTTGCTGATACCACTGATAGCAAAAACACAGTTTTTATAGACACGCGCTTCATGTCCACGCTGTGGAGAGGCTCGAACGGTGCCTTGGTAAGGGCTTCTAGCACCACGTCAAGGCTCCATGACGGTAAACTGGTCGTCCTTGGAGGCCGCAAACGTCTTGCGCCCTTCAGGAACTGCGATGCCAGAAAATGGCAACCTGGTGATAAACCGTCAATGCGTACATGGCAAGCCGATATGGCGGCTAAGTACACTTTAAGTGTAGAGGGAGATTTCCCCTCATCTAACAGTTTCTGTAGAAACTGCAATATCACTGCCATAGGGCAGGATATTGGGTCATGGCCCTCCGCCAGACACCAACCTTGAAACAACTGCCACTTGACGTATACTGCGACCTAGTAGAGGGTGCTCTAGCACTCTGAATGGTCGAAATCACCGCCGTCGAGAGCCCTAAGGCTGACAGGCGCTCCCGTTCAGGGGCCAAGCCCATAGCTGCATGAGCTTGGGGTTCGGGTGCCATAGCCCTCCTTGGGCTTGGGACAGCAGGTCTGCTCGCAGAGGGAGCTCCCTCGGCCGACCGTGCAACAACTGCACCAGGCTCGGGAACCATATTCTCCGAGGCCACCGAGGAGCGATTAGAATCACTGTCGCTGCTTCTACCCTGACCTTCTCTAAGAAGGCGGGAGCATCGGAATCGGTGGAAGCGATATAGGAGCCCTGGCGGCCATTCGTGAGCCAGTGCATTGACTCCTAGGGGGCTGTCGAGATCCTTCACTGAGAACCATAGGGGGCAGTGCGTGGTCTTTTGCGAAGCAAAGAGATCTACCCGGGCTGTGCCGATCCACTCCCAGATGCGCTCTACCACTTGAGGGTGGAGACGCCATTCGCTGGCAAGAGGGCCTCCTCTGGATAGGAGATCCGCTGCGTAATTGACTCTGCCCAGTAGGTGATCTGCACGCAGAGAGGTTAAACACGGTTGTGCCCATAGCAACATCCGTGCTACCATCCGGTGAAGACCGGGGGACCGCAAGCTGCCCTGGCGGTTGATGTACGCCACAACTGTGGTGTTGTCTGACCGCACTAACACATGCTTGCCGAGAAGCACTGACAAGAAGTGTCGGAGGGCGAGGTCCACCGCTCTGAGCTCTAGAGCATTGATGTGGGCTGACCTCCAGGGTCATGACCACACTCCGCGGGTCCCTGCACCGTTCCAGACTGCTCCCCAACCTTGGTTGGAAGCGTCGGTCGTGATAACTTCCCTTCGGAAGATGGGACCCAAGGGTACGCCCTGGCGGATGTTCGACGGAACTTTCCACCAGCGCAGTGCTTCCCAGCAGGTTAGGGATACCGTCAACCTGCGGTGTTTGTCTCTCTGCGGATGCAACGCGAAGGCATTGAACCAGGCCTGCAGAGGTCTCTGGTGTAGTAAGCCCAAAGGAAGGGCTTGTGAGGCGGCAGCCATCAACCCCAGCATCCCCTGACACAGCTCCATGCTGACTGTTTGTCTCAACCTGAATAGGGAGAGACACCGCTCCATCGAGGCAACTCTTTGTGTCGACAGGGTCGCTTCCATGGACACTGAGTCCAGATGCAGACCCAAGAATTCGGTCTGTTGGCTCGGCACTAGGCGGCTCTTTTCTGAATTGATCTTCAGACCTAGCCGCTGAAGATGGTCTGTAACCATCACTGTGTGCTGTGCCACCTGCTCCTTCGACTGCGCGCAGACGAGCCAGTCGTCCAGATAATTCAGCAGTCGGACACTTTGAGCCCGCAAGGGAGCTAGAATGGCATCCATACATTTTGAAAAGGTTCGAGGAGCTAGTGACAGGCGAATGGAAGGACACAAAACTCGTATACCCTGCTCTGAAATGCGAAACGCAGATACTTCCTGTGACCCGGGCAGATGGGAACGTGAAAGTACGCATCTGTCAGGTCCACGGTGGTGAACCAGTCACCGTGTTGGACTGACTGAATGATGTGCCTGTGCGTAAGCATCCTGAATGATAACACCCGCAGGTATTTGTTCAGTACTCGCAGATCTAAAATAGGACAGAGCCCGCCGTCCTTCTTGGGCACCAGGAAGTATTTGTTGAATGGCACGCTTGCTGAGCAATGCCTGTATTTCCACATTCAGAGCTGAGGACTGAACCGAGTCCTTTACTGCAGTTATAACCACTCCCCGGAAGGGGGGAGGTTTTAACTGGAACTGAAGGGTGTACCCGGTGGATATAGTTTTGTTCACCCAGATGTCGTTGGTGCATTGTTGCCAGAACTGGAGGTGGGAGACTGTGTAGGGGCGTGTTAACAGCTGCCTGGTGTTCTCAGGGCTGTTTAGGCTGGGCTCGTTCGCGAGGGGCCTGGCCAGAGCCCCGAGGGCGTGGCCTGCCACCACCTCTAGGGCGCCACCCTCCGCGCTGCGGTCTTGAAAATGGAGGTTGACCGCGCGCTGCTGTGCTTGAGGGAGAGGTCTTAGTACCCCCTGGCCGTGGCTGGTGCTGCGGTGGTGTCCTGCGCCACTGATGTTCCTGAGGCCGCTTTGGCTGGAACGGCGGTTTTGGCCACATTTTCGCCATTTGCTGCGACGCCTCCCGCGCCTTGGCGGAGCGTTGCAGCATCTCCTCCACCGCTGGACCAAATGTGTGTCCCGGTGTAATTGGGGCATCCAGCAACGGGCCTTATCAGGTTCCTGCACTCTCGCCTGCGAGAGCCAGAGCTGCCTTCTGGCCACCACCAGAGACGCGATGCTCCTGCCCTGAGCCAGCGTTGAGCTGGGCCAGCTTCACCAGCAGTTGACTTCCGGTCCCCAACTCGCTTCTGAGGGCCGCCGAAGGGCACTCAGGTAGGTCTCTAATTAGTGCCGCTTGGTAGACGGTCAGCAAGCTGGCCACATTAGAGAGCTTGACTGCCTCTGTGGCCGAGCGTACCCCTTTTGAGGTGTACCTCAGTGGTCCTGCACTGCTTATTGGGGCATGCAGGATCTTTCGTCAGCCCGATAATGTTGGCGTCTTCACCAATGCGCGAACGAGCGCCCACAGGTGGGAAGGACGCCAACCCAGCCTCATTTGCCCCTGCATGTTAAAGGTCGAGGCCTTGAGAAGTCGCAGGGCAGAGGCCGGAGCCCCCCAGGTGGACTGCACCTCCTTAATAAAGTCTGGGAATGCCGGAAGCATCCTGGACTGATGGGGCTGGGCTGAAGGCGACTCAAACAAGGAGCGCCGAGGTAGTTCCGCCATAGGCCACTCGACGCCCAAGTGGCGGGTTGCTCTGTCCACCACAGACCACGTTGGGTCATCGGTATCCAGCACGTGGAGCTCGATGTCTTGCTCAGAGTGCTGGGAGGCTACCTCAGCCTCTATACTGTCCCCTTCTAGGATGTCAGATGCGTCTCTTGACACTGCATCGATATCCCACTCCCCTTGAGACTGCACTGTTGTATATATGTACAACAAATATAAAATATATTACAAAAACCCAAAAAACACAAGATAACAATTATAAAATAATTATAGTAATAAGTAAAGACGGAGACCATGAGAATAAACAGAAACGCGATGCCAAAGCAAAGCGTGAAGGAATATATAATGTAATATAAAATTATATACACAATTATATAAACCGAAAATACCAAAATAATTATGAGTACAATTTTAGGATTGAGACATAAAAAAATTTTTTAAAAAATGATATGAACATAATTCAGATCTTTTATTGAACATCATGTAATCAAAGAAACTACAAATTGATATTGCAAAAATCTACCAGAAGCCATAATAGTAGTACACATTCTTTAATTTGTCAGTTTTTTGTTAAATATATAGAAAGCAACAAAACGGTATGTAATTCAGTATGTTAACTTAACATTATTCATCAGGTTTCATTCAACTTTATGAAGCAAAATGAGTTCATTCTCTAGGGTGATGCAAAACTTTTGGCTATAGCTGTATAAAGAAATAATAGTTTTACTTTTCAGTGCTACATTTTAAAAATCAATCGTAATGCTTTTGCACTAAAACACAGCAATATGCTATATTTATTTCATAGATGTGTTAGATATATTATTTTTCTATTTGGTGGTGCTGCTACCGGCAGCGGTTTATTCTTGTAATAATAATAGATCTATTTTAACATATTGTAAATCCAATAAAAAAATTTAAAAAAATAAAGAAAATACAACCAAAAGCCTTTTAGTTGTTGAGACGTGCTTTTATTGTATTTTTCTATTGCCATTCCAGAAGCAAAAAGGGTATTCATTAATAAAGAGTGCACTTCTGGCACAGAGGACACAGGTGCATGTTGCATTTAAATGATCAAAAACCTTCATTTAATGCACCTTGTGTTGTACCATTTACCTCGATCCTCAAAAGTGAGTCAGAGTGGCTTTAAAAGTCTAAGCCTTACCAATGGATGTCTGTCTAATTAGCTTTGTCTGGTCCTTGAGTGCATGGCAAACAGTAACAAGGTCTCCACGGGCCACTGTTTTTGCTAGCACAATAGACATATTTCCTCATTAGTTCTCTTCAGTTGTCACTAATGCCATATCTCTGGGTTTTGACTGCAAGAAACAAAAACCTGCAGACTTAATGTATTGAGCAGGCACCTGTTTACCAGTTACTTGCAGGCATTTGAACCTGGAGGCTGAGTATGTTTTGAACATGAGATCTATATGTTTGGTTTCAATAAACAATACAGCTTCTTTAAGAGGGATTTAAGAATTTGAGCTTCAGGTGGCCACATAAAATATATATGAATGCTTGAAGTGCTGTCTATCTCTATCTGCTTTGTCTCTTCTTACAGTATCAGTTTATTTAGTGATCTTGATTACGTTTGCATGATTGATTTTGGGGACATTATTTATAGAGTGTCTACTATCATGGTCTTAAGAGAATTAGATCCTGTGTACCATTCTGCTTTGAGGTTTATAACCAGCCTGGGTTATTTTGTTCGTAATTGTGATTAATATAAATGGGCTGGTCTGACTTATTTATCTTTGCAAAGACTGAAACAATGATATATGATTGTTTATAAGGCTGTCCTTAGTAAAACACCAAATTAGTACTTATAGTCCTAGATCTTAGAGTGTTCTAAGTTTTTTTCAGTTCTTAGGGTTGGTATGGAATTTGGGGGAAAAAAGCAAACAATGTTCTAGCTCCATAAACTTAAGGGAAAACTGAGATTTGCTGTCTTGATACCTTTTAAAGGAGTTTAAATAAAAAATGCACATTGGTGTAGCTGAGACATGTTTTTTTGTTTTGGCCGGTGCTCCTAAATTGTTTCTCGTCATTTTCATTAACTTGTTTGTATTGGTTGTGTTCATTTGAAATGTGTTGTTGTTGTTGTTGTTGTTGTTGTTGTTGTTGTTGTTGTTGTTGTTGTTGTGTTTTGAAAAATAGATTTTAATCTCAGTGGGACTTTCCTGATTAAATAAAGGTTAAATAAAACAACACATAAATAAATAAATAAATAAATAAATAAATAAATAAAGTAGTCCATCATAAAAGGTTAACTGTAAACATCAATCAGAACAGATCGATTAAGATATAGCCTAATGTATAATCCTACAACTACAACTCTGATAATGTTAATATATGCCTTGACAACTAACAGAGTTTTCATTGGGTGGTTAATCCCATACAATATAAGGTCATTAGGTTCATAAGTGTTGCAGACATTATGATGGATAGATTTCTTGTGTGGTATTTTGGAAATAGTAAAAAAAAAAAAGTGTGTTTTGGGTTTGCAATGCAGTTACTGTTGACATCAAAAAAGCAACATTAGGACCATTTAAAATGAATTGCTACCTGCTATTTAAAATCGTGCTGAGGGCTTTTCATGACCTTGCGGTCTACATATGAAGCCCGCTGAGAGCAGCGTGTGGATACAGATTTTTTTACTGATTTTCTTTGAAATGTTAATATTTTGAATTCAATTAAAGTTTTGTGCATGTATAGGCATTTGATTTCATTGATTTGTCTTAATATCAATTCAATAATTAATAAGCGTGCCGTATGTAAGATCTAGAGAGTTAACCACCGCATGTTGTAGTATGATAATTAAACAGAGGTTATGGTAATAAAAATTTTTAAAAAATCATGTTACCCTACTGTATATATTTTACAACAGTGTCATAATTACTTATCAGTTAAGAATTTTTTTTTTTTTTTACCATTTTGTTATTTATTGCAGATGTGTGGAGTTTATAGCGAAGGAAGGACAGAGCCTAAAAGAATTATACTTGGTATCATGCAAAATCACTGACTATGGTAAGTACCAGTACAGTACTGTATTTAACACACACACACCATTCTTGAACACAATCCTGGTCACATTGTAAACATGTTTGAATAAAACATTCCTTTTCTACGGTTTAAAAACCTCTATTTATTACTTCCATATCCAAAGGGTTATTGTTGTGTATTAGAATGAATGGACAGTTTCATGGATTAACATCAGGGCTGAAGAGAGACATTTATATTTTATTAACATTTGAGTTTAAAGAAAGGGAAATGGGATCTTGTAACATTAGTAGCAAGTAGAACATCTTTGTTAATAGAAAATGATAGGCAGACTGTGCAGCCAGGGGTGTAGTGCTGGGGGGTCGGGGGGGAGCGGCGCCCCCCCACTTCTCTTGGGCAGGGAGAGCACTGCTTCCGTACTTCTCATGTAGAATATTGAACTGTTTTGCTCCTGTTGTTAATATATGGAGATACACATGTGTATAACCCATACAAATAAGCAAAGAATACAATAACTGTTAGAAACCCTTGAGAGATAAATCATGAAAAAAGTTTGAATATAGCATGCCTGATCTGGAAGGACAGGTGTGAATAATGTGTAAGAGAGGTGAAGGGAACCTGTATTAACGCTGTGCTGAGGTGTCAGCGTTTTACAATTAGATGTAGTAATTGGAACAGTTCTTATTTTTAGACCCATATATAAGAAATAATGTAGATAAAATAAGCTAAACATTTATTTAAAAGATAAAACTCAATCGCAACAAACGAATAAAGGGTACCTGTTGCCTTACACATCTTTTTTTGCAAACGGATGCACTTCTGTTTCAAAACCTCAGTCTCATTCGCTCTTAAGCAGCTGCATTAGGACAGTGAGAGGAGCCGATTCTGGACCAAACAATTCAATGTACGAGAAGGGGGAGTGGAGGGGTGTTACGCATAGGATTAATAATAATAATAATAATAATAATAATAATAATAATAATAATAATAATGACTGTGTTTTAATAATGGGTGTATTAGTGTAAGAAACTGGTTATGAAAATATGTACAGTATTTATTTATCTTTAACCCTTTGCGGTCCATTGTCGGACTGGGTCCGACATTGCAATTATTCCCACCAGGTCCTTTGTCGGACCCTGTCCGACATCATTTTAAAAACGCAAAAAACGCAAAAAAGTCGGTTTTTCAACGGAAAAAGCCGAGAAAACCATTCAATGGCCGAGTGGGAACGAAAGGAGCCGAGACAAGCCGATAAAAAAGAAAAAAAAAAAAAAGGCGTATCTCATGAATAGTCATACTAGCCCCCCTTCATCAGATGGGGCGGTCGTATGGAAACAAGCTGGGAGTACAGTATCAGCGCACAGAGACTATCACGGACATTTGCAGAGCTTTTTTGAGATGTTATAGTAATAAAATAATGACTTGGATTGCATTATTGAGGAGTTTGGTGATAAAACGAGTCATCAGGAGATGATTGATCGGTATGTACGACTATTATTATTATTATTTTTTATTTGGTAGCATATGTGAAAGCGATAGCAAACGAAAGGGTGGGGCGGGGCTGGAGATCCCTAGTGAGTGCTTTGTTGATATGCAGGGCCATTTAAACCCGTTTGACTGTGAAAAAAAATACTTTTAAACAGCGCGTCTAACATTAACTGCACGTGTAAAAATTAATTAGACCTGGCGAGCCTGACGCAGAATTAATAAATGGACCGCAAAGGGTTAATATAAATAGCTGTAAGTCTAGTTGCTTTACAATAATACCTCAAGACCTGATTGTCTGAATTTGTAATCAGTTGGTACACTTGTTGGGGAGGGGGTAAATAATAGTGACCCCTGACTTCTAAATATAGCACTGCTCCACTGTGTGCAGCCAAATAAGAGAAGTGCCTTATAGTCAAATGACTCATTGAGGCCATTTACTGTACCTAGGCAGAGCATTCTCTGCATTGGGAAAATAATATTTTGTTATTTTGCTGCTTTTATTTTTGCTGCTTTCACAGCATTGAATGACCATCCCTGGGTTGATCCCTGCATTTCTCCTGCAGTGTGTTAAACAGAGGACTTGTTTGGTAGATTAACTTTTCTTTTGGTTCTTGAGTCTCTGCTTTTTTTTTCTTACACACCTGTTATATTAGTTGTGTGACAGGATCTACTTGTTAACAATTCTTAAGATTAGAGAGTTAAGTGTAGCTGTTGAACACATTCCAAATTGTTGCTAAAATATGCGGTTCACATACACAGTAGGAAAGAGGTCATTCAGACTACCATACTACTTCAGGTTTTTTTTTTTTTTTTTTAAATATTGCTGCTAGAAAGAAGTAAACGACTGGAAAATCCATGCTCAGATTTTGGGAAATGAGTTTTTAGTGATGTAGATATGTATCTTTTACTCCTTTGCACATCAATCTCTACACTTGCTGCACAGTTCATTACAAAACACCTCATGTAACCAGCTGCTACAGTATGAGATGTCTTTAGCCTCTGAATGGATGTAGTGTGCCCAGGCCAAATCTCACTGGCAGTGAGTGACAGGAAAAATCGCAATGAGTACAAAGCATTAGACAATATTATATACAGTGGTGTCACTTACATTCTGTGGGGAGACATTGCTGTGTAAATGTCTATTAATACACCAATGGGACTCTGATAAATGTTGCCACTGTGCATATGTGGCCTTTGTATTATGAATGGTTTTACATTAGAATAGGACAGTTTTGGACTGAGAAACCAAAATCTTACAGCTGGTGCTTCCTTGTGATGATTATACAAAATGTTCCTGTTAATCTGACAAAACAGAATGTATTATTTGTCAGTTTTTGGATTCTATGATTAAAATCATTGCTTAAAATGTATCAGTACTTGCTTTGTGTTTTGTGTCACCTTTTGCCTCATTTGACCTCTGTTTTAAGATTAGTAACTTATTAAAGGGCACATAAGGACCTTTTTATTTTATTGTGTTACATGTTCCCATGTGTTGCTACAACTGTTTACGTAAAGGTGTGTGTTGTTTTATTTATTTATTTTTTTAACATTTTGACCACTTTTTTAAATTTTAAAATGCATTTCCCATCATCCTCCAGCTCACTGGTAAACATGTGAGCAGGAGGATGATGGGAAATGTGTTGCTGTGTTGATCCTGTGGTTTTTTTATGTGTGTGTTTTTTAATATATTAAATCTCACACATCACACAGAGCTCGTTTTCATTTGCCATTTTTTTACACTGTCGTGCAACTTCTGGTGAGGTGGTAAATAAGTGCAAGGTATTTTTAGCGAATACGAACATCTGATTTTTGTATCCAAATACATGTCAAAAAATATTTGTTGGGATATTTATCCCAGCACTAATATATATATTCCAAAGAAAGGCATCTTATGTACTGCAATGTTTTGCCTCCGCGAGGTGCCAACCATAAGGCTATGGTATATAGAAAAGAAAGAAGTCTATGTGGACTCACGATTGCTTCTTCCAGTTTTTAAGTGACGTCCACCAAGACAGGTCACACTCTCAAAGAATAGGACAGGACCACTGTGATTTTGTATTTAAAAAGATGTTCTTATAAGTTTATTCCATTAAAAGCAAACACAGCAAAAACAGCACACAGCAAACAACGCGTTTCGACAACATGTCTTCGTCAGGTTCACAATATATATAATAAAGTGTTGCGTTTAGGTATTTTAAAGACACCCTCTTGCTAATGTAAAATTCCTAAATTCATGTTGATATTATTCTTATGGATATTTAAGTTATATATATATATATATATATATATATATATATATGAACATTCCCATTTAATTATTTTTAAAGCTTTTATTGTTTGTTTTCAAAAGTTGTTTAATTTTAAAATGTTCTTCATTTTTTGAACATATTTCGATTCCATTAGTGTTATTTAAAAAAAAAAAAAACAATAACAAAAAAAAACAGATGAGAATATTAATCACTACGTATAGGCTATATACACATTTCCTAAGTAGAGAATGTGGACTGAAAAAAATTCACAGTGTTTCAATACTGCATCTATACATATATATCTATATATCTATATGTGTGTGGCTGGTATGCCAGGGCTGTTCCTCAGCTTCAGTATGCCTGTGTGTCAAATGAATTAGGTTGAGGTAAGATGCAGAGCTGTGAGAAAGGACAGCAGTCATGCACCAAATTGTGTAACTGTCTTTGTGATTTTCCGCTCTGTTTCGGGGGTTTATTGATTTCTGTAGCTTCACTTTGTTTTGTTTATGGAGAGTGCTTTCAATTAACAAACAATTTTATGTTCAAAGTTTAGTGATTTTGTTTAGAGTGCGTATCTATAAATGTTGAGCACAGTACTGAAATGAAAAAAGTATTCCAAAAAAGTAATTTAATACAATTAATAAAGGTAAACTTTTTTAACATGCATAATACCAGTTTTAATACGCAATGTATACCAGATAAAATAGACGGTTATAGTGAACGGTCCTGTGTGAAAAACTACTGGTCAGTGTTAGTGCATTGTCCTGTTTGAGAGATGATGCCAAAGCTGAGCAGACAGATTTAAGTGTGTTTTCTAGGGAGTTTGTTTTGTAAGTTATTAGAAAACTTGTATTATTCCATTTAAAAGATCCAGTATAACACTTTAACCTTCATAATGTTGTACATACATTATTTTCCCATTGTAAACAATTTGAACTTCACTGAAAGTCTTTGGGCTGTGTTTTGCTGTTCTCTTGTTCCATTTTGGAGAGAACCAAAAAAAAAGAAAGTAGGTAAGAGAGCAGACTTGTACCAGCAAACTAAAGACTGCAGGAATCAAGATTTAACTTCTCACCACAATAGAAGTAACCTGTCAAATACTGCCACCTTCTCCCTGGAGGAGAACGAGACTAGGGTTAGCTTTTTTTCTAAAATGAATCGGAATAATGAGTTCTTTTGAATCATGTTTGTTATAAACATCCAGAATAAATATAAGCAAGATAAAATATACAAGATGACAACTGAATACTGTGGTTCTGACATCAGCTCACAACCAGAGCCATCTTGGTAGAAGCAGATATACTTTTGAGTTGGAGAAATGTATGAGACGGATGATAATGTAGCAATTTATTTTGTATTATTAAGCGTTTACTTTGTAGTTTATGAATGATTAATTGCATCATTATTTTCAGCTATCCTGTTTCCTCCCTTTTACTAATAGCCATATAGTTTTCATTGTGGGTTCAGTCTGCTGTGCTGTTATGTGATAACAGCTCATAATTAATAAATGAATATGTTTTGTTTTTTTCCCCCATCAATATTGTGGTGGTTTTCATTGAAAGCATTCATAAATTGAATAATAAATCACAATTTCACCACAGCCCACACAATAGCCAGGAGTTCCATATGAATTGAGTTCTTACATCTCCATTTTAATAATAGATATTATAATTGCATCTGAAATTCCAGCAATATGCCTCCATTGTTCAAATGCCCTTTTGAGATTGTGTGTTTGTTTATTTGCAATCATAGGCATTCACATGCAGATGACAAAACCCTGGACAAACCTGCACATAATTTCAAAGGTGGTGTTATGATCACTGAACTAGAAGCCGTTATAAACAAAGTTTGAAAATGAATAACATATCAGCTTGTTTCAATAAATCTTGTTTTTAATGGTGTGGCGTGGTAGTCAATAACCCTGACTGATTATCCTTTTGGCAGCAATAGTGCCCATGGATGCCTTATACCCTGTTCACACAGGCGGGTTATGACAGCTCAGAACCGGCACTGATGTGGCGTTTTGGTCTGTGTAAATTACCTATACCGTCACAGAGTCGTCATATTTTGTGCCGCACTGAAGTATCTCAACTCCTGTGTGAGGTTATGAAGCACTGCAGTGGCCGTGGATTGAAAGTCAACATCCCACGCGACTGTATACTGGACGTGTTGGGTATTTTTGTCGTCTGTGTTACACGCTTTTATTCATTTCAAATACAATGGCTGATCAAGAACGAGGTAGTAATTGGAGGCCGGAAGAAGTTAAGGAATTGTTAACTTTACAATTCTAGGAGTGGCAGCAACTAAACAGATGCAGCACTTTGAACTGTGCAGTAGAATTTGGGGGCACAGACCCTGCGCAAATCAGTTAATGTGATCGGGGGACTTCTCGAGAATGCAGAGGAAACTGCATATATATAAAAAAAAACGCATCTGCAATTTTTTGTAGCTGTTGACAGTATATGCAATAAGTAGAACCTTTTTTTTAGTTGAACACTCCTATGCAGTGCACACACACACACACACACACACACACACATACACACACACATATATATATTAACCGATAAAACACCCCCGATACAAAAAAAATGAAATCGGTGGATAGCCAATAAACACTGGAAAACACTGTGAAAACTGTGGAAATTGTTAATCAATTCACGTTGACTTTATCCTATTCCCATTAAAAAATAAGACCTACTACAAAAATAATAATAAATACATTTCCCAGTGCTGCTGGGCAATGTCCCGCCTTCCTGACTTGCATCTATTATTGATTCGTTCGCAATACTTTAAACCCGCCCCAACTACTGAGTGACAGCACATTCCTGCATTTCTATTGGAGACTCCGCTTGCGAGATTTAAAGCAAGATTACTATCAGGATGGAGGCTTGATTAGAGGGATTTCAAGCTGTATAACAGTTAAGATACGGGGGATTTAAAACAGAATTGTGGCGAAATGTACAAAAATGCCTCCACACAAAAACCCCAGAAGAATGTGCCTGTGACCGTAGGGATTTCGTTGTGGAAGACAGCAAAGGAAAGAAGGTACAACTTAAGTGTGCAAGTACTATCGAGTTACAATACATATTTTGACAGAAAAAAAACCCAAAATAACGCTCAAGCATTTTGGAAAGTAACCGAAAACACAAATTTCATACAGTATATAAAAAATGAAAGTCCTGAAAAAACCCGATTCACATACAATTCGAAAATAGCTAAAAATAAGCACCGAAAAATACAATTAATAAAACCCAAAAAACAAAAGCCCTAAATATAGATAGACAGAAGTTTTCTCTCTCTCTCTCTCTCTCTCTCTCTCTCTCTCTCTCTCTCTCTCTCATATATATATATATATATATATATATATATATATATATATATATATATATATATATATATTTTATATACACACATATTTATTTATTTATTTATTTATTTATTTATTTATTTATTTTTAAAGTAGCTTACTCACATTTTTCTGCTTTATTTGTTTTGTTTCCGTTGCCATGAAAACGATCTGTTGACTGACAGGTTTGAAAGTTGTACTCACAGGATCCCTTTGGCTGTGTGAAAGGGTTATGACGGCATTATACCGGCAGAGATTGCACAATTTCGTGTTGTGTGAAATGGTTATTTTAAAGAATTTTTGAAGCGTCTCTGAGTCAGCTCAGTAGCGGCATTTGTGTGTGAAAGTGGTATTATTCTGGCTATGCTGGTGTTAATACCAATGACTACATGGCTCTTAAAGGGTATCTCTTTTTTTGTTGTTGTTGTTCTTATTAAGTCTTGATGATTCACTCAGCTGACAGTTTGTTCCATTCATCTTAAATGGACTGTCACTTCAGTTTAATACTTGTGCCTTTTCTTGTCTTGGCTCTTCAATCAATCACATCCTAACGGTGTATACCCAGAGGGTTCCAGAGACTGTATGTAGCTTTACAACCCCCCTTCCATGTTCTTTTTTAGGATTATTGTATTGCTAAGGGCCACAGCCATGATCTATAAGTCACATAGATAATTCTTGCAATTAATTGCACTTGATGAAACCAGTTTGTGATAGATCACTGCTCTCAGAAACTGGAAACAGGTTAGCTTTAAGCAAGGATCTTACTGAAACTAGTAATATATAGGCAGGAAATGGATGGTTTGTGCCTATGAATATATGCAAATAAACAACAATGCAATCCAAAGAAAAAAAAAAACAGGATCCTCTAATATATTAAATAAATACACTACTCAGAAAATGAAAGGAGCAAACATTGAATATATGGCAAAAATAACACAGTCAGTAACATGAACATAGTCAAAAAAGTTGTTAAGGCATTCGCCAGGTAGACTTTTTATGTGTTTTTCAATAAATTGTTACATCTGGAGATGCATTTTGCACATAGCATATAACATGGCAATAAAACAGTAGGATTCCAATGTCATTTTTATAGCCTACCAAGTGCTTTTCCATATAACAAATTATAAATCCACTGCATTTCAGGTTTTCCTTCTCTAAATGAAATGTATAGTGCAGTATTTTAACTTTTTGTTACAAGGCAGTAACTCAAATCTTATTTAAAAAATCTAACCGTGTGTGGTGTACAATAACATTCGATTTCGTTTTCATTCTTACTGTCACGCTTAAGATGTCGTTTAATTTCCTCTGTGACATTTTTTACTGTTAAGTGCAAACTGCTTCATAATCTTTCACTACCGCGCAGGCATTTCCCGCTTGAGAGGAAAAAAAAAAAAATTAAATTGGAACCAATCAGCTCTATGGAACGTCGGTAATGACATTTGAAATTGTTCAATAGAGATTAGCACATAAGAACATAAGAAAGTTTACAAACGAGAGGAGGCCACAATATTTTATTAGCTTCCTAATAAAAGCTGAATCTCAAAACAATAATTGTGTGAATATAGTAATTGTTACAGCTGTGTATAATGATATTTAAAACAGGATTCATTCAGCCGACTTTTTACATATCCGCCCTTACTCTGGTCCCAACGCAGTCGCATATGCGTTGGATTATGTACCAGGGCAGCAGTGTGGAGTAGTGGTTAGGGCTCTGGACTCTTAACCTGAGGGTTGTGGGTTCAATCCTAGTTGGGGACACTGCTGCTGTACCCTTGAGCAAGGTACTTTACCTAGATTGCTCCAGTAAAAACCCAACTGTATAAATGGGTAATTGTATGTAAAAATAATGTGATAAATTGTAAGTCGCCCTGGATAAGGGCATCTGCTAAGAAATAAATAATAATAATAATAATAATAATAATAATAATAATAATAATAGATGAGGTCTTACTAATGCATTGTAAAGTTTTAACATTAGTTCTCTACATATCCAAGCATTTTGTTGGCCTTTTTTTATAGCTTCCCCACATTGTCTAGATGAAGACATTTCTGAGTCAACATAAACTCCTAGATCTTTTTCATAGATTCCTTCTTCGGAGTCAGTATATCCAGTATGGTATTTGTAATGCACATTTGTATTTCCTGCGTGCAGTACCTTACAGTTTTCTATATTAAATGTAATTTGACACGTGTCTGCCCAGTTCTGAATGATGTCTAGATCATTTTGAATGACCTTTGCTGCTGCAGCGGTGTTTGCCACTCCTCCTATTTTTGTGTCGTCTGCAAATTTAACAAGTTTTCTTGTCATTAATGTAGATTAGGAAGAGCAGAGGACCTAGTAGTATGATTGTCCGCTTTATCTGTCTCTCCATCATATTATGTGATTGTGTTTAAACTATAAACAGGTGATTTAACAATTCTTTTAAAATTAAACAAACTATCATACAAACAGAAGCAGTCATCACTAAAAACTACTGAACTGATATTTTCTTCATCACGGTCAAGATATATTCGTAATTGACGAGAGTGACGAATGACAGTGAAAAAAGTGCCCCATATAGACTTCAGGTTTGAAGTGGTCAAGTGGCTGCTCTGGTGATAACACTGATTGTTGATGTTGGTTTGGGAATCATGGCTTCTAATGATGCCAGGTGGTGACAGATGATGATTTTTAAATGAAGTCCAGACTGCCACAGCTGTTAAAACACTGGAATCTGGGGGTAAATAAAGATATGTAGCTAGTTAATTTGGTGTGGCCCTTTTTGTTTCCAGATTGTGGACACATTATCAAGGTTTCCACACTAGACATCCTGGATGGCTCGTTGGAGGTCAACCACACATGCAATGGCCGATTATCTACGCAATGTGGCACTGAGGAATCGCCAGTCCTTTGCATATGGGTTCAGTATTCACTTCAGGACAGCAACTGGAGTCACCATATGTAATGAGACTGTGAGAAATGGATTGCATGAGTGTGGTTTGAGGTTGAGAAGACCAGCTACAGGTCCTCAACTGACCCCACAACACAGAAGAAACTGCCAATTACAGCCTTGATCTCCCAAACTGGCAGCTCTGTCAATGGGCACCTATTTTGTTCAATGATGAATCAAGAGTTCATCTGTTCACTGATGATAGACATGGTCGAGTATGGAAAGCCTGAGGAGAACAATTTGCTCAATTTAACACCATTGAATATGACCTTAGAGGAAAGTACAGTATAATATAAAATTTGTCCGCATGACATGCAATAACCAATGGCATAAATACCTTGATTTTAGAGAAGGGTTTTCTGCACACTGGTGATTTTCGGGATGCAGACTTATTGATCAGATTGTCTGCGGTGTGTTTACATTCCCAATTGGTGGTTTTAGCATCTTCAAGCTTTGTTATAGCTCAGAAAGCAAGAGATATTGAAAGGGACATTGCCTTTTTATGTTGTTTTTGTTGTACTGATACCATAATAATGTGCTTCAAAGATAAAAAGTCAAAGTAAATATGAAATGTACATATTGTAGATAAAGTACTAGTACACAAGCACACACAGATTTTCCAAGTGAGTTACAGCCTAGGACTTGATTAATAATTGTAAAATTTAGAAGAATAAGAAAAAAAGATATATTTTTAAAGCTTCAAAATCTGTATTTGTGTGTAATCCAAATATAGACGTACTGTACTATTCATCTGCTCCACTATTTAAAGACCTCACAAGTAAAGTTCAAAGGAAATAAATGATTTGGCCTTTTGCATGAACACTGTCTGCCTCTATAAAAAATGTGTTTGGTGATGAGAGAAGCAGGATTTGGGGAGAGCAACGGCTCTCAACCCCTTGAGTGCAGTTAACGAAGGTCTATAGGTTTATACATAATTGGTTCCACAGTTCAATAATGCATCAGTGTTTTTAAAATGTTGCCTGTTGATTTCATTGGGCATATATAGTGCATGCAGACATGAGGAAAAGTCCTGGGATGCTCTTGTGGATTATTCAGTAATGCTGAAGAAATGCATCAAAA
Source organism: Acipenser oxyrinchus oxyrinchus (assembly GCA_030684275.1). Taxonomy (NCBI): domain Eukaryota; kingdom Metazoa; phylum Chordata; class Actinopteri; order Acipenseriformes; family Acipenseridae; genus Acipenser; species Acipenser oxyrinchus. The sequence continues at coordinate 24,200,421 of CM060248.1, read as the reverse complement.
TAGTGGATTGTACTGGGGCAAACCTTATGCTTCAGTCATGAGCAGATTTAGAAATAATGACACCAGAAGTACTGACTGACCTATATATCAAGAAACAAATAAATAAATAAACAAGGTTTCTCCAGCACCTGCTAGACTGGATTCTTATTTCCAGGATAAAAACACATTGGTTTTTTTATGTGTCCTAGGGAATGCAGCTCCATACTCAAAGTTTATGCTTTCACACCCCATCATCACAATACTATACACTGTTATATTGATATGGTTATATTGAAGAAAAGACCAAAATCTAGTGGAAGGAAAGTCAGTAGGGGAAAGGGGAATTTTAGTTGGTACAATTGTAATGACTTTTTTTGTATTTTATTGTACTGTGTTTTTGCAAAAGCTATATTTATCCTTTGAATATCATCATTTATTTTGACCACATCACTTCATATTTTATGTCTAGTTATAAAATGCCTAAAATATCCTTCAGCCTTCGAACAAATAATACCCTTGTTTTATGGTGTATGGATGTTTTTTTTTTTTTTATGAAACCTTAAAAAAAAATAAAAAAATAAAAAAAACTTAAAAGGACAAAACAAAAATATTAATTTAAAAAAGTGTGTAGTTTTTTTTGCTTCTTAAACCTCTTAACAATATTGGGCCATTTTAATGGCTGACACCTTGTGTCACACTGCACTATCTTTTCATATGCTATTGCTTACTTAAAACATACAGAAACTATATCGCTTGCAAGGACAGGGATTTATTAAAACATAGAAGCGTGAAAAAAGACTTGCCATATATCTATTAGCTATACTCCCAGTGTAGAGCATAGAGCTGAATTTAATATTAATATACAAGCAAAACTTGTACTGATCAGACCCAAGCAGGCTTCTCCATGAGGAAAATGCCAGAGCATTTCCTGTGAGCAACTGAGACTGTGTAATTCTAAACTAAAATCAATTCTTTCTGCTTACCATTTGAAAATGCCCGGCTGTCTTGAAAATACCATGCACTTTCCTTTTAAAATTCCAAGCAATAGCCATAGTGCATTTTTCAAACCTCTCTTACAGCAACTCCAGTTTCTGGCAGTAATACATTTCTCAGGTGATATTTTACCATATTTTAAATAAAATAAAAAAAAATTGTGTCTCATTGTGTGTTGTGACGCCTTTATACAAATTATACTTTTAGGATTGGACTTGTAATCTTGCCCATTTAGTCTTGCCAGATAAGAGTGCAGTGTAATACTATATTTGAATAAAACACACATATCTTGTAGCCTTTGAATTCAAAGCCGTTCCAGTTCATCTGTATGCAGAACAGGCAGTTGTGTCCACCACCTGTGATTTGCACTCTCTCTCATCGGAGGTGGTCATTCTAAATGCTGCAGACTATGATAGATTGTACTTCACTTCCAGTGCCTCCCTGTTAGACACATAGGGCTACTGCTGCTGGCATTTGAATTGTTTAAGAATTTGTTTTCATGTTACTCCAGGGGACTGTGCTGCAGTGCAGTCTGGGATAAAATAAGCATGCATTGAAAGAAATTTGTAAAGAGCAAAAACAGATGAGCTAGAGTAAGAAGAAAAGTTCAAAATTATTATTAAATGGGCAGTATTAAAATGCTCCTCTGAAAATGTCACTGTTAGTCTGGTACACTTTAAGAAACCAATAGCTGTAGTTTCAAGTTTCATGTTGGGTGAAGTTTACTTCAGTTGAAATCTAAATTATTTTTGTGGTTTGGTATCTTTTTTTTTTAACATTGTATTTAACAACAAATTACTTTAACTTTGAGTAATGTATCCTAACGATAAGAAGTCTGAATCTGAATAAACACCTAATTCTGTGTTATTTTGAAAAGTCTCCATGTTCGAAAGATATTTAATCTCTCCCAGCTCAATTTAATTTAAATTAGTTTAATATCACATTCCAGTACTACTTTGAGGTTTTCCTAACTTTTTTTAACTTATAGTTTGCCACCCTCAATTTTTATTTTTATTTTTTAAAGCCATTAACTAAATGCCATTAACTAGGATGCTCACAAACTACTTTCTGTTCTGAGTCCACACGATATTAAAAACCTAGTTATGAGAGCGCAGGGAAGTAAAATTCCAAATTGGTTTCCTGGAGACAATTATATAGCTGTCTCTTCAGTGGTAACCATGTTGTGCTTAAATAAAACTCTTAGTGGGGAACATCTTCAAATGAACTTGGATGTTTAAAGACTTAAACATCCCCAGGTTGCTGGCCAGACCCTCGACATGATGTTTTATTTGTATCATCTTGTTATTACTAATCTCGATTCTTTAATCTTCTGAGCTAGGTTATAATAACATTGTAAAAGCACCAGGAGGAAACTGTAACAGAATACTTGGCTCAGTCCCTCTTTATATTGCACAGAGAGTTTACTTGGCTGTGTTTGGAAAGTCAAACAGCACAGACTTCTATTATCACTTCAGTCAGGGATGCAGCCCATATATTTGATCTTCTGTTCTGTTCTGTGAACCGAGAGTCAGTACAGAACAGGAAAGAGAACTTTCAAATTGCATGCATGAAGGTAAAAGTAAATATTAGCCCTTCTGCAGGGGTATTTCATTGACCACTTAACAAATATAATTTTTAATATAATCTTCCCTAACTGCTAGAAATGCCATTGAGTTACCGTTTCTTTTTTTTTTTTTTTACAAGCCAGTTTGATAATTTCTAACGTGTTGTTTCTCCTGATGTTTGCCTTAAAATATTTGTACGAGAACATTTATTGTTTGGACGAATGGTAATGTTATACATTTTGGAGACCATAACAAACATTACATTCAGCAGTCCAGATAAGCTGCGTACCTGCTGTTTTTACACATTCAAAAATCTGAAATCTGCACTAAATTTAAATTGAATGCGTAAAAATACGCATAGCAATTTTGCTGCACAGCTTATCTGTCTCCCCTCCCGCCTCCCCTAAAACTTCCACTAACAACTACATCTCCCAGAAAACAATGTCTTCAGTTACTAGGAAACTGTACACAAGAAAAACCAACCCAACAAACATGATCCAATCTCTGGCTAGCCCTGTTGACTTTGTAGCCAATCACAGTAAGAATAAGAAATTCGAAGCGACACAGGTTGAAGCATAAGCACCCCAGCCAAGCTACAAATCCAACTGGAACCATCGTCAGAGGCAACCGCTTAAAAAAAGGTGCCTGTAATAGTAAACAAACTGTTTTATAACTTATTAATGTGTTTCCTTATTTTATTTATCTGTATTGCTTTATATTGAAGTTTTAACAGGTTCACTGAGTTTAAGAATTGAATGTTAAAATATAAGTAACGTAATTAATTTACTGAGTCAATGTGATGCCTCGAAAAACATGCGCTGAGCCGATTGAATAACCTTATAGAACACACGCGCGTGGTTGTATAGTAGTTCAAAGTAACATTGCAGTTAACGCCTACCCCATTACCGTTACAGATTGTACAGTATTCATCGAGATTACTTATGAAGGTAATGTTGCATTTTACCCCCTGGAACTGCATGTTACTCTCTGTGTTAAAATTAGATGGTAAGTTACTCCCAGGCCCAAAACCTTATCTGGAGCTCTGATTACATTATTAAATACATTGTTAAAAACACAGAAAGATTTGTGTTGCTACATGAATGACTTTACTGAGTTTGACATGAAACTATTTGGAAGGTTTGCCAGAAAATAGGGAACTACTTTTATGTCTTCATAAGATGAGTTACCAGCCATGATTTACTCAATCATTATACTTATGTATGATAGTCAAAAACGGTATTAGTAAACCGTGTTTAGATACAAGATCCTAAAGAAAAAGGAGTTGAATTTGCATAACATATGACTTGACCTGGAGTCCCCAAGGAACATTTGACTGCCTTTAATAAAATATACTGAACTGTTAACTGTGGGAGTTCCACTGGGTGATTTGCTTCAAATATTCTTTTGTGATTTAATTGAATTCAGAAAAAAAGAGTAAAGAGCAATATTGTAATGCATGTTAACACGGTTATTGATATTATTATTGATCCACTACTGGATGAGAAAAACAGTTATGACGTGCTATTTGTTTTCTGTGGTCCATTTTATTTTGATGGGATGTTTGATCTGTGACTGCTTTTGAGATAAAGAAATGCAGACTTTTGTTTTACCAGGAAATAAAAGTATTGTTGTTTTTATTGTATTTTAGCACACTCTAATTTTTTTTTTTGCTAACAATGTACATACAATTCAAAATTACTAACTACAATAGCTCATTTGGTAACTTCCCCTCATTTCCAGTTATTCAACAATGTATTATCATATACAAAAGTTATATTTATCTATTTTGTCATTTTATAACTATATATTATACAACACAACGACTTTATTTTTTCAATACATTTTCTAATAAAATTATAGCAGAGCAGAAAGACTGTAATCCAGACATTGACATTTTAAAATGACCTCAATGTTGGACATAAATGAGATGCATTGATATTTGGCCAAGATCATTTCTGTGCAAAACCCTGGTATCAGGCTCAGAAATCTATAAACACAACTACATGTTCCTGATACTGTACTGTCTATCTTTTTTCATTATACTTAAGGATTGAATTTCATTTCTGAGTATGTCGGCCATGTTTTTGTATTTCTTTATCCATTCAAGTCAAATACTGAAGCCAGTGGCTTTGCAAATTGCACTTGCTCATGTATCACCTTAACAGCACTGCCACGTCACATGCATGATAATGTAATATAAGAGATATATTACTTTAGGAAGCTGTAAAGAAAATGTGTTTTTATAGTTATTGTTTAAAAAAACTGATATGTTAGAAATGTTGTTGTAATTTGTTGACTAGCCAGCTCTAATAATAGGTACTGTATTTGGTAATTTTATCTCTGTTGCTTCCAATTTGCGTTCAGCACGAAAATACCCAACACTCACGAATGCTACATTTCCAACGCCGCCAGTTTGATATCAATGCACTTTAACTGGGACTCTTGACAGTACGAGTGTGAAATATGTAATGAGAGAATCTACTCCTGCCCAGTTGCTCTGATGGAGAAAGTTACATAATAAATGTCTAATGCAAGTTAGGCTAGGGGCGGGTTTTACAGTAGCAGTGGATTGCAGGGGGGAAAAAAAGACATTCAGACGGAATGGATGGCTGTGAATTATAAAATATGCTAAATATTGGAGGTAGGTGAAAACCTTTATAAATGGTAATTTAAACAATGAAACGTAGTGCCGTTCTTTGATCTCAGACTGCTCAGTTCTGACTCATTTCTGTCCTCTGGGCCCTGACTTGTTTCTAAGTGTGGCTTTTAAACTTTAAAAATTAGACTGCTGAATATGAGCACACACCTGCTTTTAAGTAACAGATTACTCTGCAGTTAAGATGTGATCACAGTCTCTGTGAAAACCACATGTAATCAATGCTGTGAATGCTGAATAGAACAATACAAATTGTTATGGAAAGAATTGTCTCCCCCCATGTATAGCAGATGGCAATTATTTGGCCTCAACTTTTAAATACATTAGGTATAACAAATAAGAATTGAGTAAGTAGCTCTTGGAAATTATTAGCAAACAGAAAGAAAAAAAAAAGATTGCACCAAAATGACTGAGCTACAATTGTCGACTGCTTCAACTAAGTTTATAATAATAATTATAACTATAGTAATCATATATTTTACAATACATTACACAATCATTTCACAGTGCTTTACAAAGTGAACATTGTACATCGCACATTGATCGATAGTGAAGACCACAAGAAAGCTGTACCCTTCAATCATCACACAATCATGATAATGGGCAATAGAAATCAGAAACTGCCTAAACTCTCAGTAGAGAATCAGTTGGATTAATAGTAGTGGGTAGTTGTTCCGCAAGAAGGGAGATGGAGAATAGAGATGCTGATTGTTTGAGGCACAAATCACTGCAAATTCAGAGAGGCTAGGCCCTTTGATAAACATGAATTTCCATGAATTTGACAACTTGTATTGCATATCTGATCATATCTCCCGCAAAAATAGACAAAAATGTTAGAAAAAAATGGGCGGGCCTGCAGGCATATTTGATATGTAGACAATAAGTCAAGGTAAACAAGACATAATTCGGGCCTCCCACTTAAGTTGTTACAAGTGATGAAAGCCAAGTTTAGGTTTATTAAAAAGCGGGCGTGGTGGAGAAAGACCAAGGTGTAGCCCAAGTTGTGTCTCGTGTATATAATAATCGCACGTACCGATTAAAGGGTTCTAGAGAAATGTAATTATATATATATAAATAGGTCAAAGGTCAAGTATAATCTTCTAAACGAATATGCCATTTTGACGTCACTACTGCAGTATTATGCCTTTTTTTTTAATGGCTCAGGATGCAAATATAGCCTTCATCCATGTATTTTATTTATATACCTGTATAGGCAGTGGCAAAGTGGTTTGCGTTGTGCAGATGTAGATGTGATGCAGTGCTCAGTAATAACAAAACCCAACAACAGTTCAATGGTGAAAAATGAAGCTTTATTATTTGCTTAAATAATAATACTGGCTATACACAGCGATGTGTAAAGCAAGTGAAAACCACAGGGTTCAGTCTCAAAATAATAATAACACACACTTTAAAACACCTACACGATCACCAGTCCAACAGTGAGTTCTCCAGGTGCAAGTGGTGTTGTGAATGCACAAAAACAGTGCTAACAGTGGTGCAGTGCAGTCCGGGTTTGATGCAGGCTTAACAGCAACAGCTGCCGGATATTTAGCCATCTACAATGACAAATAACAACAGTTAAATAGACAGACAAGACAACACTAAACACTCACGGTTTCTTTTTATTTTCCCGGTTGTTTTGTAACCATAACAGAGGAACAGATTGCTTGGCCACATCCCCTGATATACCTTCAGTCACGCCCCCTTCCTCCAATCCATGACTGACACATCGCCTACCGCATTAAGGTGATGACTTCTGGTATTGTGACTCCACCCCCTTTCTGGATGGCCGACTTCCGACTGACCCTGGAACGAACTGCCAAACCACCCAGTCCGGGGCACACTGTTCCTGTTATACAGCGCCCTCACAGGTCGGGAGGGAGATTGTTGACTAGGATTCATTCGCTCTGTCACAGACTCTCCCACACTCCAGTCTCCCAACAACCCAACCCCAGCCTGCATACCTGCTGGGTTTAAATAACTCCCTTAATGAGTGCAGTTGTCCTTCGTTAAGAAACTAAATTGCACCTAAGAGCCTTTTGAAACCCCTGGGACTTCTGGGAAGTATAGTTTAAAAACGTATTTTCAAAACTGATGTATGTTTACCCTTGTACTGTAATAATTTAAAGAATCCTTTGTAATAGTGTAGGTCATTAAGACATTTTCAGCTGGATTTAAAAACAAAACAGAAAAAAAACTAATGTTGAAACTTTCCTAAGTAACTCAAAAATAAACTTTGTTTTTATAATGCTTGAGCAGCACTCAAGATACTTCAGTCCTCTCGGCTCATTGAAAAAACCCTAAATACTGTTGTGCTTTTGTTGAATGCAAACAAAATATATTCTTTCAGTTTTATTGACAATAGACAACCTGGCCAAGAGCAATAAGAGACCATGTGGGTTGTATTAGCATTTCCTTCAGACTAAGCAGACTCGTCTTAGAAAACTAATCCAGTTGGATTGCAAGTGTTTCCTGCAGAGTGGAAACCTTATTAAACTCGAGAAATAGTTTGGCATTTCATTTTAAAAGCTTCTAACATTTTATTGCATTCTTGTTTATTAGCTTTTCATTAAAAATGCTTGGCCTTAAAAGCTCCAGGTTTTTACATAAAGGCATAGAGCAAAATCATTTTTAATTTGTGTCATGTTATTTTTTGTATTTATTTATAAGTCAAGCTACATGATTCCACCTTTTGAACTGCAGAGGATCTTTGTGACCTAACACATCTGATGGCATGCAATCATTTATAATTCTCTTTTAATTTGTGCCACGCTCTTGCTTATTTATTAACTGTACACACTGAGCCACATTATTCCTAATTATAAGATGTCAAAAGCTTTACAGGAAGCGTCCATGAATATGTAAGCTTTGGGTTGTTATTGTGGTAAAACAAAAAGGGGTGACTTACAGGAGGAGTGAAGCTGTCAAAATGAAGTAAATAAAACCCTTGGAGACACACAAAAAAATTGCTCCCTTTAAGCAGAAAATTCTAACAGAGGAGGTTGGGGGGAGGGGGAGGGAGGGGAGGGGGGTTTAGAAAAAAAACAGGTTGCCTTTTATAATGTTCATAATAAAATGAAAATACAAGCACTTTCAGCAAGCCAGCAAGTTCATAGGACAAATCTGATTAAAGAGGCGTCAATCTGTTTTTTAGGATACGAGGAGACTTGACTGCTGTTACATTAGCTGCTTTAGATTTTTTAGGGTTCTCACAACCTTTCATGTCTATACTCTTGGGAAGGCATTTGATTTAAGGAAGAAAAGGGGCTTTTTTAATGTATTAAAAAAAAAAAAACTTTACATACATGTGTAAACTAACATACATACATGGGTAAACCACTTATCAGTACTCATGAACGAGTCAATGAATTATCGTGGACCGCTGCTATAAATTGAAACTTTTACTTGGAGTAGATTATGATGTTTTGAGTGAGAGAGCCTGTCCTCTTTGATTGGCACCATCTAAAAAGAGGCCGTTGGCCAGCTGGCATAACTAGATAGTATTTCAACTGAAGTGGCATAGAGTTCTGCACAGCCAACCCTAAGGCATTTCCTGGTCTCCAAGGATTTGAGTAGTTGCTGTTGATTTCACAGCAGGTAATTAAGTCGTATTTTGCAAATGCTGGTTTAGAAAAGTGTATGTTATCCCTTGTGGGAAGCTTTCAGTTTGTTATCCGTGCCCGGAACCTGGTGGTTTGTGATCAAAAGAAAAAATCAAAACAGATGCTAGTCATGAACATGCATCAAGAAATATATTTATTATAATTAAAATTGCTCTGTAGTAAGTTGGCACTCTGTTGTCAATAACAGTAGACATCAATAAACATATTAACCTTTACATACTGTATGTCAAAAGAATTTCTGACCATGAATATGATACTAAGTTATGTGGGGCAAGTGTGCATCGGAAAAGCTGTTCAAGAGGAAGACTGCAGGGATCAGATCTGGTAATCCCTAGTGAATCTGGTTTGCAACATACATTTTTTAAGCAAGATTTATATCTTGGAAACCCCTTGATTTTGATAAAGATGTGCATATAAATACAGTACATGCTATGGATGTAGATCATAGTAATCTACTTTAAATTTCGGTAGTGATACCTGATTGTGTTTCTTTTTTTCTTTTTTCTTTGAAAAAAGTAATACTGGCTACACTGATTAATGTGGTCCCCTTGTGACATTGCACGTTTTGGGAGTAGATATTCACCGTTTTTCATGATATCCCTATACCAGCAGACATATAAAGTATAGTAAACAATAGTGTATGCTTTTAAATACTCAGGGGCTCTGCAGGGGATAAGAATAGTCTACAAGCGGGGGCATTTACTAAAACCCTGAACAGTCTTACTTTTGTTATAGGTAGAATTGAATGTCACTACCATTGTGTCAGTGTCTATGGGAATCCCATCATTCTATTCAGAGACCTGGCACAATTCCATCTCTACATGATTCCAGCAATACAGGGGCCAATCACACTTACACGCTGCATGCTGGGAAATGGAATGTAAGCCTTCAAGAAACAAATGGAGGAACAGTGGGCCAAGATGTTTCTCTCCAATTAATGTAGTCACAAGGGCTTACCTGCCATCTTCACACTGTCACAGGCCTTCCTGGTAAAGAAGCTTTACGGAGAGCAAGAAATATGGCTTGAAATAAAGTGCCATGTGAATAAAATTTTACGCTTTTCTGACTTCTGCTGCCAGCTCATTACTTGACACATCAGTAAGTACCACTGCATTTTAGCCAAGTTTCTTACTTAATGCTTACTGTAGGAAAGTTGGATTACTTGGAATCCAGCAGTACCAGCTAGGTAACTGGATTATGTTTCATTATAAACAGTTGCAATGACCATTGCTTTCATGGCAAAAGAATCTTATAATTTTCTTGTCTGTGGAAAGTAGGGCTTATTAAAGTGTTTATATAATTATATAGGTTTTATGTACGGAGTTGACTTTCAAGATATGTATAATGTCCCTCAAAAAACATTAAAATGGAACCAACTCATGGAAGTTTATACTCTTGCCCTGTTTTTCTAGTGCAACTGCTAGTCTCATGAGGGGTTTAATTATCCTCAAGGGTTTGCAGGGACTGTTGTAGAGCAAAGAGTCAGTTCTAATGAAAAGTACAGGTCTTACTTGTCAGCCTGCTAAGTGGTACAATAAGAAAAAGGTTAATCTTCAAGTCTGGCTTTACAAGGTGAACAGTCTTGTAGACTTTCCAGCTTCATCCTTAATCATTGTAAAATGGCTTAGAAATTGTAGTGATGGATACAGTGACGGATAAATGGGAAGATCTCTGTCTCCATTAATAGGATCAGTACTATTACGATAGCCTTATTGCATTCCTTTTAAGACACAGCATTAAATCATGCAGTATGGTTTGATGAAAAACAGAACAGCAGTAGGCTATGTGTTTTTAAATAATTAGTTAACAAACTTAGCTGAACTTTAGGAAGGAAAAAAAAAACTTGACATGAAAGGCTTAGCGTTGCACGCATACAAGCACAGAGAAATTCATTATTTCTAGAGGGTCAGGCAGCAACCACAATAAAGAATAAAACTTACATATAGTTAACAATTTTAACAATGTGTAAAGCTGTTATTGTATGTTGGTTCCACAAAGCACCCAATAAACTAGATCATCAAGTATGAGTTCAGTAAAAAAAAAAAAATAATAATAATAAACAAACAAATAAATATATAGGATGTGTGTGTGTGTATATATATATATATATATATATATATATATATATATATATATATATATATATATATAGTGCTAGAGTTGTGCCACTATAGTTAGGGTTGAGTTGGGTTCTCAATGTTAAACCCCTAACTTTGCACTTTAATAACTTTGGCAGGGTTTGTCATGTTTCTATTGACTTGCAATACTGTGAAAGTGTGGTGGGTGTCACGAAGCCACCTTGTGCAGTTTCTGAGATCTGGATACCTGTTTTTTAGTAAAAGTTCCCACGTTTTACACTATACTTAATGTTTTTTTTTGCTCTCATGTACAGGCTACACGGTACTGAATTTCTGCACCAATCAAAGTAAGGTACATGTGGTATGTGTTGAGGTAGGGCCTTTCGGAGGCTTGGTGAAAAAATATTAAACGATTCATGAGTTATAATTAAAAAAAAAAAGATAACCGCCTAACATCCAGGACTTTATTAAATCCTCTTCGCAAGGAATCCCGCCCTGCACGTCAGGCCACTCTGGGATATGTAGTTTTTTTCAGAGAGGTTTACAATACATGTTTATTTTGGAATGGGATGAAAACAAAAACATTCACCCAGATAGCAGGTTAAATGCAAAACTTGAAATTGTATTTGTATGTGTTTGTATTTCTCTGGGCAAACAAGAAAAAGATCAAAGATTTTTTTTTAATTGCATTGAGATCAAAAGTGCATGCAAATATATTTCTATTTTTGTAAAGTTGATACTGTTCTGCAGCCTGAAGTGGGTATGTATGTGTTGAAGTGTACATGTATATCCATTGCTACAGTACCAGTGGACCATGATGATGGATGTCTCTTGTGTTATCTGGAAAGAGTTGCATGTTCTATGTCTTACCTGATGACGGCAGTCTGCGGTTGCTTGTGTTGTCTGGTTCCCTTGACTGCTTGTGTAGGGGTGGGAATTTCCTTGCTTTTGTGCGATGCGTTCAACCCTAAATGCTGCATTAACATTTTGCAATATAACTATTCTGTGGAAGTGGAACATGTAGTTTATATAGTAGTGTATATTACATGGCCTTTATAAAATCCTTTATACTCACTCAGCCCAATACCAATACATGTTACCCTGTGCTGATTTAATAGCTGATATTTACTGACATACTTCAAAGCATTAGTTAGTGGGGCATCAATACAATGTACAAGCCTTGGATTCATTGAGAGTTGATTTGCTACTGGAAGTTTACAGCAAAAAGATTCTGTGCGGAGAATACCTTAATATTTCAGAATGACTATTTAAGCATGAATGTTTTTTTTTGTTTTTTTTATCCCATATACAGTACTTTTTAGTGATCCCAATGATTCTAAACATACATCACTGAATATTTTGCTGAGAAGCATAGGTATAATGTTATTTTAGATTTTGGTTCCATTTTAATGAAACAGAGCACCATAATCTGAATTACTTTGAAAGAAACAAACTTTGGCATTGTTGCATATTTGTTATAAAACAACATAGTATGTAAACACATTTTGTGATGTCAGTTGTTATGCCATTGGTACTTCAAAATGTTCCATAACTTTTTCATATTTCAAAACTTAATTGGTGTGACCCAGGAGAGAGGCCAGACTTGGTTTTTAACTTTTATTAGGCCTGTTATTGCTGTTAATTGTTTTTGACAGCTTTACTTTTGCAGTTTCAGTGCTGTTTCTTTTATTATATGATTACTGTTTTGCATGCCAGTAGACCTAACCAGGTCTGTCTTCAAGTGTGCATTCAAGTAGTCATGTTCCTGTGGAGAATAGGAAACTTGTACCCTTAACTCCAAAATGGGTTTAGCTCTTTTGCCTGACATTCCTAGGCATGCCTTTTTATTATGCAGTACCTGTTACAGGGAGTATGTGTGTGCTGTTTACAGAAAATCTGTTAAATATGACAGGATGACAGATTGCTGCTTATTCCAGAACATGACATTATAATCGCAACACATGCTAATTAAGAACAGTTGATAGAAATGCTGTTTGCAGGGACCCTCGATTAGGAAATATATGTACTAAAATGTAGTGCAGTGGATATAATCAGTCTAGTACATTAGCTTATTTATTCATAAATATCAACACAAATAATAATGAATATGGAAAGAGAGAGTGTTGGGAATGCAGCTGGTAAAGAAGGCCCTAGCTGAGATGGAAATGTGGACCTTGAGTAGCATAACAATGACTAGCTTGTTTCTGGTCATATTTATAATAAAGCTATAACAATTTGTATTATTATTATTTGTTTATTTAGCAGACGCCTTTATCCAAGGCGACTTACAGAGACTAGGGTGTGTGAACTACGCATCAGCTGCAGAGTCACTTACAACTACATCTCACCCGAAAGACGGAGCACAAGGAGGTTAAGTGACTTGCTCAGGGTCACACAATGAGTCAGTGGCTGAGGTGGGATTTGAACCAGGGACCTCCTGGTTACAAGACCTTTTCTTTAACGACTGGACCACACAGCCTGCCAATACAATTAATTAACTAGATCACAAAACATGTGTTGGTCCTGATGGACTATCTCTTATGCATTTTGAAAACATAAGTTAATCATTAATGATACAGTAAATGACTTTCAAGAGCTACCTGCATTGTTTTTGGAGACATGTCAGTGTTGTGTAATGAAGAATCTCGATTCCTTCTAGTTACCAGGACATATTTCCCAGATTGAAAGTGTGGCTACATCATGTGTTTGTGTGGCGCCCTATGCTACAAGTGATTGCATTTTGTTTATGAAATGAAGCAACGGAAGTGTTATTTCTACTGTACATTTTCTGAATTTTGTGTCCTATTGAATTCACTTTTTGTTGCTAGTTGGCATCACAACAGAGTACTTGCAAGCCACAAAATGACCCAACAAAAACTAAAACATTGTGTTTACTTGAGGATCTTTAAGGTGGTGTTTAAAAGAACAACTGGGCTGATATTAAAAGAAGAATGCACACATATGATAAATTAAGACTGGCCGCATCTCTACTTTTACTGTTACCATAACTTTTATTAAGGCAAATTAGCAGCAATGCTACCAAAATTGTAAACCCTAAATACTCCATCCTGTAAATTTATAGTTTTTATCTCGATTTATTTAGAGTAGTAATACTATATTTCCTTGAGATAGATGACAATCATATCAATTTGTTAAAAAAAATATAACTTTAAAATGTATCGAGAAAACATAAAAGTAAAATTGATTTCAGCATTCCACCATTTAGGCAACAAGAGATGAAAAAAAAATCTGCTCCGTCTGTTAAATATTGAACAATTTGAAATAACTAACATCTGGTTCCCAGAGTGGTCCTGGCCCATCTCAGTTTTTTTTACAACCGCTTGGTCTTACTCATAAAGCTTTTTAAAAGGGAGGGTCACACAGTGGTTGAGCCTAGATATGTATGTATCCTTTCAAAACCATGTGGAAACCATGTTTGGGAAAGCTTATGGAGCACTTCAAATAAACAAAATGATTGTCCTGTTTGCTGTATTTATCAGGGTTTGGAACACTATAAACTGTAGCCAGTGGCAGGAATCAGATAACTAATCACTAAGGAGAAATCCTGGAATACCACACTTATCATGAATACTATGCAAAGCAATGAACACCTTTGGGATCCTAGTTTTTGGCTTGCTGTAGATCAGATAGAAACATGTTCAATGAAGGCTTCTATCTAGTCATTCAGTCCCTTACTGTGAAAGTCACATGCAGGGCCATTTAATGCAAATGTTAACTTGTTTAAGGATATGCTTTTATGGCTGTGTAAATTGTTTATTGCTAATTTCAGGGTTAAAACACTGAAATTTATATCACTATATTTTAAGGTCAAAGGATGACATCTACAGTATGCTAGTTTACAGCTTATTTCAAATGCAGTGAAGATAGAAGTTGTTAATAAACTTTTACAGCACATGCAGGTACAGCTTAATAGTAAAAGTACCAATAAACTTTTAACTTTTGAGAAAGAAAAAAACATTAATTATAAACAGCATATGCTGTGCCAAGTTGGACAAATACAGAAATTCAGTCATTTATATAATGAGTTATACCATTATTTTTTTATTTAATACTGTGTTATATAATACCTGCATGCTATACAACTGGAGTGGCAGGTAATATGTCGTTCTGTAAGTAGACAGCTTTAAAATGATTGAGAGTAAACAAATAGCATAAATATTTCATGCTATTTTGCACCCCTTCCTGTACTGAATTGCTGCAGAATGCTAGTTCACTATATACAGAAAGACAACTTTTACGCTAGAGATACCTCAACGTAGTGTAGACACTGGCCTCATTTACAGTGTACACCAAAACAATGCAAGGGAAATCATAAGCAAAGAACTATTACTTTTCTATCATTTGTAAATGTAAAACCATCATTGCTAAAGTATATTCACTCCAAATAAAGACCAGTTTACCTAAACCCTATGGGCATGTTTTTATCTATGATTTTTATCATGTTGTCTTTAGAAATCCATAGTAGCTAAACTACCCAGAAGATGTCTTTAGAATCCTGTTAGCATGATAGAGTCCCCAGAGGATCCTGTTATATTTTGTATACACTAGAGAGCTTTAAAGGGTTAGGGCCACTCCTTAAGATGAAAATCATGATGGTGCCTTAGATAAATGCACAGCATTCACCAAGCTTTCACTAATTAGGTATTACAATAAAGTGTTTTTTTTTGTTTTTTTGTGTTTTTTTTATGGGGTTTTGAATAATTAATTAACGTTTCATATTCATGAAAAACCCAACAGACTACATTAAATTAATTTCCAAACTTTATTTATGCTTTTAAAACAGACACTAAAAGTTCTTAACAAAAAAAAGACATGTGTGCTTTATGTCAATAGGGAATCTAAAGTCACTGTTATAAATAATGATTCAACTCTAAATTTACCATCAGTGATAGGGCTTGGGACATCTTCATTGATTTAACATCACCTGAGCTAACCTGCCAGTGCCTAACAAGCAAGGTAGCTGAGCCTGTAATGAGGTAGTTCAAGAAAAACTGAGTACCTCAAATTGCGTGTCATTGTTTCAGTTGTACTAAACTGTAGTCAGGCATCAGTTTACATTTTGCACTAATTACAGAGAAATATCTAAACAGAAGCTTTAAGGTAGAACACTTCTCACAATATGATCAAAGAAAAGTCTCAACGTAACAGTAATGCCTCCGCCATTTAATTATGACTAAAGCGCTAATTGGATTGCGAGGTGCTTTCATGTGTTTTCCCCCAATTAGCTAGTCATCCTTGACTAACTTCACATCAGAAGAGATTAAGGATTCATGAGGCTTCTCTGTTGGTGGCTTTGATGTGGCTTACCTGTGTCACAGTCTAAGCAAGAGATAAATTAGACTTTTCAGATGTAAATTAATGATTTGAGATTGATCATCAGGAAAAAAAAAACATTCTGTTGTTCATTGTTCTGGTGCAGCACAACACAGATTAGTTCATTCAGTTTTAAAGGCTGTGGTATGCATCATGTCACTGGTTTACCGTATTCCTTTTTTGGTTAGAATCAGTTTAGAATCAAATAGCTAGAAACAAAACTGTTATAAATTGGATCCTTTAGTTAACAGATGGTCTTCCATATTTATTTGGCATTTGTAATAAAACGCTCAAACCTGGTCCATATTAAGTATGGTTAAATTTCCATTTCCTGGATTTGCCTGATCTGGCTTTGTATCCTCCCTGATCTCGGCCTCATTGCAGTTTCCAGTGAGAACGATTCTACAGCCTAGAAATTCTAGCCTGAAAAACACTCATTTGATTCACCAAGAGATGTGTCACATGCAGCTTGAAGTCTTAAATTACAGAAAGTCATAGCAGAAAACATATATATATATATATATATATATATATATATATATATATATATATATATATATATATATATATATATATATATTTTTTTTTTTTGAGGTGTAGCCACCTTTTAACCTCAACGTTTGTTGTTGCAAACCTATATAAAGTATAATCGCTCCTTAATGAACATAGAAACCCATAATACAGTACAATATTGTTAATATGGGCAGCAGTGTGGAGTAGTGGGGTTAGGGCTCTGGACTCTTGACCGGAGGTGTCGTGGGTTCAATCCCAGGTGGGGGGACACTGCTGCTGTACCCTTGAGCAAGGTACTTTATCTAGATTGCTCCAGTAAAAACCCATCTTTATAAATGGGTAATTGTATGTAAAAAATAATGTGATATCTTGTAACAATTGTAAGTCGCCCTGGATAAGGGCGTCTGCTAAGAAATAAATAATAAAAATAATAATACTTTGCTTCATAAGACATTTCCCAGTGTTTTATATAATTCTTCTTTGTTTAAAATAAATAAATAAATAAATAAATGTGTTATTCAACAGCAATGCAGAGCCAACCAGTTTTATTACATTTATTATCAGAGAAAAAATAAAACACAAGGAAAACAATAAAATATTTATTTTCTTGGAAAAATATTTTTTCAATTCACTGGGTGATTTGTGCATTATTCTTTTCTTTAATTTCAATATGTGTTTTATCATGTTTAGTACTTCCATTAGAGATTTATTTTTCAACGGTTTACTTTTAAGAACAAAGCAGTGTTGTTTACGAAGCATTCCTGTTGCTAAGCAGTTCATGTACTTTATAGAGTGAATCACTCACATGTATGCAAATAAATACTTGTAAAACTCTGGAATACATGTAGCTGTAATTTCAAAAATTGCTTTTATTAGTGTAAATATTTTTATGGTGGAAGCAAAAGAAGAAAATCCTTTTATTATGTTTTTAGCAATATTTTAAGTATTAGCAAAATGGTTTGTTAATTGGGCACATTGTGAAGCTTCATATTACTATACATACAGTCATATTTACATTAGATATTGAGATATTATTCATTAATTTTTGCAGGTTTTTGTTATTTATGTAAATGGTTGGATAACTAAAAGGTTACTTCTATTTGTATTGGTACTTTTACTATGAAGCTGTACCTGCGTGTGCTGACCACAATGTAAAAAAAAAATAATAATAAAAAAATACCTTATTTAGCATTTGGTTTGAGTAAATACTTTAAAAGTATATGGAAATACATAACTGAGTTTGAGATTGTAACTGAATAGAGAATCAAAGTGGGTGGTTAAAACATGCACACAATTTCCAATACAGAGAGGATCAGTAAAGAAGAAACGAGGACTGCATAGAAGGAAGAGCTTGCGTCTTTATACAGTATATGGATTAGTTGATTGATTGATTTGGTGTGTAAATAGATTTTCTGCCAAGGTGGACCAGATATACTGGTTTCTGTATATTTATATTTAAGGAATACCTCAATTTTCTATACTTTTTGCACTATAAAGTGGCTGACTGGCTTTTTATCCTAAACAGTGTTAAGTGTTCCAGCTCTCTCGTTTTTTAGCCTGCCTTCTTGACCTGTAATATGAACACTCCCTCCAAAAGCGTTTTTTTTTTTTTTTTATCATTTTGGGTTAATTATATTAGACTGCTAAAAAATGTTTTTACTAGTCGGCTGTCAAGTGAATGGTTTTCTTCAGTGTTCCCACTGGGGCTTGGCAGAGCAGGTCATTGATTTTTAACAAATGAATGTGACTTCTAACAATACTGCTTTAGCAGGCAACAGTGATACCTGGACAATAGCTTTTTAGCAACAAATAAGAAGAGAAGTAAAGCAGGCTCAGGAAAGGCTTAAGTAGTGTATGGCAAATCTTCAGTTTTTTAAATTTGTTGCAGCTTCCCACAAGGCAGTCTATGTGTTTTTATTTATTTATTTTTTGCAGGAAAAAGATTGCTGGGTGACAATTCATAAAGTAGGGCAACATTTTGCAAATGTAAAAGGTCTGCTGCAAATCAGTTGTGACCTTATCAATAGTATGGTCACATTCAACGAGCGCAAGGGTTCTGTCACAGTGCATTTTAAAAGATTAGGGCTGCTGCTGTACAAAGGTTCTGCTAAATCTGTTTTCTGTTTGGGAATGTTTTAATGTATGATTGCACTGAAATAGATTTTCCACGAATAGTAGATAGATAGATAGATAGATAGATAGATAGATAGATAGATAGATAGGTAGATAGATAGATTTCATATAGCGGACTACACTTCATATTATTATTATTATTATTATTATTATTATTATTATTATTATTATTATTATTATTTATTTCTTAGCAGACGCCCTTATCCAGGGCGACTTACAATTGTTACAAGATATCACATTATTTTTACATACAATTACATGATTTTTTACACATTATTTTTACATACAATTACCCATTTATACAGTTGGGTTTTTACTGGAGCAATCTAGGTAAAGTACCTTGCTCAAGGGTACAGCAGCAGTGTCCCCCACGACCCTCCGGTCAAGAGTCCAGAGCCCTAACCACTACTCCACACTGCTGCCCCATAAAATCCTTTACCTTTTCTTTTTGTGCCAGAAGCCTGTTTTTCTGATGTAGCAGTAATATATGAGCCAGGTTTGGTTGAATGAGCTAATCAATAAAGCAATAAATCATTATCTGGTTATTTGTGTTTGATTTCAGTGCGGAATACATACTATAAAATAAGAAGAATTTGAGCTCTTAATCATCTATTCTTTTTGTGTTCTATCTGTTCGGATATAAAGTTTTAGCCTCCAACTTGATAAATTGCTTATCCCTACAATTAGTCAGAAACTTAACATTTGGATAAAACATATGCATAAATTACAACTATGCAAACCTATAACACAAATTGTATTTTAAAAATATTAATTCAAATATATACAAACAGGATAAGACATTTAAGACAAGTATAACAGCAATACATTTTGGCGTCAGTATATTTTTAATGAAGGCTTCTTTTAGTGATAGAGCATCTTTGTACACTTGCCTTCTAAAGTTGGTGAAATAGGAAATGTGAAAGACAAACGTGACACATTTTGCTTTTACCTGTCCAGAGGAAAGTGAACATTTCCCCCCAGTTTGATTAATTGCTGTTGTAAGTAGCATAATTAGACATCCAAGGCAAAAGAAAGGATTTGACATTTTTACATTCTATATAAGAACATTATGGCAGTCCATGCTATTGTGCCTCTCTCGCTAGAGTAGCTGAAATCAGAATCTTAAATTAGATTCAAGTGCAGTCGAAACACAGGTGGGAATGAATGAACATAGTTAGGCTTCCAAGCCGTAGGCTGGGGAAGCATATTGTTTTTATTATTATTATTATTATTATTATTATTATTATTATTATTATTATTATTATTATTATTATTATTATTATTTATTTTATTTATTTTTTTTTTTTCTTCTGCCAAAACATGCTCAAAAACTCACAAAATTCGGTACACTGGTAAATGCCTATGGGGGATAGTCAGTGATATTCAGCAAATTTGCGCAAGTCACATGGTTCGGCAGCCATATTGGATTTTGCGGAATTTGTTAAAACGCCTATGTATCGGAAACCGCTTATTGCAGAGTTCTGAAAATTGCTATACATGTTGAGAGATAGTCCATGATTAACTGCTGTTAATATGAAGCTGATTGGTTCTGTGGTTTGGCAACCACATTGATTAATGTCATAAAATGACCATAAAAATATAAAACCATCAAAAGTCAAACATCTTCTTCTCTGAAACCGCTTATCCGATTGAAACAAAAATTGGAATAAAACATCTCAGTATGGTCATCTGTTGTGCTTGTTCAAGGGAAGTTGCTACTGTGAAAATCATGGTGTCCACGCTGCATGACATCATCAACATACGCGACTGGCTATAAAACTGCGTATAACTTTTTATCGGCTGCACCAAAATGCACAAAATTTGACATGGATGTAGAGGACTATGGGATGTTGTGCCTTTGGTCACATGGTGTGGCAGCCATCTTGGATTTTGTTGTGCCTTTGGTCACATGGTGTGGCAGCCATCTTGGATTTAATGAAAAGTTTGGACAATATTCAAAAGTCTTCTTCTCATGAACGGTAAATAGTACAGCTGTGAAAAATTTTGTACACAGTGCGCTCATGTCCACGATTGATTCAACTTAAGGAAAAATGGATCGGTCACATGGTGTGGCAGCTATGTTGGATTTTGCGTAAAACACTTAAATAACAACTCCTCATGAGCCCTTTGGCTGATTGACGTGAATCTTGGGTATATGTTATCTTTGTACTGTCCTCTAAAAAAGTTCCTACATCAACAAACATGACCGCCATGAGCCAATCAATATGGGTGACATGCCAGTTTTGTCAATTTTACACCCTGAAATGACACATTCCCACCACTAGGGGCAGCTGTTTACATGGAAAACTCAGCAAGGTAAGAAAAAAAATTCCTAAAGCAGCCATTTTTCGCTGGTACAGTTTTACTAACACATGTAACTTAAACAGTAATTACAGTGGAAAGGATTATATTTAGACGTACACATAGTATAGTATACAGACACTACAAGTCCTTCATCGGGTGAATACAAAAAAAACAGTGCTTTTGTAATTTGTAATCAATTATTCTACCTTTTTAAGTACCTGAAATATCCTTTACTCTTTTTATTTTCTTTTTTCTTATTGATCATTTTGGTACACAGCGGTTTTCCTTTTTTTCAAACTTTATATGTATATATATATATATATATATATATATATATATATATATATATATATATATATATATATATATATATACATAGTAAAATTGTATTTACAGTTCAAATAATATTTCTGGTCTGTTGAAGATCTATTGATTTTTGCCTGTAATTTATACAATTTGGAATGTGTGGATACTGTGAAGACCATGCTATACATGTAGGACAGTTGTTTTTAAGCTACAGCATTGCATTTAAAAAATAGGTAAGCTAGTGAAGTTTTAAAACCTTGGTTAGCACTCATTTTGATTTCATTGAAGATTTCTTAGAGTTTTGAAGTAATCTTTGGGGGGGGGGGTCGAGAATATGATTTATCATTTAATCTCCAGTTTATCTAAAGTCAGTTTTTTTAATCTACCTGTCAGAATTGACAGGTAGAGGTGAATTTGAGGTGCCTGAGGTGGTTTTAAACTTGCTGTGTGCAGATGGACACCCAGGAATAGTAATGCTTTACTTCAACAGCCCTGCCAACTTTCACTGAGAGGTTAAGATCCACTCCCTTTCATGTGCAGGTGCCCTTTTTATCTACAAAAAAAATGCTTTCTGTTCAGCTGCCTGGTGGATTTTTAATGGCAAATGAACTGTCTCTTCAATTACAATTTAAACTATCAGAGAGATTGGCAGGCTTTTAGAAATTTCAACACAGCTTGGCAACCATAATAAATGACATAATGTCCATTTATAATTCTGAATCTGTTCTGTTCTGTTTGGGAAAAAAGGGACCCAAATTCCTCAGTAAATGAATGCTATTCACCCATAACAGAAGCCGAAAATATTGCCACTGAAAGGACTTTTTTTTTTTTTTATAAAGAATGTTCTAGAGCAGGACACTAAATCATTTGAAGTCCCACTTTTGTTTTTTTGTAGGTGGTGTTGTAAGTTGCTTTCTTCACATCGATACAGTGCTTTTGTTGTTCTTTGAAGATGCTTTTTAAAATGTCTGCGAAAACTTTTAGTTTTAGGTGTTGACATATGTGTGCTTGATTCACCCTTGGACTTATTGGTCTCTCTATTTTTCTATATTTTTGTACATATACAACCTACGAAACCTTTTTGTGTGGGGACAGGAACCCCTTATTATGTGGAGGAGTCCTGGTGAGAGGAGAGGGAATACCACTGGAGTTTATTCTCTTTTATTTTAGACAATACTGTACATCACCCTTGGAGGAAAATGCGAGAAGGATAACTAAATGGTGTGGAGGCGGTGGTGGTTTTGATATCTGGAGCTTTTCAAACTATAGACCTTGTGATCTTTAATTGTTCCGTAAATAACCTATGTTTGTGTAATAACTTTTTTGTGGTTGAAGACACAATGTGTTATATGCAGTTTATTTTATAGGGATGCATTATTTTTAGAGGTGAACATTATGGACCATATTTTAATTCTATAAAGCTGGCATGTAAGAACTTTATAAAGATATAGTTGCTTCTTGTGTTAGATGCACATGGGTCTGTTTTGAGTTAGATCAAGGGAGTTTTTCGAGGTTAGGGATAGGAAGTATGTTATTAAACATAAGTCCCTTTCACACTGGCACTCCTACGTGGGTCCTGGCTACCCGGGTCACAATCCCGTATAGTGTGAAACCACGTACCTGGGTCGACACACTGTGACCCGAGTTAAGCGAGACAAAATGCACGACGGCCGTTCGTGAGTCAACACAATAACAAACAGCCAAGGCTGCGTGAAGGTTTCACTTCTGAAAGGAACATTTCTGTTTATTCTGTTTAGCCATATTTTTGTTGATTTGAGACACAGCATGAGCCAGATTGTAGCAGGGCTGTAGAAACATTTGCTCTAATCAACATTTGGGCCGGCGGTTCAACCCAGAGAAGCTTGGATGGAAGCGTCTGTAACAAGCTGCTTCCGGGGCATTGATACACGCATTGTGCACTTGTGTCTGTCACCCAGGTCAACCCTGCTTTATCAAAAGCAGTGTGAAATCACACACTCGACCCGCATGACACCGGGTCCTGACCCGGGTAGGTTTAGCCAGGGGTAGAGCATGCCAGTGTGAAAGGGGATATAAATTTAAATATTTCTGTTTTATAACCTTGAAATCTGAAATGTACCTGTATGTTTAATATTTTTATTTTAAGCTGTGTATGTTAGCCTTCAGCCAGGATTACACATATGGAATATGCTTTCCAGTTGATGGGGGGAGGTGGGGGGTTCTGTGCCATAAAGAATTGAAACTGGGTGCATCAGTCACAAAATGTCTTTGCTAAGATTACAACTTAGCACAGAGAATGGAACCCATCAGTAGATGACACCGGCTAGAGAAAGAAAGAGAATATCGAATGAGTAATCTTTCCCTTCTGCTGAGATTTAGACTGCTGAGAAATGTTTCAGTGTTTGTTTTCAAGAACAATGTTGTTCACAACGGCGAAAAAAGTTGCAGTTTCTTCATATTGTCATAATGTTTTCAACTGTTGAACTGTCAACAAATAATTATATTTATGCTTACAAAAAACTAAAATAATGAACACAAATGTGCGTGTGCGTGTGTGTGTGCGTGTGCGTGTGCGTGTGTGTGTGTGTGCGTGTTTGTGTCCACATCTGTGGGTAAACAGATTAATGCCAGTAAGGTTGTTTGTGTGGGAAGGTAGAGAAGTTAATAAGTAAGAAGATCGCTTGAGTGACTGATTGTGGAATGGTAATTGTTTCATTAGGCAGCCAGACAGCTGGCTCAGAGTTCCTTATTTGTTATATCATTGAAATCTTCTGACAACATAATGGAAATCTGTTCCAAACCTTTACAGTATAAAGGCAAGTTAAATGAAAACAGTCACTCTAAATAAGCCTTTGCAGTACTAAGGCTAAAACTGACTTGACTTAGCTAATTACACATTCCTTCAACAGCGACATCGCATGCCTTCTCTTGTATGGACATTTTAGACATTTTTGTCTGTGACCTCATATATATATATATATATATATATATTTTTACTGGGGTTTTGCTGGGGATAAGAACTAAAGATATATCCAGGTGAAAGCACCCTACATTTTGTTTAGACCAGGGCTTCCCAAACCCCAAGTGTCTTCTGTTTTTCATTACAACTGAGCTCTCAGTAACTAACCCTTAATTGAACTAATCATTTGCTTAATTTGACCTTTTCAATTGTTGTCAGCTCTTAAAAATTTGCAGATTTCAAGTTACTTATTGCATAGTTAACTTGAAATCTGCAACTTTAAAAGCTGAGAACAATTTTAAAAGTCGAATTAAGCAAATTATTAGTTCAATTAAGGATTTAGTTAAGTAACTGTCGAATCTGAAAACAAAACTCTGGTGTCCCAAGGGCTGGGTTTGGGAAGCCCTGGTTTAAATGCTAAGTTTTGGGTTACATGTAGCAGATTTCTCTCATGTGGAAAATCATTTGGTCAGTGCCAAAGATGTACATGATCAAAATGGGCACTTTAAACCAAACCATTATTCAAGCTCTGTGAATCAACCTTGACAGAAATTACATTTATTACCAATCAGTAATGCAGATGACATTGAAAGCCATACATTCACCTAGAAAAATATGTAATGCTAGGAGAAACCCAAGCACTGGGAAGAGCACACAAAAACACATTAGTCCTGACATTCTACAAATTTAAAGCATGCCTTTTGTGTCAGCATTTCATACAAGAATAAGCTAGAAAGAGAGAAGAGGCTGGCTGTCTCAAACAAGAAGTGTTTGCTGAAGGACATTCCAACTATTTACATTGTTGTTACAAATGAGACCTTTGAAATAGTTGCATACCTGACCCGACCATCTCCACAAATATATTCCAAACATACGCTATTGAAACTAAGTACCTTCAGTGTAGAGTATTCCCGGGTTCCAGTTAAAATGTAATAAAGAAAGAAACAATCGCTCTCAATTAATCACATCTCATTTACTTCATTTCCTAATGATCCAAGACTGCAAGTTTTCAAAAGAAGACAACAACAGGCTTCTTCAAGACTTTGTTACAATAAATAGCCACACAGTGAGATGCTCTTGCAAACTTGCATACTCATTTTGGACAAGCCTATGTCATATGAAACCCCCAAATTAACCTTCAACAATAAATATTACACCACGACTATGATTTTTAAAACAGCTACAGGACAAATACATCACTTTTCAGTGTGCCGCTGCAGAGATGAATTTCATATCTTTTTTTGCTGTCAAATTACAGTAATGTTTTGCAAGATTTGCATTGTACAAAGCCACATGGAGTTTTATTATCGCTGAATACAACAATGTCGTAATTTTTTCAAACTGTGTATTTAGAAGTACCCTTTCCAGCAACGGAACATTCCCCTGCTACACATTCTGCTGTTGATTAGTTTTTTGTTGTTGTTACTCCATCAGCCGATATACAGATGAACCCGCTTTATATCATGATTGCCATACAGGCATAATTCAAGATATAAAGTGGTCATAATGTAAACCGAGTTTCACGTTTGCCTATGACAGCACATTATGAGTGCAAGGAAAAAAAAGAAAAAAAACTAACAGTGAATTAAAGAGCAGTGTTTTAATACTTTACATTTAGTCGTTCTTTACATTTAAACAAATGCATATAGTTTACTACAGGACAAATACGTTTTGTATCATTAACTGGAATGAAACAGTTTGTGTCATTATCTAAAATACGCATGAATTGTGAACTGATGAGAGCTCTCAATTAGGCATTGCACTTGGTGGGATTTTTTTTTTGGTCTGCATTTGTATAAGGCTGACTGTTAAAATTTGGTGACGTTGGTGTTTTGTAACTGAACTGTATCCCGTTAAGACTGCCCACGTAGCATTTGACAGGCTGCACAAAATGTCACTTTACCAGCCGAGATGATTATTCGTTGTTAGTTGCGTTGGAAATTAATGATATCCTGTGGTTACTTAGTAAAGCCCGGCCACGCAGCATTTGACATGCTTCACAAAACATGACAATAAGCGGGTTTGTGAAATGATATTAAGAGGTCATTTCTCAAAGAACCTGTAATTGTGATAATAAACGGGGTGTGATATTAAGCGAGGTGATATAAAACAGGTTCATCTGTATTTTTCATGTAGAAAATCTCTCCTTTGTACACATTTTTGGTTAACTGACGTGCACACTAGAAGTCCTCACCGTTCACGACCGGAAGCAGGAACTGAGTTTTAGGAAGCACTTGCACACAGAGCAAGAAAAATGTACTCACGTAAAATAAAAACGCCATAATCCACTCACTGATAACACACTGACCCGACCCAACCCGAGCCTGAACTATAATATACAAACTACACCCGACCTGACACTTATACCCCTTTTTCCACCTGCACACCCTAATCAGGATGATGCCCCAGTAAGTGTAGTTTTCACACGCAACATTGGTTCACATCAGGTCTCAGTCCTCATGCATTTTATTTCTTTTGGAGATATTAGCCTTACATGAAAAAATATTAATAGAAAAAATTAACTTAAAGTCGAAACAACAAAGTTTTTGAACCTGCATGAAAACGAGCAGATGTTCAGAAAACATCAAATTTACTAGTCAAGCAAGTGTACGGGGATCAATGCACTGCATTCAGCACGTATTGCTTTATTTATTTAAGCTGAATATTACATTTTAAAAGCAGATATATTTACATAATGAATCTAATTGAATAAAATCTGATCACGAAAATGGCAGATGCTTTAAAAATGCAGATACATGTTTCTTAATGTTTGAATTAATAGCACCCTGATGCACTTATTATTACCCTGATTATTAGACTTATTATATTCATTTTTGTAATTAAAACCAAAGGGGCGGAAACTTTCCCATTTCTTATTGTCTTCTTTCAAGCTTGGTGTCGGATCTAGAATTGTTTGTCTCTTAGACCTTTGCCTTAACCATTTGACCATAATGACTTTCGTTTCCCAGACTCATTCTGGTGACACCAGTATCCCCCTTACTTCTATTAGGGATTTCTGATCTTTTCCAGTCTAAACCAGGATATGATTAGAATTATTTGAAAACACTGGCATGTCGGGTTTTGCTCGTACTGTGATAACTGGCCACTCTCACATATAAAAGGTTACGACTGAAACATTCCCTGGCAAGCCTCCAGAAAAGTCTGCCATTCCTCAGAGAAGTATAAGAGCCCCCACAGAGCCTACTTTTCTACTTTTGCTTCCTGTGCCTATTGTGGACTAAAAGAATAATCCTGAGCATTTAGGAGGAGGATGAGAGTCAATATTGTTGGGGGATCAACCTTTGATTAAAGGACATCTACATTCAAACATGATTCGTTTCTTTTGAGTATTGACTTATGATTACAAAAGCAGGATTCATCCAACCAGGCCGTCCCTATAGAAGATTGATTTCCACCTCACTGATTTAGAATTTCCCACAGGTTTCAGTAAATGTGATCAGTTATATTCTGCATGCCTGTCAGTTTAATTGCCTCTGCCTTCTTTGAAATAAAACCCTGGCTTGTACATAAATTAACCATTTAAAATGGCTGTATCCCCCTTTTTCTTGTCACGTCGATCCAGTTGTATTGTGTCTCATCTGCTTACAAATCTAGCTCCTCTTGCTTTACATTTCTTTAAATTGGCCAACTCACTGTGTCATATGTTTTTATTGTTATTGTTTGAGACAGAAGTATGTGACCTAAGCAGACAATCAGTTCTGGGGACTGGGTGTGTGCTGCCACTGGCAGAGCCAAATTTAATATTATGTTACTGTGAATATGCCAAGCATACAGCTGTAATATAAATATAATTTATCAAAGACACGAGAAGGTCGCAAAAAAAGAAAAGTAATATTCAAGATAACTAAAAGAAGTCTGCAAAATACTGTCTCACTAACAATACAATGATGTGTTGCAGCTGCTTCTCCTTTCCCAACTAATCAAATGACATACTGTAATATGAGTTAATAGTCTATTTTTCTAAACATTTCAGTTACTTCTAACAGATGGTAACCGCACAAAGTTAATACATTTCTAATCTGCATTTGTAATAAAAAAAAATTGATTAAAATTGTTGAGAAACCATTGTGCATTCTGCTAAATCCTGACCCCCTGTTTATGGGTGAGTTGCTGTGGGAGCTAAGCTATGAGATCAACTGGCTTTTCTACAAATGGGTGGTTAATTCACCTGAAAAAAGGGATGAAATTGCAAAACGGAAGCACCACAAATCTGACCAAACCAAACCATTCTGGCATTGTCATAAACTGAAGTTATTTTATGATGGATGATAATTGTAATTATCAGGCACCTTAGTGACTTCTAAAAGGAAAATGATAACCAGTGTCTAATAATGAGAAATGTAACCTTACCAGGATTTGGGCTTGTGGCCATCCTAATTAAATATCAAATAAAATGTGTCTGCTCTAAAACTTAAAAGCCTTGTCCAGTAATTGTGGTGGTTTACGGAATAGCTTAATATCAGACACATAAATGTAACTGCCCTTTGGGCAATTTTATGTGGCCTCGCAAAAGTTGCATTGATATGGTCGTAGCAAGTTTATGTGGTGCAGGAAATTGCTTTCATTTGGGCACAGTTAAAAAGCTATAAACATTATGTTAAAAGGATCTACAAAATTATGCAATATTTTGATGCTGTTCAGCAGAGAGTACTGCTTTTTAAGTGCTTACATTAATTCCGTTCAGAAGAGGGAAATAAAAAAGACAAAGGTAAAATCAACTCTGAATAAAATGTTTTTTGCTCTTGCATTAAGTCCCTGTTTAAGAAATGAGAGGTTTTATATAGAGACACACACACACACACACACATTAGGTCATTCAAAAGTCACTTGACTTGACCACTTTGCGGATATCCCATAGGCAGAGTATGTGCCAAAGAGCTGGTGGCAGCAGTAGACCGTGGGTGAAGGGGATGCTATGCTAGGTAACGCATGTCATAGGGAGTCATTCTCTGTCCCTGGTCCACTGTTTCAGGCCATGTCTGTGAACTTGTGAAGTGAAGCTCCCTGTAAAAATTAATGCATAATATCAAGTCAGTTGACCGCTTTGTGTGCTGTTGTGAAGCTACAACATTACTCCAAACACTGTTTATATAAAGCTATGTATAACTGCCGACTTCTGTAAATATTGTTGCATTAACTGCTGTGCCTTTTATTTTCTAAGTTTTAAAACTAGTATACAAAACCAAACTAAAATAAAAGCAAGACATTACGTATATTCTCACCTGTCCTGCCGGCGCCCTTCTGAATTGTGCAATTGTTGAACAGCGAATACATGTCTAAATGTCCACACAGCAAGCTATCTGTTGAAAGAAAATTAAGAACATTTGCACTTATAAAAAAGCTGAACATTTATCAAAACCAACACAAAAAGCTCTAAATGAAATATTCAGAATCACAAGGCCCACCATTTCCGACATTCTGAAAAGGAAAGCTGCATAATCAGAAGCAAAATGGAGAAAGCCTGATGCCAACAGAAATCCTGCATGCAAGTACAGTACAAACAAGTGAACGTCTTTCTGTGGGAATGGCTGAGGCATTGTTGTGCTTAGTTTGCTGAGACATTATTGTGTTTGTTATACTGTGACTACATTTAATAGTGTTTTTTTGTTTTTGTTTTTTTTAACCATTCAAATAGTTTTTGTCATTTTACATTTTAGGTGCTGTATTAGATAGACGGCAGATTTCCCCACACTAGTATTTGTGGCCAGCTTAACAAAGCACATGTGTATGTGAATTATATATAGTATGTACAGTACATAGGGTTGAATACAACATGGATTGAATTAAGTTAATTTGCTAGGTACGACTAAATAATCTTGAACAACTAATATCTGTGACTGCATTTGTGGTGTCAAATATCCTAAGGATTGGGTGGTAAGGTTATCATTAACACCTATGGCTCATCTGTGTCAATTTAGGTCTTCATATAGTTTCAAATGTTTAGCCAGAAGTCTTAGTCAGTTGAGACTGGTTGGAGTTGAATAGAATGCCAGGCAATGAAATCTGGTACCTCTGTTCTTAATGGTCTACGACTTTTAGACACCAGCTTGCTTTCGATCACTGATTTAATTCCAGAAAGGCTTATCTTGATAGATTTTATTAAAAGCCACGAGCATCCCTGGTATGCCTCTCTCAGAACTGCAGTAAGTGAACACAGAAAAAGCCTCTAACAGCTTTCTGTCCATTTGCAGTCAAGTTCAGCTTTGGATTCACATTGGCATTGATCAGTTGCTGTGACAAAGCCAATGCATCGCCAATGTTAAGTGAGTGCAGGAAGCTGTAGCAATGCAGTCTAAATTCCACTATGCTGGTCACAAAGATGGACTCCATTAATGTAATGATTTTTAAATTTATGGAAGAGGTGCAGTGGCATTGTATCATAGGGCATTAACCAAGCGTTCCATGGTACAGTTACCATAAATCACTGTCAGCTTCCTTCTAGGCTTGTAATGCTGCACCTGTAACACTGCAATGCAAGTTGTTGTTGTTAAGTCTGAACAGTGATTCATTTGTGAATGTTTACAACAATAAGCAACATGTTATAATGTTTAATATCCTTGAAGACTTAGAAAAATGCATTTCTTTTTTTGGCTGACATGCCCACATTAACAGCAAAAAAGTGTTGAATTAGATGTTAATTGAGGATGGTGTGTGTGTGTGTGTGTGTGTGTGTATATGTGTATATACAGTTGTAGTCAAAAGTTTACATACCCCAATGGAAATTTATAATTTCTAGAAATTTCTCGAAAACAAATAACACATTGTAGCAAAAGTTTTGCTTTTGTGGATGAGGAAAAGAGGTTACAAGAAATAAATGTCTACAGTTATTTATTTCAGCAATTTGTTTGCAAAACTTCAAAATGTTAATTCAGAAGTATTGATACCCTGACAAGGAAAATTAAATTAATAGCTAGTTGAGGCAACTTTAGCAACAATAACCTCTTTTAAATGATTAGTGATATTTGTCAATGATCTTTTGGCATGATTCTTTATTTATTTATTTTTTTACCATTCTTCAACGCAAAATTGTTCCAGTTCATTCAGATTTCGAGGACTTCTCTTGTGCACAGCCTTCTTCAATTGTCAGTCGGATTTAGATCGGGACTTTGACTTATTCTTCTTTAACCATTCTAAAGTAGATTTTGATGTGTGCTTTGGATTGTTGTTGTGTTGGAACGTCCAGTTGCGCTTTAAACCACGTTTTGTAGCGGAGGGTTTCAGATGATTGGCCAATATCTTTTGGTATGCTGTGGAATCCATTTTACCATGTATTCGAACTACATTTCCTGCGCCATTAGAGGAAAAACAGCCCCATAGAAGGATATTACCACCTCCATGTTTGACAGTAGGTATGGTGTAATTTTCTTTGTTCACCTCACCAGACTTTCTCCAAGCGTAACGACTATTAGCGTGACCAAATAGCTTAATTTTTGTTTCATCACTCCATAAAACCTTTGACCAGAACTCATATCCATCATTCAAATGCTGTTTTGCAAACTTTAAACGATTGTACTTGTGATGTTGTCTTTTTCCTTGGCCTGCGACCATTGAGACCTTCACCATGCAATACTCAACCTGTGGTTGAAATGGAAACCCCAGTCCCACCTGCAGCCAGTTGAATATCTGACAGGCAATCTCAGATTGTTATTACTCTTCCTCACAATTCTTCTATTTGTTCTTGGTGAACGAACCTTTTTTCTTCCAGACTGAGGGAGCGTTGTGACAGTACCATGAGTCTTGTACTTCTTGATAATAGAAACAATAGTTGAAATTGGGATACTCAAATACTTGGAAATCTTCTTGTATCCTTCTCCAGCTTTATGACAATAAATAATTTTATGCCTACAGTCTTCAGATAGCTCTTTATTTTTTCCCATATTGACTATATACTCTCTCTAAGAATGTTCACCTAAAATCCAGCATTTCCTAGACTTTTCTAGAATTAGGTTCTGCATTATCATATTGAGATTTCTAGCACCTTGTAGACAATACTATCTTAGCATCAAAGGGTATGAATACTTTTGAATTAGCATTTTTGGAGTTTTGCAAAAAATTTTCTCTCATCCACAAAAGCAAAACTTTTTCCTAAAATTATTTGTTTTTGAGAAATTTCTAGAAATTATACATTTTCATTAGGGTATGTAAAATTTTGACTACAACTGTGTGTGTGTATATATATATATATATTTTGTGTGTGTATATATATATACTTTTTCAACTTGTCTGTGACTGTCTTCTTTTCTTTTGGAAATGGAATACTGTTTGAATGTACCTGAAGTTTACAGATAAGCTTTAGTTCAAGTTTGTGGACGTTGATTTTCACTTTGATAGAAGCCGTGTTCTGGACTCTGGAGCCGGTGTAGTGTTAGCAAGTGGTCATCATGGTATGTGTACCACATACGTGCGCACGCTGTCAGATTGCAAGTGGTGCGCTGTCAGATTTCCTATTGTCAGAGGTACATTTACCATTAATTACACATTATTTTTTGCAAACTTAAACTGGAAACAGACAATCAGTTTCTCTAAAAAGAAAAAAACAATTTGTGAGAAGTCCACCGCAAGTTGCACAAGTAAAAAAATATACAAGAACCAATGTATTGCAAATGAGAAATATTCGTGTACTATTTTCTTAATAGTGGAAAAATATCATAAATTAAATTTCAAAAGACGTAAAAGACCAAAAACAGCATAACGTACCAGATTTGAATGGGCGCTTCCCTGCGTTCTTAGCGGAGGTTTCAGTGCTCTGAGTACCACTTTTTAACATGTACCTGAAAATAACACTACACTGGTAAGAAATTAAAATTACTTTCAACTCTGACTATAGCATCTACTTTGACTTTGAATTTCACGTGTTTATATATTTTTGGAATGTAGCGACTTTTATTTTAGCATTTTTCACCTACAAATGTATGTGCTTTTGCACTGGACACTGCAGGCAGCTTTGTTTGTTTTGTGAAAAGATTTGAAATGACAAAACAGTGGACATACTGCAGCAACTTTGAATTGTATTACACCAGTCATTAACTATGTTAACTGCACTTCTTGATTCTTCGGCGTGACTGTGTGCTGTGCTCTACCTTTTGAATTTTAAGCATGCCTAATTGTAAGAGTAATCTATCTACCTAATGTTAAATATACTCCCTCTGCAATAATGCCTGTAATTTCGCCTCTGCCTGAGCCAACGCTCCTTGGGAATTGACTTGGCAGAATATACTGTTTGTGTGTGTGTATATATATATATATATATACAGTATATATATATATATATATATATTAGGGATGCAGACCGGACCAGGTTCCGTGAGTGGTCTGATCCAAATCTATGGAAGTCCAGTACACCATAAGGAAGTCCAGTACAGAGAGTGGATTGATATGTGGCCGGTCCATCGCACAAACACTGGGCCAGCAAGCTTTTTTTCTCTCGGTTTTAAAAAGAATGGAACTAGTGCAATGAAGGAAACACTGCATACTGTAATAAAACACTGCATACTCCTGAGACTTAAAGCATTAACTTTTTAAAAAGCTTTACAGTAAAAGAAAAACACAATACGTACAAATCCCACAGAAGCTTTAATGAGAAGATGCAACACAACAAACAACATGTGGATTTTATATATTATCATGTAATAAACCAGAGCCTGTGAACATGTCATGTGATCTTTTAAATTCTCTTTCCCATGCGACACCTTCAAGCAATTATCTTTTTTAAATGATACAATATTTTAATAAATTGTTCTCTGTCAAGAAAATGAACAGGATAGAATAACATTAAAAATAGCAGAACATTAAAACATCAGTAATCAGAGCCATAGACTAAGATATTGTCAGCTGTCTAATTTGGTATCCCCTGTGTTTCTCACTGTAAATACACACAATGTCAATCAAACCCTTTGTGTGTGATAATGGGGCACAGACAGACACACTGTGCAAGTTTGACATTTCTAGGAGCCCCACTGCCTGAAATGCACAGGGGATACCAAATAATACAGCCATAGACTAAGATATTGTCAGCTGTCTAATTTGGTATCCCCTGTGTTTCTCACTGTCAATCCCAATCTTGTGTGCGTACTGTATATAAAATAAATATATAAACAAATATCTGTAAACAATGCATTTTTAATATCATTTACACGACTCGTGTTTATTCAGACATAACAGCACAAACCACAGAGCAACAAAATTCGTGAAAACTTTCGTGGTCATTTACTTTCAACTTCCATGTTTTGAAATCCAAAAAATGTATAAAAAATAGGCTATTTTGAAATGGACACAATCGTTTATAAATCGCATAGTTAATACATTAAGCATTAATTATTTAAAGATTGTTTTAGCTGAGCATGTCAAAGATGTTTTTAATGAAAACAAACTATAACTGATTATAGACATCACAAAGAAATCATGCCGTCCTGTCGAAAAAGTTAATAAATTATTGCAAAATGCAGCCGACAACTGCTGCGCGTGCACATCACTCGTATTTTACCTCAGACACGAGCAAAAGAAAAATCAGACGTGCCTGTGGGATGATCTCATCTTACGCATTTGCAATGCGCCAGGGAATACAGATTTCTGAGGGGGTACTGAATTGGTTACAACATCGGCAGTGTCACAGACACCTGAGTCTTTTTAGACTGATAAACACCGTCCTGAGCCATTAATCAGCATTGGGAGCCTGATTTGAACATTTAGACCCTGTCCTACATTAATATAAATTAATATAAATTGATTAGCATTTTTCCAACCTAAAATTGCATTACAATATGTATATGTTTAAAATGTGAATTCCCAAAATATATCCTAAAATAATATGAGAGCTATGAAAGAGATATATATATAAAAAAAAAAACAGTGATCAACATTTTACATGTTTGTTTAAAATATATATGTTTGCATTAGAATTTAATTTCACTTTCACTTCTATAATGAGGGACAATAAGTTAACTAGGGAAATCCTATTGAATCTGAGCAAGCATTGTGTTGAATGCAGATGTGCTGTCGTATGTGAGCCCTCTGACTTCCTGTGAATGTGAAACCTGCTGCTTGGTATTAGCTCCAGATCGTGTACAGTACTGGGGCAGATATTTGCTCATGAGATGTAGACAGAATATAGAATTGTGTGTGTACTGTAATTTGAAGCTCAGTTGTTTCAGTAAACCAGTAAATCTGTATTTGAAATGATTGACTGACAGGGTGTACAATATAGGGCTCAATATTGATTAATATCTGATAGAATGTGTCTTACCATGCCTCTAGTTTCCCATACGTTACAATTCCAGTCATCTGACCGTGGGTTTTAGGAGCTCAACTCTCTTGCCTTTTTTTTTGCCCCCCTGCAAAGGCGGTCAAAGGATATTGCTTCGCTATTCTATGATGTACTGTGTTAGAAATCCATTAAGATTTCCAGAATGTGCACTGAAGGTGTCCCGGTTTTTCTTTTATAATTCCTGCTGTGGTGTAGCCGCATTACCTGGCTCCATTCTTAGCTCTAAATCTCCTACATGACTGGTCAAAGAGAAGCTCTCGCTGCTCTTGCAGCATTATGTCTTCAAGCCTATTGTTATGTATAAACGTGCTTTATTGGGAATCTCATGTTTTATTATTTTCCCAGCTCTGGTGCTAACATTTTTCACGGATCTCTCTACTGAAGACTCTCATCTGACCACCTGGGGCATGTAAAATGGGCTTAAATAAAAGCCAAATGCAGCTTTTTTTTTTTCATTCCTGAGCGCTTCAGTGTCCTGTGCAGTCAAGTAGGACAGCGCATCCTTGATGAGCTACTGAGTGATACCTGCATCTTTATCCTTTCATTCTGCTTATTAAATACGTTTTCCCATGGATGCCCCGTGGCTGCAGACATTGCACGCTATTATCAGTCTGATGCACTACCGCCAACCCCCCACCCTTGCTACCCGCTATGGTAGTTCTCAGTATTTACTCCACATGCAGCACAAGAATGCGTCTGACTTATTGCTCTATTCTCTAGACTTGTTAAATTGTTCAAGATTGAAAGCTTAGAAAGTTTAAAAAAAGATAGGACTAGTACTGCGATAATTATACCCTGGTCCAAGCAAATTACTTTTTCCTGCTGTTGGTGTTGGTGGGTGGGGGCACAATATATGTTTTGATTTGTTAACACAATTTATCCAGGAATCAGGCACTTTGTTAATAAAAATTAAACATTTTCAAAACAAATGTTCGTGATATGAACTGGCAAGTTTCTGTAGTGCACCGTGACTCATTAGAAATACTTGGCCTGGCCAGCTACTTGATTCTGACATTTTTGCTCAGGAGAACAGACTCTAGTAACACTTCAAATTCTAAATATAGTTGATATATTTACAGATTAGCCTCTGTACAGTAGGTGTTGCTTAGGGCTGTTAGTTTTTATTTAAAAAAACTGTTATTCTGAAAGGGAGATGCTTTTTCTTTTTTCTTTTTTGCTGCGGGAAGAGGTAATGGGTTGAGACCAACTGCTCTGATCTGAAAGCAGGCTCTTCTTTACAGCCCTGCACTCGCTATGCAAATTCCAAAATCATAGATCTGCTTATATTGGTATGTGACTTCAGAAGCATGAATAATAACATTGTTTTATTTTCACAGGGCATTTTTATATTAGCGCATTTATTTTAGATGTATTAGATCATAGCCTTGCATACATTTAGCTTTTTTTAAAAAGGGACAGAGAAGCTGGAGTGGCAGCAGGCAGTGACCTGAATCCGAAGGTCACAAGCTTTTATTCCAGACGCAGCTCACATCGGATGTGAACATAGTGTTTCATCGTTTTTGTTACCTTCCTGTCTTGGTCAACCACTGGACTGCAATGAATAATACATTAAGGTTCTATTGTTTTTAAATTCAATAAAAAATAATGTAATGAAAGAGTACTTTAGATCTGTTCTTAGAGACACAATTTTGTCAGATTATGTCCTATTTAATAAAACGTTTACAAAGGTAGCATCGAAAAGATATACTTGTGTGTTCTTGCATTGCCAGGAGAGTATTAGGGTGTTTGTGAAGTGCGTTGTTCAATATGTCCTAGACGTATCAGACAAATCAATAAGTTCAAGCCGTCTGTTACCTCAGCCGCAGTTGTATTTATTATAGTGTTTTACAACTCAAGAAAAGTGGCTCTGGTGTCCTTGTTTTGAAGTTTTGTTATTTTTTTGTGTCTTCTCTGGACCATTTTTTTCTGCTTCATCAGGTTTGTGTAGGCTTCCACCACATACATTTGTTTTCAATGTTAGTTTCTTTCTGTGACATTATTTTGTAATAAATGGGCAGTTTGGGTGAGTTATGCCCACTTTAGAATGATACCGTCAGGTACTATTTTAATGCACAGGTCAAGATAAAAGAAGAAGGGAAGAGTTTGGTGGAAGGCTGTGTAAACTGATGTTGTGCAGTTGAGTTTTAAGTATTTAGAGTATAGACCTGTAATTTTAGATATTTTTCATATTTATATTTGACTTCATGTTTCCAAGATTATGATTATCTAGGATTCTTTGTTTTTGTTCACAAAACGTCCCATTTGTAGTTAAATGTGTTATTTTTGTCGTGTTATTTAGGGTGGACGCCAGGCTGGGTATCCCAGTCCCTTACATTATCTAAAAGGTCATGTCTAGAGAGATCTTTTCACTTTATAGATGCTCAGCTTTTTTTTCGCCAGCCTTCCAGCCAGAGTTTTTAAAGAAACAATTTTCTCTCCTATTACCTTCTTTCTTAGAAACCCACTTACTTGAGTGAGAGCATGGTGTGTAGGCATTCCTTTTTCATTTATATTGCTTATGGGCCTTGTCAGTTTTCTTAAAATGGGCTGCCTTTTCTTCCCTTGAAGCTCTCGAATGCAGAGATAGAGGGCCATGACAGGCCTTGATAGAGTGTGGTGAGTAAAGGAATTCACAGACAAGGAGGCCTTAGTGTACTAATGCAACTTTGATCACTCTCTGAGACCTGAATTCTTATCTGGGCACTTGTTAACGTAGTTTGCTTTAATGCAAGTTTTAAACCTAAGGGATGAAAACAGCATGAGGTAGTTACAAGTGTATTTTCTACTAATCACTTTACTCTTTCTTCTTTGCAGGGCTAGTTGGTCAGTTTAAAAAAAAAAAAAAAAACAACAACTTAACCTTCACAGATTTTGCCTCACACAGCTTTTCTTCAATGAAGCTTATTTTGCAAATACCAGGCATAAGAACGCCTGAAATGACTGAGTCTGAATTAGTGCGGGTCTGTACAATATTAAAATGGGTTATACAAGAGTGTGTCTGGTAAATAAATGAATATAATTATTCCCAATATATTCTAATATAACTCTCACTGTAACACATGTTAGAGTCTGGTGCTTTTAAGCAAATGAGATTTTTATTTATTTATAAATAAGTAATTAAAGAATTTGCACAAGATTGTCAATCAAGTTCTTTTATTAATCAATTATATGAAGATGTTCATAAGTAATTCTTTGGTTATGAAAAATTTTCCCTTTCACAGGAACATAGCTATACAAGTGTGAGGACTTTTATAACATTGAACCTCTGTTTTGATTAAGTCTTCCTTTCTGTCACTTTTCTTTGGTCTATAGATATTTTCAGAACTAATCCATCATGTATTTCTTCACCAAGGAGTAACCCCTGGCTCCTTACGCATGCATTGTTATGGATATCCAACCTAATTTTAAATTTGTAGAATTAACAGTTCCATTTGCACAATATACACGCATAGTTTCCATTTAGCCTGGGTTTATTTAATTATCTAGTAACCTTACAGAAGCTAAATTGAAGAACAGTGGAGGGGGTCTTGTGGAAATTGAACAACTAGCATATCATGTTGTGTTTAATCACAAATTCATTTTCAGTCAGTGGTGAAAATATAGCCTATAGGGACGTGATTTATTTAGCACTACTGCACAGCCCTAATTAATATGCCTTTATGTGATAACAGCAACATGGCAATTAATAAGTCTAAAAAATGGTTCTCATCTGTATTGACTTATCCAAATCAATATTGATATGTCTACATTCTGCAGATATTACATTCTAAAGATAGTATTGCTTCTTGCTGAGGTTGCCAGAAACACTAGCATCTAACCGTTTAAAAGGTTAAGAGCCTTTGAGTATTACATGAATATGTTAATTAAATCTTAATGACCCCCACCCTTATCTAGGACAAGACCTTATAGTAGGTGAAGTCCTAAGTGTACAATAGGGTTGGACGATAATGACATTTTCAGCTATCGATTATCGTCTGTAAATTATCACGATAATCATGATTATCGGCCAAATAAATAAAATATTAAAAATTCTTGTAATTGATCAAATTTATACTTAAGCAGCATGACAACCACCAGTCTAAGAGTCATTGAGTTTAGAAGAAAAAAGACTAGACAGTATATGTGCCGAGTTTTTTAATTTCTGGTGGGTGGTCAGAACAAACGTGAGTATAATAATACACCTATTGTAATGTGTATATTAATGCATTATGTAGTTTTCCAATAAAATAATACATATATGTTTTAATTATTTAAACATTTATGTTAATTCGAGAATGTTTACTTTCATAAAAGAAAGTGCCACCAAATGTATTAATATAACAAAACAAAATTGCTAACGTTACCTGGAAGCATTTGTTTTCTTTAGTTGTGTGGCGAATCTGCCATTAAGGGAACCAAAGTAGGTTTAAAAAAAAAAAAAAAAATGCTATTAGGAACATACTGAGTTTTGCACATTGCTGCGTGTATGCAGACAAATAAATAAAATAAACCTCCTATCCTTCCTTTAAAAGTTAACACTTCTATTTATGCAACTACATCGCTGCTTGTTATGCAGACAGTTTAATAAAGTAAACCACCTATCCTTCCTTTAAATGTTAACTCTCTTCTATTTATGCAACTACCTTTATTTACAATAACAACGCCATGGGAACAGATGTACGAGGGTTCTGAGTTCCCGCTTATTTTTGCATAGGCTGCAGTATAGTACTCATTAGTTTAAAATAAAGAAGCAACACAGTTGTTCAGGCTATATTGCACGTGTAACATATGGTTGTGTGTGTGTGTGTGTGTGTGTGTTTTTTTGTTTTCTTTTTGCAATCCTGTGTCAAAATGTTTTAATAGTCAAAAGTTACACATTTCTACAGTCATTTTACAGTGAGCTTGTGGAAGGGTGGTGGGTAGTTCACTGACACACAGGAGACACAAAGGTGATTTGGGAACACCGCACAGGTGCCCAGTTTTATTATGGGAGCGTAATTTCTTTTCAGCCCGCAGAGGGCGCTGTTGTCTGTGGTCTGTCTTACCAGCGATGGTACAGACAGAGCCACAACTATACCGGGAGCGGTACAGAGTACAGGTGCTCAAACACAGGAATAATCAAAAGGCGAAAGGAACAGGGAAAATAAAGCACAATAAACAAAACTACAAAA
The DNA here is from genome assembly GCA_030684275.1 of Acipenser oxyrinchus oxyrinchus. Classification (NCBI taxonomy): domain Eukaryota; kingdom Metazoa; phylum Chordata; class Actinopteri; order Acipenseriformes; family Acipenseridae; genus Acipenser; species Acipenser oxyrinchus. The sequence continues at coordinate 24,159,565 of CM060248.1, read as the reverse complement.
TAAAAGGTGCTGCGCTCGGCAGCTTTCCCCAACCGTCGCTACCCACACGGCCCGGGTCTCCGTCCTACACTAGCTGCCCCCTCAGCCTGCTATACAAATACTTGAGGGGTCTGCCCAAGGTTTCCCCCGCTACCACTATTTTTCTTTTGGTTTGTTTTTCGTTGGGATTTCTTTCCCAGCCGTTCTCGGTCCTGGACCAGAGCTTCCGCACGCTCAGCACGTCTTAGAAGGGCAGACCTGAGGGAACAACAGAATATTATTTTATAGGGCCAGCAATCCCCCCAAGACCCGCCTCTCAGCCACTCAGAGAGAAGGAAAGCCCACACACCCACTCTCCCACCTCTCCGTGTCACTGCCATGACTGACAGGCGAATATTGACGGGCTGCTGCCCACTTCCTGCAGCACTTCGAACACATCAGAAGTCAGTACAGGTCTCCCCCTGTTACAGAGTTATTTAAATGTATTTTATAAACAATATTTGTGGGTTTTTTTAATGTTAGAAAAGCAGTTATGCCTTGCCTGTTATTATCAAAATGAAACCATGAGGTAAAGTTAAAAGCATATTGAAAAATTTAAAAAAAGCCTCTATTTTCAAGGCGCACAGCCTATCAACCAAGCTGTGTAAGTAAACAGAGACAAGTCTGGGAGGTTTGCTAAGGGCTTGACTGTCTCTATACAAAGTTTGGTGTAATTTACCGTAATGACGGAATGCCATAGTTCCATAGCTATGAAGGGTCGCATTGCGCAAAATCGAACATAGACGATGGTGGCTACCCAAAGTCTAGGGGAATCAAACATAGCCGGTTGAGACTGGAAAGGGGTTAAAAAAAAAAAATGCAACTAGATGAGTACAAAAATAAACATATACACAGACAAGCAGAGGTAAGGATTTAAAAACACCTGCAGTAAAAGATTATGTCACTTACTTGTTCAGCTTCATATTTGTGATTGTATTGCAGTGTCTTAACTGCTGGAATGTGCTATATGTTGTTTTTGTCCTGCAACCCTAGCTAGACTAAACAGAAATCTAACCCCAGTTGCCCAGCACTGCAAAAAGTAAAAGTAATGCATTGTAGTTTATTTAATAAGTCGTACAAAAGGCATGTGTGAGTTGCAATTCTTTAGACAGCATAAGTCTGGGTTTTTTTCCAGCAAACATTAATACACAATTTGATCTCTGTATCTAAATTTACTTCAGCACATACTTTAACTACAGTTGAACAAAGTAGTCTTTTACAATAGTGTCAGAAAGAGAGTTATATGTACACCATGCATCTTTAAGGATATTCATCCATAATCTGAAACACTCAGTCGTGAATGACGTAACCCTATAAGATACTGTTAGAAGTCATATCCCCATTAGAACCTATTAGTAGCAACTAATCTTATAATTCTGAAAAGAGTTGGAATGTCATTTACAAAATATTAAACATTTAACACATCGCAATGTGACTTGCACATGAAAACAATGAAAAATTATAAACCGTGAATCAGCCAAGTGCCCATTTTACTGTCAGAATTTAACCAAATGTGTGAATCATTAAATCGTGACATATAGAGAGAGCCCTGTAGTTTATTGTACATTTTTTGTTGCTGGTTTTGTCTGTTTTACAAAGATAGCAAGAGGCTATAATTTTAATGTAATTGTATTTTTCTGGTAATGCCTTTATCACTTACAGTATAGTAATACTAAAAATCATATTTATTTATTTATTTTTACTTAATAAACAACAACAAAAAAATCTGAATTTGAATAACTGTCAGTGCACTTCCGAAGAGCCCAGTTTTAATGTTGCTAATTCTTCTGAAAGTTTCCAGTGGTTTACAGTACATCCTCCCTATCTTGTTCTTTATTGATCTATGCATACTATAGAGCTTGACCCTGGTTTAGCTAAAACATATTCACTTGATACAAGCCTGTCGCAGTCTGTTCCACTGTTTTGATGGAGTTAGAATTGTGTAGGCTTAAACATACAATAGTGCTTGCATATAGATACTGTTTCTTGTAAGATATCAAAGAGATAATATCCATAATCATGTGGATTGCACATTTATCTCGGGGGGGGGGTGTCTTGAACGGCATGTGAGCAGTCTTTGTGTTTACTGAGAATGAAACTGTATGCTTTGAAGAAGCTACACACAAAAAACTTGATCTATACAAGTTTGTCTGCATAAGGTGTGCCATCGAATCCAAACTTTTTAAAACCAGTATACAAAGTAAATTAAAAGTAACAAGAAATACCAATTGAATTGATTTCACGTACAGTACAAGCATCCTGGGGCTCTTCACAAGGTCAACCAAAACATCTCTCCAGTGCTACAGAAGAAAAAGCTACATGTTTTAAGGCAGTGTTTGCATATATCAAACTCTCTGTGCGCCAAAATAAGCCTGGAAGAGAATTACAAATCTGAGGGTCACAACTGCTGAAGGCCCTGGCACCATAATATTTCAATCAGATTCTTGGGATTACCTTGGGGCCATGAAAGTACAGTACAAGCCAGTATAGTCCAGCTAATCCTACGTTGTACCCTTTAGCACTCTCCCTTCCTGTTGTATTTAGGTGACATACACACAACATAAAGACAGCTGTCATCACAGATGAAGTCACTGAAACGTGTTCCCTTTCTCACAAGCAATAAACTAGACTATTCCCTGCTAGATATACAGTATAGCATTCTCAAAGATGGTCTTTCTAATCTCAAATCCCAAAGTATCATAAATATATATTTTTTTTATGTATTAGAAATAGTCATTTTCTTTCTCTTTTTAAGCTTTCATTTCTTCCCTTGTGCATGCACCAGATGGAGCTACACTGCAGGTTAGAAAAAGACAGCAGTTGTTTTGTGTAATCAGTTACCATGCAAAACCAGCTGTCTCCTTCCCGGTTTTACAAAAATCCCAAACAGACTGCAAAGCATTTTTCCACTTAGACTGGCATGTTTTGATTAAGCAAGTGTTTGGTTAAAGGATAGTTTACTTAGAAACTACTACAGTACTGTAATTTATTACTTAAATAATAATAATAATAATAATAATAATAATAATAATAATAATAATAATAATAATAATAATAATAATAATTGTGCATTCATAAAAGTTATCATTTGTTTTTTACAATGTACACAATTTAAAAATAAATTCTTTAGGGCAGGGTTTCCCAATCCCAATTGAACTATTCATTAGCTTAATCAGACCTTTTTAATTGTTCTCCCAAAAAGTTGGCGATTTTCAAGTTCCTTTTAAAATTGTGTAGTTAACTTGAAATCTCCAACTGTTTAAAAGCTGTAAACAATTAAAGGTATAACTAAGCTAATGAATAGTTAAATTGAGGGTCCAGCTAAGTAATTGAGAACTCAGTTGGAATGAAAACCAGCAGACACAGGGCATCCGCCAGGTCCAGGACTGGGAAACCCTGCTTTAGGCGACTCATACCATTATTTGTAGCTTCTTATTTATTTTTTAATTAGTGAAAAAATGTGATTGGATATGTGGGGGAATTACTTTTATTAAATGTGTTTTGCTGTTGTTTAATACAAAGCTACTGCATAGAGACATACAGTATTTTTAGACTTGCCAGTAAAAATAAACAGAATCCTGTCTGTTTCAAAGAGGTAACGGAAAAACAGGATATCAGTGTCATAGAGATTGAGAAAATGAATTAAAACCAGCTGCCTATATTCCTTCTTACATAGGAGTTACATTTTGTAAAAAGCAGTGCAACAGAATGAACCTGTGATAGTGTAGTGCAGCCATGGGAGCTACACTGATTGGAGCCAGCTGCCTCTCCCCTCATTTATTACCATCATAAAGTTACAGACAAGATGGATAGAGTCCTATTTTATTTGACTACTAACAAGTTAGTGGTACAGTATCTGAGATCCAATCAAGCAAAAAAAAAAAAAAAAAAAAGTGTATGTTTTTCAAACTTTGTGTTGGACATTATCCACTTGGTCTCCAACTTCTTTTGAAGGACTGTTATGGTTTCCAGTAGCTTTTCTTCACATGTAAATGTAAAAAAAAAAAAGAGATGTGTGGTGCTTCAAGAACACTGATGTCTGGCATATTTGCAAAGCAGGTCACTGAGAAACCACCCACATGATTGGACCGTTAAAAGGATTGACCTGACCTGTATGAGGTGGAAGAAAAAAGTGCCCGCTCATTGACTTGCAAATGTAATGTTTTCGATCTCTAAGTAGTTGGACTGGTTGGTAATGAAAAGGTCGATATTACTGCCGTAAGTGACTGCAGGATTCACGAAACAGCTCCAAAGATTGTGCTGATATATTCTTTAGGAAGTTTCAAGTAGTGTTTGGAAAAGCAATCTGATCTTTTCACCTTGCAAGACTGAGGCCCTGTTTTATTATATTTTAGTCCACATTAAACTAGACTGGTGGCATTCTTCTTATTGTGTTAAGGCTATTTTTACACCAGTGTTGGAGGTTAACACATGTCTTTTCCTATATTGCCTATTTTCAAAAAAAATCTGTGATATTGCATTCAATGAAGCAAGGCAGCCAGTGGAAGAGAGAAAAAGCATCAGCTTTAACCAATGTAATCTTTATACATTTAAACAAACCCTACTAGAGCCAGATAACTGGGGAGCAGAGGCGGAATTTCAGAAAAATTCTAAGGGGGGAAAGTTGTGTCAACATTGAACATTCTCTGTCCCAAATGAGAAAAAACAGGCACTAATTGGACCAGTTTACAACAATATATTGTGCTGCGCTTTGTCAACATCGTTCTTATTTTTAAAATAAATTATGCAAAATGTGCCATGCAAGTATTTTTATAGCACGGCACTGGTTTCTAACAAACTCGAAAATGTCGTTCCACTGAGTCTCATTTTATAGTAATAAAGTGTGAAACGTTACGGTCGTCATTTTCACTTAAACTTTTGTGTTTTAAAAGAGGGTAAAGGCTTTAACGCTAACCGAATTTCTCTGCTGCCAGCTTCTAAATCACTCTGCTGACAGTAAGTAAAGTAATCATTTCACAGTTACATACTGTAACTACTGCTACATTAAACAAATAGCTGTACAGCATAATTCCTTTTTTTTTAAAAATAGTTTTACAGTAGCAGCTACGGACATTAGACTACTCATTTCAGAGCATTAAAAAAAAAGGATTGCTTGGGCTTAAGAGTCACGGGTAAGAATGCAGTTTAACTCTATTTTAGAGCATCCATCCGAATACAGATTTGATTTGATACATACTTACAACCTTGAGTTGTTTGATCCATTTTACCTGAATAAACACCACATTCCTGTGAATGTCGAAAGTAGAAATATCTAGCAGTTTTAAATAACACGTTTACAACGATAATCATCGCTTTCATCTAGTCAAATTTGTCAACACCAGCCTGTAAGTCTAATGTAATGTTTTTGCCGAACTAATACCAACATTTGCATACGGCGAAAATATGTTACAAAATTAATTCCATTGATTTTCATGTATAGCATTGCCAAGTCATTTATTTCCATACAAATGTATATTAAAGCCATGTAACATTTTAAAACAGTAATTATAACAGTACATGTCAACCAGAATGTATCTAATACGACCTTAAATATTTTCTGCCGATCCACTGTGAAAAAAAGATGAGTTTATAGAGCATGTGAGCCTAAATCTGAAAACACACAGCACAGCCCTACACATGAGCCTAAATCTGAAAACGCACAGCACAGCCCTACACATGAGCCTAAACCTGAAAACACACAGCACAGCCCTACACATGAGCCTAAATCTGAAAACACACAGCACAGCCCTACACATGAGCCTAAATCTGAAAACGCACAGCACAGCCCTACACATGAGCCTAAACCTGAAAACACACAGCACAGCCCTACACATCTCAGCCTAAATCTGAAAACGCACAGCACAGCCCTACACATGAGCCTAAATCTGAAAACGCACAGCACAGCCCTACACATGAGCCTAAATCTGAAAACACACAGCACAGCCCTACACATGAGCCTAAACCTGAAAACGCACAGCACAGCCCTACACATGAGCCTAAACCTGAAAACGCACAGCACTGCCCTACACATGAGCCTAAACCTGAAAACGCACAGCACTGCCCTACACATGAGCCTAAATCTCGTTTTCAGATCTATGGTAGCTTTTCTTTAGAGCATGTATAAATAATTGTACCTGGGCATAAGCAATATTAATAGTTTCTTCGGCAAGTGAATCCCTCGCTGTGTTTAATCTTCCGTTTTCCACTTGCTGTGTGAAACATATCCGACATTTCCCTTTGACTCATCATGATATCAATAATATTATATTATTGTAGAAATAATAGAATGCAATGTAATTCTTTGTTGTCAATGTAATCACTGGACAGCGAAGAACTATCAATAAAAAATTAATGACGACCACCTTGAGACTGAGTGTGAGCAATTACATCACATAGCAACCGTTGCCGACTTCATTCCGGATCCAGGTTAGATTAGAAGAGAATGATGTTTGAAAAACGTATTTTATTTGTTTGTGAAGAAAACTTAGACCATCTTATATATGATTATATTATGTCGGGGGGGGGGGGGAGAGTTAAAACGTTAAAGACATAATGCCATATAGATCGTCTGGGGGGGACAACTGCTCCCCCTGCCCTACAGCAAATGACTCCCAGCTGGAGATATATTCACACACTTAGGGCCTGGTTTACTACATTGCTCTAGGGCAAACTGGACTTTATCCCTTGATTATCATGTTAAAATGCATGGTTCTTAATTGTAGAGCAGAAGTTTAGTGAACATGGCCCCACATGTGTCTGCTTAAAATGGAATATAAAGGGGGATAATGCTTGAACTGTCTCCTGTCACAAGTGAAATTGGTTTAATGACCTCAGCTTTGTCCCTAGTTCATGTTATTCAACCAGTTCAAAATTGGTGCAATTAAAAGCCTTTTTTTTAACTTTTTGACAACTAGGACTGAGTGGAAAGGTTGAATAAACTGTCTATTACTAAAGCAAAGATTGGTCACTCCAGGTCAAGGCTTAGGCACTTGGACCAAGAAGTTAAAAACAAGGCTGACAGTTCACATTACCATAACTAGATGAAAGGCTTAGCTCTCACTGTCAACCTTTGTTTGCCCACTAATGATTTTCCATAGATGCAAATGATTAGCCCTGTAGAATCAAATTAGTTTGTTCAACTATTTTTCTTATTACAGGTTACGCAATTTCTTCTCCATGTATTATGATTAGAATTCAGGGTGTTAGTTGTATGCTTCTTTCCTCAGTTGCTTTGTGAAATTCCTAGTTTATGACCTCATATATTTTAAGTAGAAAGTAAGACTAGCCTTGCTGCTTCCCATGAATAATTCTCTCATTATTTTGTGATTAGTTGCATCAGTGGGGGTTTTATTATACCACCTACTTTATACCTTTAGATGTAGATAAACAAACTACATCAGAAACTAATCAATTTGTCAGGTCAGAATGAGATTTTATCATTAAACATTAGTGTAAAAGGTTTTTTTTATAGTGTGTCATTTCAATGTCATGTGTTAAGCTTAAATTGAATGTGTGGTTTCTTTGCAATAATTTGCAATAGTCGGTGGTGTGTTATATTACTTTTTGCTATTGGAACAGTCTTTGGGTATTATATTTTTGAATATCTAGATTAACTCACCTGACAGAGTTAGGGTACTGTATTTGCAGTTTTTGTACATGGCCCATAATCTATAATACCTTTTTCATAGCAATTTAGTTTTTAATGAATGAGAGGAAACGGTTGGTGGCCAAACCTTCAGTTTATGACATGTACTGCATGGTACATATGCCGCATTGTTGCTGTGATGTATGTTATGTGAAATTGCATGTAAAATATTTTCCTTCTGTATGGCAGACATATTTTAAAGATCATTAAATTAAATTATCAGAAGAAAAAATACACAAATTATTATTATTATTATTATTATTATTATTATTATTATTATTATTATTATTATTAAAATACTGTAGAACTCTCTCTACAAACGTGAAAGAATCCACGAGCAATACAAATGATGTGAAATGCATTTTTTGGATCATGCTTGTCCTTATTTTAGAAACCGTCTTTAAAGAACCACTGATTTCCAGAGGAATCCGATCAGATACTTGTCTTGAGGAATTCTGTTTGCTGTTGTGAGCCTGTTTTTGTTGTTGTTTTTTTTACATATATACTGCTATCTCTTTCTTAACCTCCAAGCCCTGGTGTCTCCAATGTCTTCTCTGTATTCAGGAATAGACCAGAAATGTTCATAGAGCCTGAGTGTCTGTCAGGTAGCCTGCAAAAGCATCTCAATCAGAGCATGTTTTCTCCTGTTAAGTACCTGCCCAGCTCTCAGAGGTTATCAGACTGAGGCTGCATCATTAGAATGCAGACAGTTGTTTTCTATAGCAGGACAGCCATAAAAGACATCAAAGCACCTTTTAAAACATCTTTCTGGCCATCTGCACTGGGTGCCTAAGCTGCATTCCAATCACAGCCTTATGTTATTTGAGGAATAACAGCTATTTTATGCTAATTTTCAGATTTTTCTTTTTACTTCACGAGATGTCTTCTCATTATTGTCTTGGGTGAAAACATCAGCACAATTAATTGATGGCAATATTTATTCGGGGGTTCTCAAACTGTGGGTCAGGATCCGCTGAACAGTTTTTGAGGGACTTGCAGAACAACCACATTAGTAACAACAAGTCGTCTCAGCCAGTGAAATCTCAAGCATCCCGGTGTAATCAAGTGGCTCAGTCTAATCATTTGTGCTGAATCACACGTTTAAATCATTTCTGCTTGCCCATTGGGAGATAACGAGGCACCAGTGTGTAAATTGCTACAGTGCAAAGCAGCAGGTCTGTTGAAGACATTGGGCCAGATTCTCGAAATTGTTATTAGCACAATTTTTTTTTTTTTTTTAAAAGAAAAAAGCAACAATTAAAATGCTAAAGCAAGGGTATACATTAAACAGCTGTGTTGTTTTTGGTTTGGTAACTTGCCTTGGTTACTTTGTGCCTTCCTGAAAATAAATGTGCTAACGCAGTACAGAGCACAGAACTTTTAAACATGTGTTCCCTTCATATCTAGATGTATTTCGGTTATATATTGATCATGTTTACATAGACTCAAGTCACTGCTATTCTTTATTTTTTGTAGGTAAATGTCAAATTGCAGGTTCGCATGAAGCATTAAATTATTATTTGGTGCTCGTATAATTCCATGGTTACACTGGGTGGTGTTTGCGGTTATGTCTTGTAGTGGTTGACTGCTGTAGGTGTTTTTGCGGCTTGTATGTACTTTGATCTTGCTCCATACATGATCACAGGCCATTGTGGCTTGATTTGCTTTTGCTCTCAGCTCTGATTATGAGCCTACAGACTGATTGATTGATTAATTGGTTGGCATACGCAATACTAAAATGTTTCTGAACTATTCACCATAAGGTTTTTAACTTGGAGTATAAAGAAATATTTGTCTGTTTGCTATCCAGCAAAAGTACAAACCACAATCACTCATGTGTGAGTCATTTTTTAAACGGGGTACTTTACTGTATTGAATTGTTGGAACAAAAATACTATTGCTGCTAGTCTAATAATAAAGATATTAATGATATCTGGATTCCAAGGCTTGCTAAGTGATCTGCTTACATTCCGAATGCCAGACTGAGCCTTTGCACACCATTTGTACTAAAGCTGTATTGTTTCAGCTGACTGCCTGTGACAATATTAGTCGCTTTCCCAGCTTTATTAAAACGTCATCATCTTCACACATGCTCATAACATCTAAAGTAGTCTACTGCTTGTTTTTTTTAATCAGTTTGGAATAAATCAACAGTATACCCAGGTCAGCTCAGAGGTGTTTCACCCAGTCTCAATTCCCTACATCATCATAGGCTTCATAGCTGATGACCCTGAGCAGAGGGAGTGCAGTCCTGTTACCTCGCTCTAGTGCAGATCATATCCTAAGCTCTCTCTCCCTTGACATGCGTCACAGGTTCAATCCTAACCAACCTACATGTGATTCACAAATGCTCCAGCCAAGCTCGTATAGCTTTGCAAACAGACTGAAACTGCTGTCTAAAATGTGGGAACTAGTGCAGCCAATTAACCCAGTTTCTGTACTGGCATAGTAAGTTGTGTTGTTACTGTGCAACATCACATGTTTTTCAGTGCTGTTAATACCATTTAAAATTATTTGATTATCATTTTTTCAGTCTGTTATTATTTCACGATTTTGAATTTCTCAAAATAACTTTGCAAATTTGAAAATAATTGCACTGTTATAAAGAAGAGGAGCTGGAGTAAAATTGCAGTTCAATTAAATAGTACAGGTGTGTTTGTATTAGCAAATAGTGTAACCTTCAAAGCAGTATCAAAACAGTTTAAATGGGCCAAGTGCAGGTATAGTAGTAATGTTTTAATTAGAATTGTGCTTCTGCTAATGTGTGCAGCCACTGCTTAACCTTCATTCATTGGTGCCATATTTTCCTTCTCAAACAGGCCTTGAACTCAAATAATTCTTCAAAGCAAACCAATGTTATACCAGTGGGTTCCAGAAGTGCTATTTGTACCCTCCTTTTTACTCCACACTTAATTTGTATTGGTCAAAATATTCATAGAAAGCCTCTGCACAACATATTGTACTTCAATTGCATGCTTTCCGTCTTACGAATCATCTTGGTGTTTTAGTTAAGATATAATAAAATGCAGATGGTCATTGTCATTTTTACAAATCTACAGATAAATTACAACTTTGACTTGTGGCCTTTGAGTTCCAAATGAGTGCCTAGTGGACATGATTTGTTACTAATGGCATATGTCTGCCTGAGTATCCACAATTTACGAGGAGTTAAGTACATTTATAATTTAAATCAATTTGAATGAAAAATCTATATGATTCTTTTTACTGTACACATTTATTGAAGCACTAAAGAGTGTTAGCTTATCAATGGAGTCTATTTAAAGCACTTTTACTTTGTTTCTTAGAGATAGCTATGTACTGTATTAATCTTTTAGTCTGCATAGATTTCCAATAATTGTTACTGACTGTGAACTACACCAGTCCATTATAAGAAAAAACTGCTTTTAAAGGTGCATCCGTCTGCTGCTGTTTATAGATGTTGAAAATAATTGAGGTGGTATATTTTCATGGAGCACTAGTGGCAAAAAACTAATTTGTAAGGTATCATCGGCTTGCTGGCTCGAAATCCATGAAAAAGAAAGAAAAGTTCAGCAAGTAACTTGCTATTTACTGGTTCCATACATAGCTTTACAGTAAGTATGTTTTGCATATACAGTAATTGTCTTTTGGCAAAGGTCTATAGTTGGGGATTTTGAAATGTAATATTCAGTTTGGGGATGGGGGGGGGAGGGTTCTGATGTCATGCATATTCAGATGTGCTAAATTATCAACTATCAACCCTCTCCCACTGCTTGAAAAGAGTTTTTAGTGCTAAACGGTATTCGACACAGTAGTGTGCTGTGTATTTAATTGCTTAAGACCAAAATTGCAATATTGAAATCGAAGGCAGCAGACCTGAGTAGCCCAAACGTTCAAGATATTAACGAAACAATAGCTCATGAATTCAGCTATACTCGTGTCATGAAAATATTAAGCTGACACACATTATTTTTTTATTCGAAAATACTGTATATGAAAGAAGGGTATACCTCCAATCTAAACACATGTGCACGAGTTACAAACTGACTTTGGACAAGGCCTCAGTACAGCTCAGTGCATGATATGTTTGTATCAGAATGCACGGATATCCATGGAGTCAATTTGAAGGAGATGGAAAGACTGACAAAACTTTACAATGTTTGATATTTATACCTTTGTAAGCAATTGTTGACTCCCCTTCAACCAGACTGGTTTCTGTCCAATAGTCAAGGTAGTCGTTCTCTTATTACACACGGCAAGCCTACCACATACTTCCTCTGTGGGAAAGGGGGCGGCGCTCTCTGACCTTATGATCCGCCATGTGCTATATGCAGCAGGGTGCATCCATCTTGTCTTTTAATGCACCTTCCACCCGTCTCAGGGTCAGCCATGTGTAATGAGAGAATTCTAAACTTGGACAATACTGCATTAAAACGACTATAAAAGCACATTCACACACAATTTAAACATAATGATTCTTAACTATAAAAGACACACACATACACATAATGTAAAACTTATAATTAATAACATAATTAATACCTCATGCAGAAAGCCATGAAGGAAAGCTTTGCACATTTGTTGATTCATTTTATTGATTCATTAGATTTACAATTAGCTGCAACAACTGATTTGGTTTTAAGTTAAATCTCTGATTTATATGCATCTATTCAAACCATGATGTTTTTTTAATCAACAAAATATGTTTAACGTTTGCGGTAAAATAGAGGCTTGCAAACACAAAACATTATTTTATAATATTTGAAAACCATAAATTGCATTTATCGTTAGGCTTACCTGTTAAGTCTACTATTGCCCACATATCTTTTTGACTTGTTGATTTAATTTATAATTGGGGTAAAAGTGCGCTACGACGACATGTTTGCGACCAGTTTCTGCAGTTAAACTTCCCACTCCACACAAACCTTCTCTCCTGTATGTGAAGATGATTGTAGGTGGGTCATGTGAGTAGTGCAGACACAACAAGAAACTATCACCATCTATATGTATGTCCTTGTGGAGCAGCAATATTGCTCTGGTGTTGAGTATGATTGTATGTCGGACACTGGTGGTGTGGTATACATACACTTAAGCAGTATGCTATTATTATTATTATTATTATTATTATTATTATTTATTTCTTAGCAGACGCCCTTATCCAGGGCGACTTACAATCGTAAGCAAATACATTTCAAGTGTTACAGTACAGGTAATAATACCATAAGAGCAAGATAAATACAATAATTGACATTTATTTCATCAGTAAACCCACAACCACCTCCTCTTTTTAATCCTTATAAATGGTTTCTTTATAGAGTTGTAAATTATCATCCAGAAGAGGACAACACCGTAATTATTATTGTACAGAGATTTTAAAAATGGCAATTTTTGTGGAATTTTAACTTGAACCAAAAAAAATGAATGAAAGTGATGAAACAGCCACATTTTGCCATAAGTCAGCAAAGCCATTGATATGACAACATGTGCCTATTAATTACATCCCACTTTAGGTGGCTTTGAAATCTAGAAGCATATTGTTCTTAAATGACTGAACAATGGATTGTTTCATGTGCAAGAGCACCAGAAAGTTTGTTGGACTAAAGGCTGGAGCCTGTTGTTCTAACATGACCGTGACCCAGAACACATGCCTGGCTGATGGATTGGCTTCCAGATCAAACCCTACTGAGCAGAGCTGGCAGGAACTAAAACAAAGTGTCAAGACAAGGAACCCATCAAAAATAAGGGGTATCGCCAAAGAAAAAATTGGCCAGGCTCAGAGTGCATATCCACCAGAGATTTGTGAAGTTAATGCACATCGGGCTGTAGAAAAGGTTCAAGGGCAAAATGAAGCACACTTAGAGTTTACACATCAATATATAGACATGCTTTTGACATATGCAAGTTTATATCGGATTGTTTAAAGGGTTTCATAAACAAATGAAACGATTTCATGTTATATTTGATGTATTGTCACTTTTGGTTGTATTGATAAAATGGTTTTCAAGAAAGAATAATATATGTCTGGATTCAGCTGGTGCCTCGATACTTGTGACTGCCACTGTTGAAAGAGATATAGATAGATGTTTATTTTCTTCTATTGCAGCTTTGATAGCTATTGGCCAATACAGCACAACCATAGAGACTGTGGATGCAGGCTGGTGTAAAGAAATCACGGATCAGGGAGCCACCCAGATTGCTCAGAGCAGCAAGTCCCTCAGGTATCTGGGACTGATGAGGTGTGATAAGGTAAGAGGCTCCTCTGGAAGTTGTTAGCAGCTATTGACTGTCTGCCGTGAACAATGGAAAGGGCAGATGAAGGATTAATCCACAGGTTGGCCTAATTAGCTTGTTTACAGAGATTGCATTTCATATGTCACATCAGGAAATGACACTTTTACTGGAATCCTGAAACAGAACCTCATTATAATATTGGCTACAGCAAGAGAAGCCTCTTTCGTTGTGATTTTGACAAGGAAAACAAAAGTGAATGCAATCTTGGTTGCTGCAGAGGATGTGGATAATTAATAGACAAAAAATGCCCTTTGTGTTTAGACCATTCAACACCTCATTACCAGCATTTCAGAACCAGTTGTTCTGTCACCACAGTACATTTCCAACTTGAATATTAACAATTAAGAGCGCAGAAAACAAAAGTTTAACTCGCACCTCTTTCATTGGCACAGAAATATGTAGTTTATACAGAAGGAGACTTTGTTTTGGATCAGAAGGTCACATATTCAGATGCTGCCAGAACTTGGACATCATTTACCTTCCAGCACCCAGCTTGTACTCACAACACTGACATCCATCATAGCGATGTAAAACCTGGACATTAATGGTCACATAGTGTATGTTGAAAATGATCAAGAGCTTGAGCTTTTAGCACCTTATCCTAAATCCCTTCAGTAAATGTAATAATTTCAGTATAAAATCCCAATAATAATAAAGTGTGTGTAGAGAATATTTTATACAGTGTGCTTCAGTTATTAAAGGCATAGCAATATTAATTTCACAGAATGCTTTTTCCAGCTGTTTGGATTTCTGGTCATAATTATACTGCTGTGAGACATGGGCCCTTTGGGAATAGACCCTTACCTCTGGTGACTCGCACAGAATATCTTAGATCAATTCCATGTCAGGTAACCTGCTGACTTGCCCATGTCCACTGGTATATTGTATGTACTTACTTACTTGTCAAGCATAAGAGTACATTGGATACAGCATGATCTAACGGTAATGCAAATCAAGGGTTCCAAAGAATGAAATGAAAAACAGTAGATTAAAAACAAAAGCTTTAAAGACATCAACAGTTCAAAATAACGTAGTCCTGTGCATTTTTAGTATATTACAAATGAACTAAATTGGCTAATTTCAAAGATGGACACACTGATTCAATTACTTATGTGCAAACACATTTCCAATTTAATTCATTGGAAATTCATTTGAGGTAACATCAATTCATGAAACATCTCAGATTATGTGAAATTAGTGGTACTTTAAAATTCATGTTTATTCATGATTCATTATATTAGTAATATGCATTAGTAACCAATCTTGCCCACTAGGCACACTCATCACTTAACCTCTCATCACTTAAAGTGCATGTCAGTGTGAAATTAGAATATTTATTTATTCTTTTCCTTGTTATAAAGTCTGCAAAAAAAAGCACCAAACATTTAACACACAGTAAACACCACAATATATTGGGCTCAGTGGCCACTGGTGACCTGAGTCAGGGGAGGCACAAGTACGGGGGGGGATTTTAAAACCTTTTTTCACAGGATGTATCTAATTTATTTTTTTTGCTTTACCCATAGCATTCTAGGTCATCAGTAATCTCTTGTAAAGGGATAAGATTTACAATAATATTGAACATTTAACCAAAGTAGTTTGTTTTAGTATTCAGTATTATTAGCATTACAGAAATGGGGATTTTTAACATGATTTTCAGCTTTAACATCATAAATTAACATTGACAGTGAATTAAAGCAAAAACAGGTTCATAAATAAGTTAGGGCAGAATTTTGTGATTTCAGTTTTTACCATTTTAAAAAATGTAATTAGGTTGATTACAGGCGCACCGAGCAACACAAAAGTGTAAACTAGTACAGGCTTCTATTTTTTCCATTCGGTTTCAGTTCATGTGCATTGGAGTAAGTCATTTTTTATCGAATTGTGTTGAAAAAATAGTATTGTTAACTTTAAAATCGGGTTGTATAAGTAAAAAAAAATATATATATATATACTTTTTTTTTTATTTTTCCACTCCACAAAACAAATTATTATATTTTGTTTCTCTGAATTACTCGGTCATTATGGTAAAACAAAACAAAAAATACCTACATTAGGGAACTAACTGACTTACTTGCAACTTTAGAGCTAATTTTAAATTTCTAAGCTTTTTAGAGGATTTTCCAGTTGTAAAAGGCCATTTTGACATTTTGAAAGGCTGTTACTGTATTAATGAGGTAACTTTGCTTATAGTGGGGGAAAAAAAAAACACAGTACGTTGAGTCTCATCTGAAGTTACCATAGCAACAACCACCAATGTCAATTATTTTTTATTTATTTTTTTTTTAGCTAAGACTCCCAGCCCTATACTCTAGTATGCGTGACAATTCAAGTTTCACATTTTCTCTTCAAATATGTAATCTCAAACGTAATGCTCTACTGCCAAATGAAATGACCTGTTCTTATTAGCAATTTCAATTTTTGGTTATGGCTTCCCTTCAGATTTTATCTTTCATTATAATGTAGTGTGGCAAGTGGAGTCTTAATCAGCCGATCAACTGCGTTATCCTGCATTTGACATTTGACCCCTTCACAAGACAAGCACCAAAATAAAACAATAACAACATGTAGTGTGTTTCTTACCACTTATGCGATGCAAAACGAAACAAAGCAATTAAAATCCTCACTTCTACATTAACTGCACATGATACAACTGCTTGCAGCGACGCTTTAGAAGGGGGTGGGAGGATGTGGGGCGCTCCTCCAATTAAAACCTGTGCTCAGATCACTCAGTCTACTAGTGGGAGTACTGTGTTTCAGACAGACAGTTCATTGTCCGAGGCAAAGCCTCCTCTGGTAAGAAAAAAAAACAAAAAAAACTCTGGTCTCCTCCAATTAAAACCTGTGCTCAGATCACATGATCTGCCTCTGCTAACACTGTGTTTAATGTAAAAAAAAAAACAAAAAAAAACACCATACCAGAACACTATCTGCCACTGCTAGTAGCACGTGTCTCTCAGCTGCCAGAATTGCTGTTAATTTAGGAATGTTGGATCTAGAGTAGGGCTACTCAACCCTGGTCCTGGAGGGCTGCTGTGTCTCCTGGTTTTTGTTCCAACTATACCCTAAATTACTTAATTGGACCAATTAAGTGTTTATTAGAAGCTTAATTGGTCTAATTAATCGATTTATTACAGTTAGAACAAAAACCAGGAGGGACAGCAGCCCTCCAGGACCAGGGTTGAGGAGTAGCCCTGATCTAGAGTTTAGGTTAAAAAAAAAAAATTCTTAAATTTTAGCCAATAATTGTATTTTATTTTATTGAACATTATTATATTATAATGCTGTAAAAAAAAAAAAGAAAAAAAAAAAGATATATATAGTTGAGGAGGCTGTGCCTCCCTTGCCTCCACTGATTGGGCTGGATTCTCAACCCTGTTTATGCCAAATCCTCATCAGATGTAATGTAAAAGTGGGCAGGTTAACAAGCAACAATTGGCAAACTTAACTTCCTCCCCTTTTTGTATCACATCTCTATGTGGTAGGTCTCTCTATTCTAACTTGGTTGTTTTTATTGATACTGGAGAATATCTCAAGGCATGTTTTAAGATTAATTTCAGCTCAAGTTTCCAAGTAAATTTAAAATGGAACACAGCACCATTAGGTTTGGAAAAAAGACAGAAAAATATGATTTGAAGAAGAATCCAGAATCACTTGTTCCTCCTCAAAATGTGTTGCTGATTTATAACCCTTTTTTGTTGACGTTAGTAGTAATTGCATTTTTTTGTGATGTGTGAATTGTCCTGCACTGGAACTACACTTATTTTCCTATTTTTCTTTGCCTGACTTTATGATTAGATTTCTATATCAGGCTTACTGTAAATCACAGTCAGCTCAATGAGGGAGTAAAACTTACGAAGACCAAAGGGATCATCGACATAGCAGTAGCAGCAGGTTCACAGCATGGAAATAAAGTAATGAATCTGATATGAAGAACAGCACCATATTCAGTAATAATAATTAAAATACTGTCAGTATTGATAGCTTTCATCAGTTCAATTCAAAATTAAATATGCTATGTCGTTTCCATTGATGTGTTTACCACTGGGAACTAATGCTGTTGAGTCAATAAGACTATTAAAGGGACCTATTCAAGAATTAAGGGAGCCCCATAGGAAAAAATCCCATAAGGAATCCTCGATCTAAACTGGCACTACACTGAGCTACACTCAGGACTTGGCTGGTAGAAGCCAATGATGGGCAATAAGAGGACCACGACCATGAGTTATAAAGGGTCGAATAGTGGAGGTTGGGTTTGGAGAAGGACCCGTCATCCATGTTAGAAAATGTAAACAGAATGTCACTTAATTGGGTAGATATTTTTCTTTTTATGTAAGTGTGGTACATGGCTAGAAATGAGTAGTAGGGGAATGAAGAGGAGACTTAGCAGTAATGCTGGGATGTTGTTTTGTACCAAGACATATACATTTAAGCCCAACATATGAAGCCTATACCTTAGAACTGTGTGCAAATAAGAAACTGCTGTTCATTTGGAAAAATGGGCACCAAAGGAAGTAATTCTGTTTGGGAAATCAACCTGATTTTGTTCTTTCCTGCTCTGCTGTGGTCCGTTCTGTTTAATCTCAGACAGTCACATTTTACAGGCATGAATTATGATCCGATTTTTGCTGTTGCCACTCTTAGAAAACATATAAGCAGTCATTCACCTTGACATGCCATGAACAAAGCGAGTTGTTTTGTTTTTGGCATTGTTTGTGCCTTTGCTTAGAAATGTCAGGAGGTGGAAGATGTTGTCAATGATTATGACCTCTTGACATTTGTTCTGTATGTATTACATGGAATGTGGCTTCCTTAAGTTTCTGGTCTGTGGTAGAATGCCAGTTTGTAGCCTACAGGTTGAAGACAGTGAATATGTTTAGATTGGCTTGAAAATATGTGTTTCAGATTCCCTTACTACTCTTTTTTTTTAGCGGTGCTTGTGCAGTAGAAGAACTTTGTTGTCTCTGCCCAGTACACACTCTGCCTGTAGTAACATTCTATTGAGTGTAAAATTTGATCTAAACCTAAAACAGACTTTTAACACAAAAAGGTTTGTATAGCTTACTTCTAAAACATGCCAAAAATGTTCTTTGTTTTGATCCTAAAACATTATTATTTAATCTTAAAAACAGGATTGACATTTTCAAAGAATAAATAAACTATACAGGTGTTTTTTATTTCATAAATATATCTAAAGATATACAGGACAATAGGGTTTGTTCAATTGATTTTAAACGTGGTAGATATATGTTTTATTATTTAAACAGTGACTGTATTAAAATCTGTCACCATTTAGATAAATTGAATTGACCCACATGTGCCTAAAATCTTTCTTCTTCACAAAATCAACCTTGGAACACCCACAGTAAAAATATTTTAGAACATTTGATGCCAAGTTTCAGTTAAACCAGCTGAAGGGCCTTGGAATTTCTAAGATATGCAGTTAACATAAATTAGAATTACACAGGCGTCAAGAGTCTACCCCAAAAAGATCAGAGCGACTGCACGGCCTGGAGAAGGCAGGCTCTGTTTGACTCAGTTGATTATGCCACTGCCTTCAGGCAATCGAGCCTCAGTGGAAACAGAATGTTATTGATCCAAACCATGAAAATAATCAAATCAATTCATTTCTCATCACATTTTCATTGCTGTGACCTTTTTTTGTGCTATTTGCCACGTCTTTGAAGTAGCATATTATGAAAGGGGGGAAAAAAACGTTTATTTGAAAGTACACGTCATTTTATTTACAAGTCTGGTAGGAAATGTCAGCTTTAAAGATCAGAGTCTATAGCCGCAAGGAGTTTAATATACTGAATGATCTGCCCCTTAGAGTTTTATTTAAGGAAAATGATGGTTGGAATTGATCGAAGTTCCCAAAATAACTAAACTTCTGACTTTCTCACAAAGAGAGCAGTTTTTCATAGTACTGCATTGTTGTATGGATATGTGGGAGTTGTCATTAGCAGTAGCGAATACTGCATTATTCTAATACTGCTATATTAGTATCAAATCGTAGCACATGCCTTTAGTTTAGTACAGGAATTTTACTACAATGTATTTTTTATCTGATTCATTATAAACTAAAATCCAGTCCTTTTAAGAACTCTGTTTGCCATCTCTGATGATGAATTTATACAGCATATGCATATAGGATACAGAAGATCTTGTTGCAGTTAATAGATATCGAAGACCGACATACCAACGCAGCAGTCTGAGAGTCTCTGGTGCCTCTGCACCTGCCATTTAAATTACTATCACCACTACAAATGTGTTGAATTGTACAGTATGATTTATCAATAAGATGATGTGCTTAAACTTCTGTCAAGCTTAAAAGGCAAAGCTAATTTTAATACCACGCAATGCTCTTTTTAGGCAATGAAAGACCCACATGACTGGACTGGTGCATTTGGTTTGCTTCCAAGCTCCAATGATTCACAGTTCTCCTGTAAACTTTTACTATTGTTTTAGTATAGAATGCTACCCTATAGCTTCAGGTAGTGGGTATGTTAAGTAACTGATCGGCTCAGAGCGAGAATTGTTCCGCTCACTCGGATCACTGTTGAAATCTGCTCTGAGCTGCTCAGGGGGAGCAGAACTGAGCATGTCGTTAAGTGGGTTCTTTCACTGAGCGGCTCACTTACTTAGCACCCATTGATTCAACTGGTTTCTACTTTGCAAGGTTCTAATCCAGTTTTAAATTGTAAACATAAGCTTTCACCTGATGAACTAACCTGCTTGGTCATAAGAATGATTTAGTTAGTCAATAATAAGAATAACTGTAGTTGCTTGGACCCTTGTGACCAACACAGCAGAACCACACCGTCTTCAGAAATACACATTGTATGTGCTGTAAAGGATACCTACAGAATGCATAGTCTATTAATAATGTAATGAAATATTTATTTATGAATTGTATGTGGTTCTGAAGGCAATATAAGAAATATATGTCCTGCAGTAGATGCTGTGGATAGTTATGCCACATGTGCACAGAATTGTTTAAATGTCATAAATCAAATAATAAAAATAGGTGTCCCAATAATGTAGAAAGTAGATCAATAAGATAATGTGCAGCGATGCAACAAAATGAATAGAAACTATACTTTTAATGGGTATCTTTCACACCACAGATGACACAGCAGGCGATGCGGGGATGACACTGGAGCGACATGAAATAAATAAGATTGAATACTATTTTTTGCGATTCCTTCGTGCAAAAACTAGGGAATTGAGCAATTACAGAACACTTTCACCAGGGTGAATCAGTATCCACAATGACAGACAAAAAAATAACACTTGCCATTGAAAAATACCCAGAGCTATGTGACAAAGATCATCGCAATTCTATAGAGATGAAAGATAATAAATGGTATGAGTTATTGCCATATATGTTGAAATACCATCAGAGAAGACACTCATAATTTCCGCATCATGCTTTCGAATATGTACCAGTCTTGATCATAGTCTTGTCAATAGCAATTTTTAATTGTTGTATAGATATGGCAGTTTTCAAATCTGCCACATCGCGTCTGTGTCACTTCAGGTGTGTATGGTTATGTCGCTCCCAAAGTATTGTGTCGACTGATGAAAAATCGCATTGCGTTTTGTGTGTTGTAATTAGCATATTAAATTGTTTGATTCTACATTTAAAACATAGGCCATAATGTTGCATCTTGGTAAGCCCTTTTCATGAAGTGACCCATATAGCTAAATAATGCCAACCATAAGGTTTTATTGTGTATGTGAAAAGTGAAAATAGACAACTAGTTTTCTCTGTTAATCACAAAGCTATTTGGCTTTTTTTTTTTTTTCTCCCGCCTATTCTACAGTAATCCTTCGCTTTCTACACATAAACTGAAGTAAGATGCCCTGTTCATGTATGAGGCAGGGCTTTCAGATGAATAGCTAAAGACTAGAATATTGGATTGAATAAGTCTTCCTTATCTCCGATATCTGCCTCAACCAACTTACAAATCATTGACAAATTAATCTCCTTGCTGCTCTGAATGAAAACCAGCCATATCTGATCCAGAAGAAAGGAAGTACATATAACTGCCCAGACCATGTGAGGAAAGCAATTGTCTTGAAATGATGCCTTTTAATTGTTACTTCAGCATAGATATGAGTCTGAATTGAGTGCTGTGTCTCTAGGGCTTGTTGTCCGCTTGTCCAGTACACAGGCAAAACGAACTGGCTTGAACAATCATCATGGGGCTGAAAGCTGCAGGATCTGCTAACTCCCTCTGAAGGAGGATGAGCACCTCAGGCAGTATAAGCCCATTGAGACTCAGCATGCGAAAGTCTATTGGGCTCACACAATAATGAGCTGCAGTGGGCATATTATTACAGAACTATTAAACTAACTTTGTATGCACCCACTGTATCTTTAACAAGTATGAAACAGCACTAATGAATGATGCTATTTAACCAAATATACAATAAGCATATGTCCACTTTTCCAATAGAAAAACAGTAGAATTATTGCACTGTTGAGGTTTCTGTTCCATGCAAGGTTTTTTTTTTCTCCATGTTAACTGTTTTTTTGTTTGTTTGTTTTTACAACCATTACCAATAACAAAATTTGAAAACCGAAGAAAAATCTGATGGCTAATTTATATATTTTCCTAATGTCAGAGTTAAGATTTTGTTAGTTGTTATGATGTTCTAGCTCTCAGTCAGCGAGTTGACGGCTGATGAACAACATTTTTAACATGAAATAATGAAGAACACAATGATACATCATTGGTATTGAACTAATAGCAATTGCATGTCTAAGAAATTAACAGATTTTACCTGCTCTAAAATGACATACTGTGTTTTGTGTCATTACTGATTCCCTGGCAAAGCAAGTCATGGCTGAAGACCTTTTTGTTCTCTCAAGCCTTTGGAGTGTGAATCCATTTTATGTTTTTATTTTGTTTTCTTGTACTTTTATTCGGCCTTGTTTTACAGGCCTTTTTACTTTTTCATTGCAAAGCGCTTTGAGGTGGCTTTGTTATGAAAGACGCTATGTAAAAATAATGATTGATTGATTGAGTGACAAGGCCCACTTTACCTAGTAATGTGAAATCAATATATATTGATTATTTGAAATGTTATTGCAGGTGTTACAGGACTGATGAGGCATACCCTCCAAGCAATTTCCTTCAGATTGTTTTGTTATTTATTTTAAAGTGAGAAAGAAACCATTTCAGAGAGCTCACGATGTTGAAATAAATACTGCCTTATTGAATTTGGTATTTGCTTTATGATCTTTCAGAAAATGCACTGGAGTAATAATAGGCCTCTGTACTTGTATACAGTATTGCTTGCTTTTCGCTCACCTTGTTAAAGTTGTAATGTTCTCCTATTAACAGCAATGTAAAGCCACCTTCAATATGAAGGCCGTCCCTGTGTTGTCCCATATGTGTTACATCTCTGTTAAAAGACTTCTCTATTAAGACCAACACCACCATTTTTTAAAACCCCCTGCAAACCTGGAGGCATCATGATGTAACTCATTTGCACATTTGATCTGAGAAACTAAAACTAAACTGGCTTAAACAGTAAATTAGAACAGTTTGCATGAAAGAAATGTAAATAGTATCAAGAAAAAAATACAACGCAGTTCTTTTGTGTTTGTATTGTATGGTGTGTGGTAAATTAAAACTTGTGCGCTCTGAATGAACTGCTGCTGGTTAACTTCTTCCAGAACACTATTCATTGAGATGCTGAGATGCTGTGGATTTTTATCCTGCTAAAATGCTTATGAAAATATCTGAAAGGGTTATTGACTTCCTCCCACTGCATTACACAGCCTTTACATTAGTTCTCCATGTTCGGTCCGCTCATTGTCTTAGTTGCTATATTACAATGTATGAAAACCAGCAGGAGTACCTTTATGTAATTGTACCCCAATCACTCCAAAATCAACAACTTACTCATTGTTTTGCAGGGTTGCCAGCTCTCTCAATTTCAATGTACACTAGATGAGATTACTGGATTTAAACCTGAAACATGTGGGAGTTTTTGGACAGGGACCAGGAAGAGCTATCAGTGGACAGACTAATATCTGCAGACTGCATTTCAGACCTAAGCATATACAGCCTGGTCTTATCTGATATAATAAAACTGTTTGCTATCAGTGATTTAAAGTGAAAGTTTAACAAGTTTAAGCAGCTGCCTTTTGATTTATTTCTTTTTTTTGTTGCCAGATGGTAATAAACTACTTAAGCTAGAGTCTGCTTTTGATAAATACAGAGCATACCAGAGTTTTTTTTTTTAAATTTTGTTTACCCTATATTCTTTGAAAACACTGCACTCTCGTGCTTCTATCACTGATGACATCATGTTCTCCTGATTTTTATCAGAGATGTATTTTTTCCCTCTAATCCTTACCTTGTGAAAACCGAGTAGCAGTGAGTTATGAGAAGTTTGTGTCCCTGTATTGAACTGAACAGGTACCAGTATAAACTTCCATCTATCAGCATGGCAGTGGGCCCAGAAAATCATGGCGAAAAATCTGCTGTACAGTGTAATCCATATTCACTGCCAGTTGTCATCATGCTATCAAAGAAAGCAAGCAACATGACTTGGAATTATAGACTGTATGTGATAAATTGACAGATATTTCTCCACCTATTTGTCCCCACTGTAGACAAAAAGCATTTATATTTATATCAATGCTTTTGTATCACAACCTAAAATTCAGTACTTCAAATTGGAACAATTGGTATTTTAATTTATACAATTACTTTGTGCCATGAAAAAATGAATACATAAAAATCTACAATCATGTGGTGTTTTTTCTTTTCTTTTTTTTTTTTTAAATAGAAACTTAAGATAATTCTAAAAATATGATATAATTAAAGTACATATAGTTTATTTCATTTTAGTATAGTGTTTTTTTTATTAACTTAGAATACTCTTAATTTAAGATTTTATATCGTGTTAGTTTATCAGTAACATTAGATAATATGGTTACATAAATATTTTAGTTTCCTCAATATATGAAAATGCACCTTGTAAGATTACAAATAAATAACATTTGATAGGTGTTTTATACCCAAACACACATACACAAAGGATGCACTATTATATATCTGCAATTACACTCTAATAACATATCTTATATAAAAAAAAATGTAAAACCCAGAGATTATCTTGATTTTTTTTTACAATCTGCTAAACTTGTGTCAGCACCGCCTAGTGGTTTATACAATAGTTAGTTGTGGATATTTCTCTGTAAACTGTCCTGGTTGCACCAAGGCTATGGAATACTTTGCTGTTCTTGTGTCAGTACAGATTCTGCAGTTGTCAGGCACAGCTTTCATCTCCATACTTCACAGAGAATGAATTTGCAGTTTAAACTGGTATAATCAAACAGGTCAGTTGCAAACTGTGAAATGACAACTTAACTGACAGACACACTAAACCTCTTAAGCCGAATGTACATAGAGATGTAAGTATATAGCATAAACTGTAATGGATGGCTAAACAAAATCAAATAAATTCAAGTTCTGGGTTTGCATGCAGTCCACATACATCGGTTCAATGCAGTTTATGACATCTCTCTATGTTAAAGTGTGACACTTGCTTTGAATCTGATTGCCTGCTATCCTATGTACTATATACAGTATTTTCTAGGAACCACACAAGCATTGATTGGCTGAATGTCATTCTCTCATGTGTTGCTTTATGTTATTCTTATGTTCTTGCTATATTATCCTGTTCAGCATGTTGCATCTCAACATGTGACATGCTGTTGTAACTGCTCCAGCAGCAGTGTTCCAGTATCACCTCTCCCTGCTGCTATCGCAGTAGGGTAGCAGTGCTTGACAGTGTCCTTTTAAAACGACACCACCTCTTTTATAATGCACTTTATTCAGGTTGAAAAAGCACCTTTTTTATCCAATATATGGGTAACATTTGAAAATCTCAAGAAAACATATGCTGGGCAGTTCTAAGCAACCACAAGAAAGAAAGAAAAACATGAACCTGTACCAGTGAACTTGTAGAATTGCCCATCCAATAGTTATCCAAGCTTTCAAGAGATTTGGAAAGCATCTTACACTTTCCATGGATGATAGAAGAGCTTGTGGGCATCTCATTGACCTGCTTTTCTTTTGCCAGGTGAATGAAGAGACCGTGGAGCAGTTGGTACAGCAGTATCAACACATAACATTCAGCACGGTGATGCAGGACTGCAAGAGGACCCTGGAGAGAGCCTATCAGATGGGTTGGATACCCAACACTTCCACTGCATCATAACCTCCTGCCTACAGTACCCATCATTAATCTGACACACGCATATCCAGCAGCTCTGAGGTGTAACAGATTTTTAATAACACATGTACAGTAACAAACCATCAGAAGCCAGGAGTCAACAATCGACCGGCAACACATTTAGAATAAGCAGAACATAGGCAAAAACACTGTTAAAACTTTTCAAGCAGCATTACAATGGGAGTGAAGTAGCTCTATTTGTACATTTGTAGTCGTACAACTGTAGAGTCACAATGCATTGAAATACAGCATGTATCTGGAAAACGCAAAGCAATTGTCTACCAGATGCCAGCTTAGTTTTGTATTTCTTGGTTAAAAACAATACAAGCTCGACAACTGTTGCTACCAGATATTAAGGGGTTTTTTTTCCTACTTAAAAGTAGTTTAGAGATTTTTGTTTTTTTGTATAATCATTTGATCTTTGTTTTTACCAAATAGTGCAAAGTGAGTTTGCAGTACATGCCTAGATAATAATAGACCAGGTGTACTACCTGTTAAGTAAAACACGTTTGCCTGAACATATATAGTATTTGTCTTATACCATGGTGTTTTATTATTATTACTGTTGTTATTATTATTGTTTAGTAAGAGAATAGAGGAAGTAAACACCACAGGGAACTGCACACATTGTAAGCCAAGGGACTTCAGTGTTTTAAAATCCTTCCCTTTATTGTATCAGTAATCAATAATTCTTGCAAGACACTATTATGCAAATAATCTGGGTATTTTTTTATTGTTTAAAATAGAAAAGGCTTGCGGGAAAAAAAGTGGTAATTAGTAATGTAATGATATAAACTGAATACAGTACCTGGGGGTTGTAAAGGAGATGTACGTTTGTGATGGCTTGTAGATTATCATGTTACCCAGGTGATCTTTCAGCCTTACCTTTTGACTTTCACCTTTTTGCTGGATATTTTCACACTTGATCCTGTTTTTTTATTATTATTAATGTCATTCTGTGTCCAAGATGTTATCCATTGGTACACCTGTCATGGCAATAAATCTCTTGCATGGTTTCACATCTGCCATTTCCAACGTTGTGTTTCAGAAGCAAGGGCTCTGTTTTATTTCCCCTAAAGCCAGAAGAATCCCACCATATCCAATAGATATTCACTAGCTAATTAAAACAGAGCCCCTTGCTACCTGCATTTGTGGGTTTGTCTTGTGTGTACAATCTAGTGCTTCATTAATATGTTAGTTTGCATCAACTGATTTGGTTCTTGTAACATACCTTAAACTCAGATGCTCATATTTGTTAAATATTCCTAGAACTATATAGGTGTCCAAAGGGCTATAGTTGTAATTGTGACCAACTTAAATGTTCATGGAGATTTTTTTTTCCCCATAATGCCACCGATATATACAATACATCTAATAGTTTTAGACACATTTCATAACCCCCCTGCAAGACAACATGTATCTGCAAAAGGAATACTTGATCAAATTGACAACTGTTTTGTTGGGTTTCTTTCTGTGTATTTGGTAATTTTTCTGTTTCAATAAAACACACTAAATCTATCCTTCTAATTCATTTAATAAAAAGGTAAAATTGAGACTGATACATATATGTTCATAGTAAAAGGTCACTGATGTCATCTTTTTAAGGATGACTAATATTGTGAATGAACTCTATAGAACTTACAGTAGGTTGAACCTCAATTTGGGGGACTGGAGGGGGGGGGGGGGGTCTTTGGCTCAGGTTTCATAAAAAGAAGATATTCCACCTACAGTACAAATATGATGAAACATTTACTGAGGTCTGACAATAGACCATGTGTAGGAGATGATTGAATGGGAGTCAGAGGCTTTGCATCCATGTGCAGGAGATGTTTGAATACAGTGGTGGGTTTCAGGTGTATAAAACTATACATACAGGTGTGACTTATTCATGATCAGTTCAGAGCAGATTTACCATGGTCCCAATTGTTCAAACTTATGGTACCTGGTCACTTCAATAATATACAGTACCTGTAACTAACTTAATAGTAAAACATGGAGTGGCAAAATCCTACTGTGCAATAGAAGTCAGCTTTACAGCACCATAGGTGTCCTTGTTAAAACAGTTGAATAAATGCAGCCCTATTTTGGTCATGCTTTTGTAGAAAACAGCTCTGAAACATGAACTCCCATTGGATCATCGCTTGGGATCTTGAAGGTACATCAAAGTTTATGTTTTGATCCTTTGAACTACGTAACAAAAGATTCACGTTTTTCAAGGAACATCAAGGACATGCACAAAAGATGGAGTCAATTTACACCTTTTCGTTTTGAATTCAGACACAATGTTTGATTATGCTGTTTGAAAGCAAACAGCTTTCCAAGAAGTGTTTTATTGTCTTTAGAGATGGGAAAAGTATATTTTACTGGTGAATTATTAATTAGATTGCTTGTTATGCACTTATTTGGAAGGTTGCTTTGACCTGTGATTTGGCACAGGGAATTACATTAAAACAATCAATACTCCTCCACTTCCAAAATGCAGAAAGTCAGCTCATTTGATTTCTTTTGACTAATGTGTTCTGCGAATGTATTAATTATGTCATACCCCATATGAAACAATGGTTACTTGTCAATTACATTAAAATAGTCAATACTCCTCCACTTCCAAAATGCAGAAAGTCAGCACATTCGGTTTCTTTTGACTAATGTGTTCTGCGAATGTATTAGAAATATCATACCCCAATATGAAACAATGGTTATGTGTCATATGCAGAAGATTTCAAGTACATCGTTGCTGTCAGTTGCTGAGTGTGACAATGTGTGGACAAGAAGTATTAGCCAGTGCTCAACAACTCCCAGTTAAGTGTTGTTGTTGAACAGTTACATTATAAACCCTGTACTTTTGAGTAGTGTTAAGAAAACAGCATCTGCCAAGGACTGTGTAAAGAAGTGTCAAGTGTTTAATAATGGATAAGGATGTACAGTAGTGTGAAAATGTATCAGAACACCTCAAGATGTGTCATTTACATCCTTTATATACCTACCTGCATGAAAGCCTCTGGGGGTGACAATCTCAATTTGCAGTCTGTGATATAAACAATAGGCACTTGTGTGAAAATGTTAGACCACGTTGTGCTTTAATTAGGCATCTTAAACAACTTCTAAAAAGCCTCATGCATTTTACCATTTGTGGCTATGTGCTCCTTTTCTCTTACTAATTTAAATGAATTGCATGTCTGGCCTATTAAAGTCATCAATTCGACAACCACTAATTTGCCTATTTTGACCATTTCCCAAGATTTTCAATTACAGTGGTTTGATTTCATATGCACAACAAATCAAAACAACAGAAGCAATGGGGTGCTCTAATACATTTGCACTCTACTGTATGTCACTTAGGGCCACCCTAAAATAAACCTACTAACAACCAATATTCAGCACAACTGTGAGCAGACTGAGACTAGCAGTATTTCATTAAAGAATCTCTCTGTTTTGGTCACAGCTGTGATGACACAAACATTTTAATTAGCAGTTTTCCACAAGTTTCTAAATATGTAGTTGAACAGAAAATAATTTAAAAACTTTGGGCATGTCATTTATTTTTTTCTATTTAGAACATTTGTGAAATGAAATAGAATACGTAGAATAAGCTATAAACACACAAATAAACGGTAATGCACAGCCAGTGGTATCTGTGTATGATTAAAGTATATATGAACATCATTTTGTACAAATACTACATGGAGAGTAACGAGATTATGATATTTAACTTGTTGGATGAAGAAAATGAATGGACATTAGGCATGATCAAAGGTTACAATGATAAAGGTTTTTTTTTTTTTTGACAGAGTTTAAAACCAATTGTTTGAACAAGTTAAAAAGGTCACAGAATCATCTTGACAGGCAGTCAAACGTATTATTTAGTCGGAACAGAAAGCAAAGAGATCCGGCCTGGAAATCTTCAGTGCCGTCTGTCCACTCCCAGTTTACAGCCTTTGTCAGCTGACCCCTATGTATCTGTGTTTCAAAACTGCACAGATCAAGTGTTATTATTTGACTAATTTGCACATTGTACCCCGGCAGTGTTTAGGGTGGTTAGCAGAATGCAAAGATTTATTTTAATGGTGTTTGGTGTTGTAAATATGAGGGAATGTGGTTTGGGTTGGGGTTTCTAATGTACAGCTATGGCCACAACTATATAAACATAATTTAGATCTTTTATTTAACATCATGTTGTCAAAGAAACTACAGAAGTATGTTGCAAAAGTCTACTGGAAGCTATAAATAGTAGTGCAGTATTTCATGTTAGATTTCAAATATTTTGTTAAGTATATGGAAAACTACAAAGCGATATGTAATTCATATGTTAATGTAATATCATGCATGTTTCATTCAAGTTTATGACGCAAAATTAGTTAATTTTATAATGTGATGCAAAACTGGTTACACAAAAATACTATTAAATCCTTAAAAGTATGGAGTGAAATAACTGTCAAAAATGTACGTAAAAAAAGACAGTTGTACCTGTAAAAAAGATATTGCTGCTTGCAGTCTAGTGTAGCTGTATTTCAGTTGCACTGTGCACATCCTCAGCTGGACATGTACTGTTCCACCGTTGTATTAATATAATGTATATTAATAGTATTTATTTTTATATCCGTTGTTTTCAATTGTCTCAGTTTGAACTTTCAATCGTTTTCCAGTATGAGGATGATCCCAGGTGGTATATTAAAAGGAAATGGTTTAGGTCAGGGGTCTCCAATCCTGGTCCTGGACCAATTAAGTGCGTATTAGAAGCTTAATTGGTTCAATTAATGAATGTCAGGTACAGTTGGAACAAAAACCAGGAGGGACACCGGCCCTCCAGGACCAGGATTAGAGACCCCTGGTTTAGGTGGTTGAAAGACATCTGCTCTGACTAAAAATGCTTCATAGCCCTCTAGGCCAATGGTTTCTAACCCTGGTCCTGGGGACCCCCTGTGTCTGCTGGTTTTCATTCCACCTGAGCTCTCAATTACTTAACAAGACCCTTAATTGAAATGATAATTTGCTTAATTAGACCTTTTTAATTGTTTCAGTTCTTAAACGGTTGCAGAGTTCAAGTTACTTGAAAATCTTACAGCTAACTTGAAATCTGCAACTGTTTAAGAGCTGAAAACAATTAAAAAATGTCTAATTAAGCAAATTATCAGTTCAAATAAGGGTCTAGTTTTACATTTTACATGTACAAATCTTTTTTTACACGTCTACAAATGTATTTTTCGGGTATTTTTGACAGTTATTTCACTCCATATAAAAGGTTTTATTTTTAGCTTTTTTTGTTACATTTTTATTTGCCCACCTTGTTTCAATAAGAATTCCTCTGCCTCATTGACAGACTTAACAAACTGTAACCATTAAACATGATACACAACATCATTATTGGGAGAAAAGCGAAAATGTAACTCGATATAATAAACTAATTTTTTTTAAAAATAACTAGAATTCAATTGGCTTCCTAAAAATAATAAACACTACAGTATCAAAGTAATTCATCAAATGCAAAACTAAAAGGAAAACAGCAGATAACCTGTAGGTCATGATTTTCAATAAGGAAGACATAGAAAAAAAGCGAAATGTCGCCTGAGCATATCTTTTTGAAAATGAAACCCAGAAGACATTTCTTATCGCTGCATTAAAGACTACAGCACAAACACTGGCAACTCCATCAAAACAAAGCTTAGACAAGCTTGCAGACTTGCAAATAAATCAAAACATAACTGATGTACATTTGGGTTTGTAGTTGATCATGGTAATTCAGGGGAAAATGACATTCAAGTGCAGTTAATTGTGGAAACCTTAACTTTCTATAACAAAACTAGTAAGAGTTTCATACTGTGAGTTTAAATTAGTTTAAACATGTTTGATTTTTTTGGATATAAAAAGTAAGCTGGAGGGTACTTTTTTTTTAATAATTAGCAGTTACTAGTTACTATGTTGTTGTTTTTTTGTCAACTGGAAAACCTTGTGTTGGTTAAGAAATGGTAACAACAAATGTATATAAAACAGAATATATATATAAAAAATATGATTTTGTGTGTATCTGTAAATATATAATCCTTACTTATGTTAGTTATTTCCTGGTGCAGTTTTATTTCTGTACATTTAGTGTTGACAAAAGTATGCCTGTTTCAGAGCAGCCTGAAAAAAAAATCTACCCTAGCTCTTGTTACAGTAGACAGACACGTAAATATCAACTAAACACAGGTTGGTTTGTTTATTTATTTAATATTAAATGTGTTTATTATAAAAACAGTTAAATACAAATAAAAAAGAAATTGTTTAGCTGTGTAGTTCATATTAAGGGATATTTGTCGTGCACAGTGAAATGGAAGGGAGGTTCAGTATAGTTGCTGCGTTTCTTTATATCATGCACATAAATGAGGTGATAATAATTCATGTGAAAAAAGGGAAACATTTGCAGATTTCTACTTCTGTTCCTGTGGTGAACATCTCCTTCTAATAGGTTACAATAAAGCCTGTGGTAAAAAGAATGAGATTGGAGCCTGTGTTTTGATTGAAAATTTAACACCTCAGTTAACCAGAATATTGCACATGTATACATGATTGTTTCCATTTCCTCACTTTTTATTTGTTATTAAAAGGTTGGAAATTGCTGTTGGAGAAAAATAAAAATGGATATTTGAATGGCATAATCATGCTTCTTTGCCACAGAATTCTCTTTCTCTTTCTGTATAGCCACAGGGATGAGTATATATTGTAAATAGTACTATTATGACTGCCTATTACTTGTATTATTCAATATATCAAATCAGTGGCACATGAATACTTTATATAGTATGTACTATTAATACAATTTATGACTGATGAACTATGTCTTATCAGAAGCAGTCATGCATAACCAACTACTCTTAAAACATATGAGTTATATTTACCAGTTTTCCTTGGGTGATGTTTTATTATCATAAACCATTATTCCTCTTTATGGGGCTGAAATGTAATACAATCTACTCTATACTTCATTGTGTAAACCCTTCATTGAGCCATTGACTTTCAATACCATATAAAGAAAAACTTTAAATATAGGGGAATTTGGAAATTACAACAAAAAGAACAGTAAATACAATCTAAAAGGATGAAGCATTGATTCTTTACAAATCTACAGCTGTGGCCAAAAGTTTTGCATCACCCTAGAACGATCTATTTTTGCTTTACGTTACATTACGTTAACATATTCAATTACATACAGCTTTGTAGTTTTCCATATACTCAACGAAAAACTGAAAAAATGCACAAATGTGATCTAACACGATTTCCAAAAAGAGGTCACAAATCTTGTAACGTGTTACTCAATTAGAAGTAATCAAAAGGTGACAATTAGAAGTGGTAACTAGTAGATTTAAGCTATATAAGCATGATTTTTTACATAGGTGTTGTAACCAGAGCAAACCATGGGGAAAAGTTATAACTCTTCGGAAACACGTTCAGCCACCATTGTACTTCATAAGGAAGGTTTAGCAGTCATCAGATAGCCAACAGCGGTTATGCCATCCAAAGAACAGTATCTAGGATCATCCTGAAATTTAAGAAGACTGGAAGCTGTAAAGCTGCCCCCAGGTCTGGATGCCCAAAGGTCAGCACTGCTTGCTAGGATCGACACCTATGCTGCTCAAGTTTGAGAGATAGGAAGGCAAGTCATATTCACATACTGTGGCTGTGTGGTCCAGTGGTTAAAGAAAAGGGCTTGTAACCAGGAGGTCCCCGGTTCAAATCCCACCTCAGCCCCTGACTCATTGTGTGACCCTGAGCAAGTCACTTAACCTCCTTGTGCTCCGTCTGGGTGAGATGTAATTGTAAGTGACTCTGCAGCTGATGCATAGTTCACACACCCTAGTCTCTGTAAGTCGCCTTGGATAAAGGTATCTGCTAAATAACTGTGGCAATGGAAAGAACTTGGAGTGAAGATGACTCTTGGAGAATGGTCTGGTGTCGGGGAGGCCTGCTAAGAACCCCTTCTGAGCAAGAAGAACATCAGACATCACCTGAACTTTTGTCGCACAAAGACCGTATGGTACAAAGTACTTTTCTCTGAGTCCCCCTACATTATTTTTCCTGTTATGATTTTTTTTTTTTAACAAATAATACAGTATTCCACTCTACAAGCAAAATGTTGAAACATTGATCATTAGAAAAGCATTTTAAAAAGAAGAAATGTCATTTTGTCCTGTGGTATTATTAGATTGCATTTTTATCCATCTTAAAGTAAATCTGAAAGCATTCGATTACGATAAATCTTTATTTCACTTCTCCAACTGAATGTTGATGAAGGCTGTATGCTAAACTCATTCACTGTTCTCTGTTTCTCTTAAACTAAGCATGTCACATGTTTAAACGGTTGTATGCTGATTCATAACGTAGTGTTAATTTAAGTATTTGCCCTACTGACTAGCAAATCTGTTAAAATAATTCTGCTGAAAGTGTGCGGCGACGGTGATAAACGGCATGATGAAAAGTCAATTGAAGAAAGTGTCCAGTATGTGTAAAGGTGTACACTGGAAGCGAGTGACGCAAGTGAGGCAATCGAATTTTGTATCTACATCAAAGGCGTATATTTTAGCAGAAACTGTTACGTGACCCTGTCCTTATCCCTCCCTCTGTTCTCCCACCCTATCCCACACAAGACAGAGGTGGCCTATTTATATATATATATATATATATATATATATATATATATATATATATATATATATATATATATATATACAGTACTGTGCAAAAGTTTTAGGCAGGTGTGAAAAAATGGTGTAAAGTAAGAATGCTTTCAAAAATAGACATGTTAATAGATTATATTTATCAATTAACTAAATGCAAAGTGAGTGAACAGAAGAAAAATCTAAATCAAATCCATATTTGGTGTGACCACCCTTTGCCTTCAAAACAGCATCAATTCTTCTAGGTACACTTGCACAAAGTCAGGGAGTTTGTAGGCATATAGTCAGGTGTATGATTAAACAATTATACCAAACAGGTGCTAATGATCATCAATTCAATATGTAGGTTGAAACACAATCATTAACTGAAACAGAAACAGCTGTGTAGGAGGAATAAAACTGGGTGAGGAACAGCCAAACTCAGCTAACAAGGTGAGGTTGCTGAAGACAGTTTACTGTCAAAAGTCATACACCATGGCAAGACTGACCACAGCAACAAGACACAAGGTAGTTATACTGCATCAGCAAGGTCTCTCCCAGGCAGAAATTTCAAGGCAGACAGGGGTTTCCAGATGTGCTGTCCAAGCTCTTTGAAGAAGCACAAAGAAACGGGCAACGTTGAGGACCGTAGACGCAGTGGTCGGCCAAGGAAACTTACTGCAGCAGATGAAAGACACATCATGCTTACTTCCCTTTGCAATCGGAAGATGTCCAGCAGTGCTATCAGCTCAGAATTGGCAGAAAACAGTGGGACCCTGGTACACCCATCTACTGTCCGGAGAAGTCTGGTCAGAAGTGGCCTTCATGGAAGACTTATGCCAAAAAGCTATACCTCCGACGTGGAAACAAGGCCAAGCGACTCAACTATGCACGAAAACACAGGAACTGGGGTGCAGAAAAATGGCAGCAGGTGCTCTGGACTGATGAGTCAAAATTTGAAATATTTTGCTGTAGCAGAAGGCAGTTTGTTCACCGAAGGGCTGGAGAGTGGTACACGAATGAGTGTCTGCAGGCAACAGTGAAGCATGGTGGAGGTTCCTTGCAAGTTTGGGGCTGCATTTCTGCAAATGGAGTTGGGGATTTGGTCAGAATTAATGGTCTCCTCAATGCTGAGAAGTACAGGCAGATACTTATCCATCATGCAATACCATCAGGGAGGCATCTGATTGGCCCCAAATTTATTCTGCAGCATGACAACGACCCCAAACATACAGCGAAAGTCATTAAGAACTATCTTCAGCGTAAAGAAGAACAAGGAGTCCTGGAAGTGATGGTATGGCCCCACAGAGCCCTGATCTCAACATCATTGAGTCTGTCTGGGATTACATGAAGAGAGAGAAGCAACTGAGGCTGCCTAAATCCACAGAAGAACTGTGGTTAGTTCTCCAAGATGTTTGGGCCAACCTACCTGCCGAGTTCCTTCAAAAACTGTGTGCAAGTGTACCTAGAAGAATTGATGCTGTTTTGAAGGCAAGGGTGGTCACACCAAATATTGATTTGATGTAGATTTTTCTTCTGTTCACTCACTTTGCATTTTGTTAATTGATAAATATAAACTATTAACATGTCTATTTTTGAAAGCATTCTTACTTTACAGCATTTTTTCACACCTGCCTAAAACTTTTGCACAGTACTGTATATATATATATATATATATATATATATATATATATATATATATATATATATATATATATATATATATATATAATTTTACTTAAACATGATTTTCTACTTAAACACGACAAAAAAAGATCTTAAAAAATTCAAATTGAACCTACTAATTTTATATGTGTATATTTCTACTACATTCAATTAGATTTTTTTTACCTTTTTATCATGTTTAAGTAAAAAATTGTGTTTAAGTAAAAACAGCACAGTAGCATGACAATTTTCACAGTACTTAAAAAAAAAAAAAAAAAAGAAAAGGTACAAACCTCAATCAAGCGAGAAAGTTAATTTCAAGCAGAGTTTGGTAAGAGTTCCCTTTGAGATCCTTTAGTGTAATTGAACAAATTAAGAGAAATGACAGTAGCTTCGTGGTGTTTCTAAGAGGAGGTCTCTACGGGTCAGCTCTCAAATCTTGCACCGACACGTTAAACAAGTTTGTCAATTTTCCATCAGATTTTTTTCACACGTCTGCAAGGTTTGTCCCATTTCATCTTATTTCCACAGGGGTTCTGAACATTGCACATTGCCATTTACTTTCATATGAAAAAATGTGTGAAATATATATATATTTTTTCTTATTACCTGATAGTAGTGAGTCAATCACAAAGAGAAAGAGCTTGAGTAAATGGAACAATATGTTCAAGAGTGCTCTCATATTTGTTTTTCCAGCTGGTTTTGAAAACAAATTATTATTCTTCCTTGAGCTGAAAAGTCAAAGTAACAGGCTTAGTTAACCCAAGACCTGTTCCTCTCCTTAGCCTCATGTTGACTGAATTATATTTTGATTATGAGTACAAATGAAAATCGTATTGAGTACAAATGCTTGGTGCACCGTTCCATCACATGCTACAGCCTTTCCATCCGCCAGACTGCTTGACATGGTAGAGATCAATACTTTTGATATTTTACAAAGAGTGCTATTGATCCTTGAAAACATCTTTCCAAGACACTGAACCACACTGGTTCTCTTAAAATACACATTATTTTAACTACTAAGTTGTAGTAATCTGTCAGTTTCTTTTTTCCAGCTAGATAACTCATAAAATTGGCTTCTTTATCCTTGTGGAAAAAAAACCTGAAAACGTGCTGACAGTTCTGTGAAGGTATTTATGTTTAAATCTAGACAGCATGTTTTAATAGGTACAACAACATCCAATATGTCTAATTACAGAGAAATCAGTTCTTATTATGTCTTAAAGTAGATTTGTTCTGAATAACAACAGAGGGGCAATACAGTGTAACGAATTGGCATCTCAGCCCATGGAATTAAATGGAAAGGCAAAGGACATGAACCACAAACCATACGATTCAAAGTCGGAGTTTCAGTGTCAGGCTCATAACCACAACCACGCACTGTCTCCAAGGATTCAGAGCGACTTTAGAGCATCACATGTCTCACAAGCCAGCATATTTGCTATAGCTTATAATAATGCAAGGAACACTGATATTCAATTGCCTGTTTCAACCACAGGAGTCAGGATTCTTTCCCATAAGGTGCCACTATAATAAATTGGCATCTTGGTTTATTCAGTTGATTGGAAAGTCAAGTGCTGGACACTAACTGCTAACCATATGGTTCAAGACGAATGTCTTAGCATTCAACTAAAGAGCAAGCTCTGTAGTCGAGAAGTAAGTGTCTTATACTGATGTCAGTATTAGTAACTCATCAGTCGCTAGGAAGTGATTCATTACAACAGAAATATATGATCTTGCAGTTAAAAACAGATTCAATAAAATGTCACATGAGCAAACTTTTCATATCATCTTGCTGGAAAATGGCATCAGAGGAGGGAACGAGTGGCTTTGATACCTGGATCTTCAAATAATATTCCGATCTGCAGCCTGACCAAACCGAATACATAGCTCTGTAAAATGTAAACTGTACCTGAGAAGTAACTTTTTTGTAACTAATTGCATTTTTTTCAAAGTAATAATTTACTGTAGCTAAGTTACAATTTTGTTCAAGAAGCTGTAATGTATTACTTTTAAAAGTAACTTCTCCAATGCTGTTGAATACATATCAACTGTTTTCCAACAGATAAAGGTCTACCTCCAGCCATTCCCAGTTTAATTTACAGGCAATACACCCTGTATGCCCTGTAATTCAAGAACACCTGGAAACCACTGCTTCAACTAATAAAGGTGGATCTCTGTCACATATTTTCTGTATGATGAGATTTGCCTCTCACACTGTTTTGCCTTGCCTCTTGTGGCCCCATGCTCATTTACCATAGAGGGTTTGATACCAGCATCTAAAGTTTTCTGCATACACTACTCAGATAAGAAACGCGATCATAGATGTACTGCAGATAAAAAACTTTGAAGGTTACTAGGGTGTGATTTTCAAATGAGATTTCAATAAATATAAACAAACGGTCATCTGATATTGGTAATGCATTACTGTATTAGAACCAGGAAGACTGGTTAAAATTCCCTTTATTCCACTGAACTTAATACAGCAGTCCAGTTACATTCTCTACTGGGAGATAAATCAATGTTTCCCTACCAAGTAGGAAATGTAAGCATTACCATATGGGTGTTTACCTCCTAAAGACCCCAAACAGGCGCTGAAAGCTGCATGTCAGCGCCTGTGACGCAGTCATGCCCGCCCCCTGTGGGCATAAGAAGACTGCACGCACAGACACCAGCAACATTTTTCTTTTCAGAGGACTGAACCTAACAGAAGAGCCAAAGACAGATGAGTGCTTTTTACTTTTTATCTCTTTTTATCTCTTATTTCACTAATTGTGTATTACACTGATTAATGTGATAATTATTTAGTTTTATTAATTACACGTAATTTTTGGGACATAGCCTGTTGTTTGTTACGTCTGGCAGCGGGCTTGTGCCCCGTGTGAAGCAGGCGGCTCCTGTCGCCCCTTCCCAGGGACTAAGCAACTTGAGTCGGCTGACTTGTGCTCCCCTCATAGGCTGCTTAGCTTTCGTTTTTGTAAACAATTTTTTTATTATTTGAACTATAATTGTGGGATTATTGTTTTCTGTAAGAGTTTTTCTCTTGTGTGTTTTTTCTTTCTTTTTTTGCAGAAACACGAGTACAGCTGCTGTGCATTGACTGAGATACGCATTTTGGTGCAGACTGCTTGCAGTCTCTCCTACTGAATCTTGTTGCCGCCTTGGTGACTGCAACAATAACCATTAAAAAGGCTGTTACAGGCTTCCCTCAGTCTTGTATGCATTCTGACTGTTTGGGTTTGCCAGAAGCTATATAGGTGTGCATCCCTGTATACTGCTTCTTGTGGTAAACAAACTGAGTAGACCTGTAGGTCACCGACCCGCTCCATTCCTAACCTGGTACCCGTACCAAACAGAGAACGAGGTTACTGCATCAAATACACACCGTACCGAGGGTACCATACTGCGGGTACCGTACATTTGCTGTGGTCCCTCTCTGACAACCACAGGCCATCAACAGTACAACTGGATGAGCTGCGCCTGGATAATAAACACCTGCTCCGTGTCTGAACGGGCAAGTGGTGGGGTAGAAGCATGGCTGCTTGGGTAGCAGCATGCAGGCAGCTTTGGTTTTGGCAGGCACGCGTGCCTGTGCGGACAAAGCGCCGCTGTTGGATGCCCCCATTGCAAAACCGGGGCATACCTCAGGTCCCGCGGTAGACGAGATACTGCCGCGCTCTCACCACGTGTGGGAATCCATGAAGGAGCTGGTGCGCTTGCTCCGTTCCTTCCAGTTCCGGACAGATACCAAGCGGTGTTACATCCCCTGTCTAGTACCAAGCAGGCCTTGTTGAAAGTCCTGTTTCTGTCTTTAGCAGCTGAGACTCCAACTGTACATTCTAACTGCACATTGCTTGCTATTTGCATAATGTCTGGGTTTTATCCCTGTGCTAGAAGCCTCAGGGACCGGCACAGCGGGCTGCGCCTGTGGTCAGAGGTGTGATTCAGATCCACAAACCCTGGCTTTGGAACTATAGTATTGAGGGCGGCTTCAGGGTCAACCCTTGCAACATAACATAGAGGTGAGTTATTTTTTTAGCCCAAGCTACTTGTTACTGTGGTTCCATATGGTAACACACAAGGTAGCCTTTGGCTTAGTCTTGTAGCATTCCAGTCTGTTAGGATGTGCCAAGTGGCCAAAGATGGTATTGCTAGGAAGCACACAGACAACAGAAGATTTGTTGCAAACTTTCTTTTTTTTTCTCTTTATTTTTAAAATGATCCAAGAACTGAACTGAACAAAAGCATATCAAAACAAAATTTCAAAGAAAAAGAAATAGCTTTTTACAAAATAAAATAAAAAACTCCTAAATGCAGGATGATGAAACTGTTTTTTTTTTTTTTTTTAGCAGTAAACCAGTAAAGAGATATATTGCTCTGTATAGCCAGGACACTCATGCAGCACCCATCTCTCTCAAAACCCTCTTTCTCTTTCTCTCGCACAGCCTCCCTTTTATACTCAGGCTAAAATCACTCCTCCCCTTAGAAGAAACCAAAAATCTAACTTTAATTAACTTTGAAATCCATTTATATATCATTAACTACTATTCTATAACTATATCACCAAGTTATATAAAAATCACTAGGCTTAAGTATCAATTCTACCTATAATTATTTTAATATAAAATGTATAATTTTATTTTTGTATAAATCACAACACCCCTTACTTTAATCATGGCATGGTCTGCCCTTCAGTTACACACCGGTATCATTAAATTTGTCTTGCGCGTTGCTAGCAGGCTTTACGGTAGAAACGAGGTATCATCTGCCCCTCATGAACATGGCCCCCCACTGTACCGCTCGACTCACACAAACATGGCGCCGCCCATGCACCACACTGACGCTAACAAACACCATTTACAAACAAACTAGTAAGTATTTGCTTTTAATCTCTAATTTAAAATTTAGTTTTACTTGTTTAGACACTTTAGGTTACTGAATAACAAACTACGCATTTCTCTGTGAATGTGCACCTTCACCGGGAAACACGCACTGAGCCTTCAGCACCGCTTTAACATAACCTTGTTTCTGTTTGTCTTTCTTTTTTTCTATCCTGGAATCTACCCGCGGCCACCTACAACCCCACAGGCAAGTCAGTACTTTATATACAGTATATATATATATATATATATATATATATATATATATATATATATATATATATATATATATATATATACAGTACTGTGCAAAAGTTTTAGGCAGGTGTGAAAAAATGCTGTAAAGTAAGAATGCTTTCAAAAATAGACATGTTAATAGATTATATTTATCAATTAACTAAATGCAAAGTGAGTGAACAGAAGAAAAATCTAAATCAAATCCATATTTGGTGTGACCACCCTTTGCCTTCAAAACAGCATCAATTCTTCTAGGTACACTTGCACAAAGTCAGGGATTTTGTAGGCATATAGTCAGGTGTATGATTAAACAATTATACCAAACAGGTGCTAATGATCATCAATTCAATATGTAGATTGAAACACAATCATTAACTGAAACAGAAACAGCTGTGTAGGAGGAATAAAACTGGGTGAGGAACAGCCAAACTCAGCTAACAAGGTGAGGTTGCTGAAGACAGTTTACTGTCAAAAGTCATACACCATGGCAAGACTGAGCACAGCAACAAGACACAAGGTAGTTATACTGCATCAGCAAGGTCTCTCCCAGGCAGAAATTTCAAGGCAGACAGGGGTTTCCAGATGTGCTGTCCAAGCTCTTTTGAAGAAGCACAAAGAAACGGGCAACGTTGAGCACCGTAGACGCAGTGGTCGGCCAAGGAAACTTACTGCAGCAGATGAAAGACACATCATGCTTACTTCCCTTCGCAATCGGAAGATGTCCAGCAGTGCCATCAGCTCAGAACTGGCAGAAAACACTGGGACCCTGGTACACCCATCTACTGTCCGGAGAAGTCTGGTCAGAAGTGGCCTTCACGGAAGACTTGCGCCAAAAGCCATACCTCCGGCGTGGAAACAAGGCCAAGCGACTCAACTATGCACGAAAACACAGGAACTGGGGTGCAGAAAATGGCAGCAGGTGCTCTGGACTGATGAGTCAAAATTTGAAATATTTGGCTGTAGCAGAAGGCAGTTTGTTCGCCGAAGGGCTGGAGAGCGTACACGAATGATTGTCTGCAGGCAACAGTGAAGCATGGTGGAGGTTCCTTGCAAGTTTGGGGCTGCATTTCTGCAAATGGAGTTGGGGATTTGGTCAAAATTAATGGTCTCCTCAATGCTGAGAAGTACAGGCAGATACTTATCCATCATGCAATACCATCAGGGAGGCATCTGATTGGCCCCAAATTTATAATGCAGCATGACAACGACCCCAAACATACAGCGAAAGTCATTAAGAACTATCTTCAGCGTAAAGAAGAACAAGGAGTCCTGGAAGTGATGGTATGGCCCCCACAGAGCCCTGATCTCAACATCATCGAGTCTGTCTGGGATTACATGAAGAGAGAGAAGCAACTGAGGCTGCCTAAATCCACAGAAGAACTGTGGTTAGTTCTCCAAGATGTTTGGGCCAACCTACCTGCCGAAGTTCCTTCAAAACTGTGTGCAAGTGTACCTAGAAGAATTGATGCTTGATGCTGTTTTGAAGGCAAAGGGTGGTCACACCAAATATGGATTTGATTTAGATTTTTCTTCTGTTCACTCACTTTGCATTTAGTTAATTGATAAATATAATCTATTAACATGTCTATTTTTGAAAGCATTCTTACTTTACAGCATTTTTTCACACCTGCCTAAAACTTTTGCACAGTACTGTATATATATATATACTTTATGCAATTGCAAATGTCAAACAATTCATATGCATTTAAATAAAACACAATATACAGTATTATGTTCGTTGCGTTCTTAAGAAACAGTCCTGCTTTACTCCACAATTCCTTTAAAACACGTTCACTTATTAAAAGTTTTATTTTTATAAAGGGATGGGACGTGAACCATCACACAGTCGTTATGCAATATTCCCTTGCGACGGATTTGGTACACTCACCCATATGGTAATGGTTACATTTTGTACTTGACAGGGAATGTTAGGTTATTATTAACCTAATTATTATGACCTCATCACAGGCACTGGCGTGCAGCTTTGGTGTATCTATTCGAGTGTGTGGTCTTTAGGAGG
Source organism: Acipenser oxyrinchus oxyrinchus (assembly GCA_030684275.1). Taxonomy (NCBI): domain Eukaryota; kingdom Metazoa; phylum Chordata; class Actinopteri; order Acipenseriformes; family Acipenseridae; genus Acipenser; species Acipenser oxyrinchus. The sequence goes on along the minus strand of CM060248.1, from coordinate 24,115,939 downwards.
TACACACCCACACGGTAATGCTTACATTTCTATTTCAGGGAACCAGAGTTGTGATAATAACCTAACGTTTTGGACAGTACAAGGACAGATACAATGGATGGATTAGATTTCCATGCACAGACAAATGTTTAGTTGAAGTCACCTAAAATGTTCAACCTCATGCTTCTCATTATTAAAATATCTATGTGAAAGATTTCCCAATTGGCCTAATAGCCCCAAGGCTCGTCTCTCAAGTGTTGCTAACTAGCAAAGAAAACATTTCTATGATCTTAGGGTGTGAGTCATCTTTCCACAGGTGCAATACTGTAAACCACAGTTTAGTGTCAGCATGTTCTACTTATACCAACCACACCCATCTTAATAAAAAATGTTTTCTATTGATACTCATCTTAATAAAAATTGTTTTGTATTGATACCCATAAGATGATGCTGGGGTCCATTGTCAACAACTTTAATAAAAATATATCATTTTGGTCCTAACAGGTGATCAATTCTCCTCAGTTGTAGAGAGATCCCTAAGCCTGTTTGTCGCTATTGTGAACCGGCTGGAGTCCATTAAATTCTGTTCATGTGAAGAGTTTATATTTGGGTGTAAAATGCATAAATAATCCACAAACATTCCTATATTACTGGCTTAACATTTTCCAGTGTTGTAAGTACATGCATATAATTTAGAAGTTGTATCCTGTGCTTATTCTAAATCATAGCCATATCTGTGACAGATTAAGGGTGAGGTAAATGAAGTCTCACTCATTGTATAGTACATGCTTGAACATGATATTGTTTGCTCTGCAGTGTAATTAAATCTTTCCCACCAAGGCTCTGTGACTGGCATTGTCCTTTGTTTAGTAGTGATGTTTGTTCACGTTAGAACAATTGAAACATTCTTTTTTCCAAGTTTGTATGCCAGAGACTAACAACCAACAACAAACAAAGGACAAACTATGTTTCAGTGCTTACAACAATCCTTGGAATGTCCCTGTTTAGCTATCAGATGACAAACATCAGATGCCTAAGGTGGATCCTGACCTTCCCAATTACCAATAATGTTGACACCCTATAAAGCAGGTGATGGTGTCCTTTGGTCTTTAAAGTTTGCATTGATGGTGCAGTGTTCCCGATGGCAAGTGTAAATGAGACACTCGAAGTCTCTGGCCCTGGGCCTGAAGTGGTTAACAAATTATTCTAAATTTCCAAGGTCTTCCAGTTCCAAAGACACTTGTGAATTAAGGTCCTGATCTTTGACTTGATAAAGCACTACTAATGCAGTGTCCAACTTCAGTCCTCAGAGAACACTAACACTGTTTTTTATACTGCTTTCCAGTGCAAATGATGATCTTTGGTAGTTAATCTAGTTGTCTGCTGTGTATTTGCCCTAACCATTTTTATCTGCCATGATCAAGCTCTTCAGCAGTATTAGTTTATTATTGAACAGACAAGAATAGTTCAGAGATTGTAGATCCCACCAAAGTTTTCGTTCACTGTGTTGTATGTGCTCCGTGCGCATCCATTGCTGCCAGTGTCACGTGAGCTGTTCAGTGTGTTGATATGTAAATAAATCCTGTTCACCTGCGGGGTGTATCAACTTCAACCTCCGTCTCAATCTCCTGCCTGTCACTCAACAGCAAAAGCATGCACCTACATGGCAGATGGCTACTCTGTCACATGCATTAATACCCTGTATCTTTCTAAACAAGGGATTTAGGGGAGCTCCCTAATAAAGGCAAAATCTAAAAACAATAATTGTGTGAATATAGTAATTGTTACAGCTGTGTATAATGGTATTTAAAACGGGATTCATTTGTCTTACTTTTACATATCCGCCCTTACTCTGGGCCCACCGCAGTCGAATATGCGATGGATTACTGTACTGTAGCAAGTTTTATACAAACTGAAGCACTCAAGCTAATGTTTCTTGATATTTTAATATATGTCTCCAGAACTTCAAAAACTCATCAACTGAAAGGCAAAACTATGAGAAACAAATGCAAGACAAGTTGACTAATGTTTTGGCTAATGCCTTCATCAGATTTATTCTGATTTCAATATATGTCCATCCTTAAATGCTAGTTGCATTAATAGCTAGATAGACTGCCAAGCTTTTGAACAGCTTCAAATGCACTAATTTGTATTCAAGGCTTTGTATCTGTCTATACTAAGTTCTTAATAATTTGATATTTGTTTGGGGGGGGGGGATATACAACATGACAATTCCTGTAATGTAATTGACATTATTGGTCTGTTACAACTTAAAAAATGATGTCTTCTAAAATGACATACTGTAATTTTCTCCATCTATCTTGAAAGTATATGATTCTTGATTATGTTAAAAGTGCCAGCATTTCTTCTATTCTAGACATGAAAGCTTTATGACCAAGCAACTTTTATGGTAAGTCATATGAATAATTGAAAAAGGACACAGTAATACAGTATTCATGACTCTATAGACATGTCATTGCAGTTCATTATACATCATATGTCATTTGCAGTTCATTATACATCATGATATCAGGGATAAAGTCAAGCCATTGACAAAACACATTTCCTGTATCCACAGGGGGGGTATTTGATTGATCTAAATGCTGTGGGAGATATGAATACAGTTAATAAGATAATTAAAATAGGAATATTTCTCGTCTTTAAATATATGTTTACAGTTACACTAAGGAGACTTGCATGAACTATTAGATGGCATTATACTCTTGGTAGCTTAATTTAATTATCTGTATCGTCCCATAATGTTTTGCATACGTTCATCCTCCTGCTGTCGTTTTAGTGCTACTTCATCCATTTTAAGCAACACAAAGATGTAGGATGGAAAGATAGCAGCGGCCATAACTGTTACTCAAGACTTAACCCCACTGCAACCCATTGCTCCTCTAAACCAAACAATATGCTAGAAGGTTTAAGACTTTGACTTAAGAGACCCTGCATTAGGAGGGTACTTTACGAATGACTCAACTTCTAACTACTTATTTTTTTCAACAAGATGGATTGTTTCTGAGAAAGCAAACTCAGATAATACTTGAAGGTAACTTTTTCTGTTGTATTCTCTACCAAACTTGATTTTTGATTTTGTTTTCTACTGTTGAGCAGTAACTGCTTCTTTATTTAAAGACAGTTGTGAATGTTTTCTGTTTTTTTATTTTTATTAAGCCTTCAGTGCTGTGTTTTAACATTTGAGAACAAAAGCAAGGACAAATCAAGTGTCTGTTATAAAGGACATGAAAGCAATTCCTTTGAGTACAACATCCATTTTCTATCCCAAGAGGCGACAGTATTCCTTGCTATTTATTCATAATAGCAATGTTTACTTTTCTGAAGAAAAATAATCACATTGACATTTCTGTTAAAATAATTGCATTTAAAACAACAACATGTTCTGCCTCAAGCGCAACACGAGTTCTAGACAAAGAAATCAAGCTTGTTTGGCATTTTAAAAAAGAAAACCAAGGTGGGGGGTGCAGAGAAAAGTAAAAGGGCACAGGAGTGGCATACTTTGTATCTCACTGATTCAGCAACAACAAGCAAGGTTGTTGGAGAAATGCTGGCTTCTCTTTAATTCAAAATTTCCTGCTGAGAAAATACATGAAAATAACCCAAGGTCATGAAATTAATGCCTGACCCTGAATACACCGTAGCTTCTGGACAGGAGCCAGCCAAGCTCTTTAAATGCTTCACATGACAAGTAAGATTCTAAAATCGGTCTATCAGATCAGGTTTGTTCTTATCCATTATCTATGTATAGCAAAAAAAGTCTCAGATTATTACAAACAATCAATATCCTCTAACATGATGCTAACATGGATAACATCCAATTCTGAAAATGAGTGTGAGCTTCTCCACTCAGATCAGCGTTTCGTGGAAACTAACAGTGCTATTTCAGTGAGGAGAGTAGGCCTTTGTGCAAAACAAAACAATATAGAGCAGTCAGGCCCATCCTCCACAGCCCTGAGTCAGTCATTTCTGTATTTTTTTATACCTTCACAAAGCCAACAGAACAATGATGAGATCCATAGAGGGGAAGACAGGAGTTATTTGGGGGGGGGGGGGCTGGGTAATCAAGGATGTCTGCAAATCTCTTTTCATCTGCCTCAGCCTTTTTGACTGTGAAAGCTGACATACTTGGAAAAGCCCCTAAAGAACGATTTGAGCTGTTGTTCTCTCATCCCTCTCTAGACCCCTAAATGTCAGACACACTGATTGAAAACTCCCTCAGGTTTGGAATTCACTTCATATCCACTGGAATAGGTTCCTGTGATAGAGATGGGGATACAGTACCTAGCCTTTACAATGCAAATGGTTGTTGTTGCTACTTCCTCGTGCCACATATCCAATGTGTCTCACATAGCCTTATGAGGATTCTTGACAATGACTTACCACTGGGGACTTTTATAATGCGCAAGCTACCAGACTTCCACACAGGACACTAAAAGCTCAGTTGTTAGTTCTTGTTTGCTACTTGTTTGTTCGTGGGAGGGAAAATGTGCAAGGCACAACTACATAGTAATTCAGAGAAAGTGAATGAGAATCAAACTCTGATTCCGAGGTTCAGGAACTAACATACTGTCTGATATGCCAAAATATCTAGGTTCCATTTGCAGAGCAAACAGATGTGTCTTTAGTTGCTTAACACAGTCAACTACTGGAATGTTAATTTAACTCATTATGAAGATATTATGTGTACTTAAACTTTTTACTAAATAGATACAGCTATAGTACGAGGTTAGACAAAACTATGTGACAAGAAAAGTAACAAATATGTGAGTAACATACATCGCCCTGGTTGTAAATTCAGAAATTAGAGCTATCAGTATGATGTAGATGACCATGACATATATACTGAATAGCATAGAATAAGAAAAAGCAAATAAATGTTTATTTGACAAGCAATTCTCCCAATCTATGGAAAAATATAAGTGTCACATATAGACGCATGGATGAACTGACAGATAGAACTGACCTCCTTATAACCTCAGAATCTGATATTCTCAGAAACTTACACTGAGTAGTGTTAATACCAAGTTTCATGACAATTGGATAAGCAATTCTCCAGATATATACAAAATGTAAGCTTGACTTTCATATGGATGGATGCACGGACCAACAGTCACGCCTATGTGTCCTCCGAATCTGATATTCTCAATAACTTATGCTAAGCAATGATCTTACCAAGTTTGATGGATAAGCAGTTCTCCATATATATGTGAAAATGCAAGTGTGGCATGTGCATGTATGAACGCCTCCACAATATCCCCATCGCAGGGGATTTTGTCCCCAGAGAAGATAATATATGTGCATGTACAGTTCCAGCAAATTGAAGGAGGCTGATGGATTGAGGAGACGAGAGATTGAGTTTTTCAATCCACAACTGATATCCTCTAGTACTATTCACAAGTTTATCATTACTATTTGATTATTGTGCCTGTATACAGAATCAAAGAAAGTTATCCTTAAATAAGAGGTGCTAAATATATTGCTGGTCTTAAATGGACCATGGTAATGTAAAGCATCCCTTTCCCAACTCCTGACTTAGAATGTAGTTCAACACCTGGTTAGAGAAACATTGCTGTGTTTGTTGTATGCATTTTTGCTTTAAAGGACAGAAAAGAACTGAAAGCAACACATTTCTAGGCACACAGGTAGTAGAACCAGGGATGCATTTTTTTATCGGGAAAAATAATATTTAATCAGAATCATAAAATCAGACTAAGACGTGAAAATATTTTAAAACATTACAAGAATTATACCAAATACAGTTCTGTCAAGTATGTGCTACTTAATCCTCCCCCCTTTAACCTCTAACCATTTTTTTTACATAGCTGCCCGCCAGCCAGCAACCAAGCAACAAAATTAAAGCCTCCTGCACCTATTACACTAAGTTGCGTACAGAATACACACAGTGGTTTTAAAGGGGTGGATATGCAGTATTGGAAACAGATGATTAATAATGTATGTGTAGTGGAAAATGATTCCGGAGGTCAAAGGGTTAAGGAAAAGCATTGCATACCCAGATAGCACACAGCCATTCCTGGATTATTTATAATGTTTCTAGGCATAAATTTGTATTTAACCGTATTGAAAAACAATGTTACAGTCAACAACAGATATATTCTCAATCACATCACTCTCTGCAAACTGACAATGAAAATGTGGAATTTAATGTAGCCAGCAATATATGCATGAGAGCTTCCTACATGCAGGGGACAGAATATAAGATTAGGATCCCCCGAGATAAAAGCACATTATCCACAAATGGTATGTCAACCTGGAATATATCTCATCGGATTCATACTGTTTGGTAATTCTTTGTTCAAACTAAAGACTATACCAGAAAGGTTAACAGGCCCAGATTTACTTTCGCCCATTGTCTCCTAATGTTAAATCTATCAATTATTCAAACCTGTTTGAGGAAGGATATTATTTTTTCCCAAAAAAGAAGAAGGGGTCAGACATGAAATCCAGAGGTCCGATTTAGAAGCAAGTGCAAAGGCAAATACACATTTTGGTAGAGGAACAAAACAATTCCAATAGAGTAAAGTAAAACCTGAGGTAGAATCACTTAAGGCACAAATAAATTATTGTTCTGAGTAGTTGCTTGTTTTATACCATTCCAATTGTGAACATTTCCCTTTGCACAATATTGTTGCAATAGGGGATTTTAATGAGCCCTCGCAGAATAATGAACAGTCTTTAAACCATTTGGTTCACAAGTACTAGTATGTTTCAGTTGATAGCCGATTTGGCAAGAAGAACAGAAAATGTTCAAATCCTAAATTGGTCAGAACCAGTTTTATAGAAATCTGATTAAATCAAAAGAGTTCAATCTAATTTACTACTTTAATGTGAATCAGAAGGTTGGTGCACATGGCTTGGTGCTGAGATGTAATTTAGTGTATTCTGTTAATCATTGTGATATATACAGTTTGGCTGGTCTGACTTCTTTATCTTTGCAAAGATTGAAACACTGGTACATAATTGTTTGTAAAACTATCCTTGGCAAACTCCTAATTTACCTTAATACATTCTTAATTACCTCTACTAGTACGTATAATCTTAAACTGAGGGAACACAAAGCCACATTTTAGCTTGGAACTTGGTTTCAGGAGACTAGGTTTCAGGCCACTACATAGCAGGGGAGACTTAGGGTTTGATAGAGCAAAGTTGCCTCTCCCAATCTCCTGGAAGCAGGCTTCAAGACACAGTTCCTGAAAAGTGACTTTGTGTTGCCTCAGCTTTAGAGCTCAGGCTGTTCTAAGGCCCTGTCCACACTATGCCTTTAAACCGGCTTAAAAGTGCTAAAAACAGTTAGCGTTTACACTACACAGCATTTAATACCGTACTCGGGAACCAGACTAGAGACCACCTCAGGGATAGTTTCAAATCCAGTTCTAAATTAGATCGCATCAGGTAGTGCGGTTTGTCAGAAGTGTGGATGCTGTAATGCCAAACTACATTTTTTTGTGTAGCCTCTAATATCCCAAAATGCTTTCTAATATGTTTGGCGACATACTCAGAACAGGCACCTGAAGAACTTGCTATCAGCTTACAAAAAAATAATGTCAGGACAGCACTGTTAAACTAGTGAAGAAATAACAAAAGCACAACGTTAAATTAGCCGACTGCAAAAATGAGATGCAAGTTAAAAGTAGGATTGGACAATTCACGTAATTTGTCATCTCTTTTTACAATAAAATTAAGGGGACCAGAATTAGGCTCAGGCATGATATGAAACAAAGATTGTTTTGTAATTCTCAGCTTAATTATCTGAGTTTAATTATAAAACAGAATCAGCTCAATTTGTTTAAAGGACATCACCTGATTAAAAATAAAACCCCAAAAGGTCAAGCCCTACTTCTGTATTTGCATTTACTTTAAAATAAAATGCAATGCATGGTGGGATATTATCATATTAATTTCCACTGTTCATTGTGCTGCTAGGAACTGTAACCAGACTATTTTAATAGTGCTTGTACGCATTAAGCCTGACTAAACATGAAACAGTACTTTAGTGTAGATGCTTTGAGCTGGATTAATTGGAACGTTTTCAAGCACGGTTCTCGAGATCGGCTATGTAGTGTGGACAGGGCCTAAGTTTCGCAGTTCCTAAAGTTCGTACAGAATTTGGAAAAAAGGCATTCAGTTTTCTTTCTTCGTGGTCTTGAAATATACCTCGTGATAATCTGAAACCCTGTGTTTTAATATCTCTAAAGGAGTTTAAACCAAAAAAAAGATATTGTAGCGACCTGTGGAACTGCTGAGGGCGCTGCGTCGTGAAGGGACACTTTATGTTGTTTGTCTGAAGCAGGTGCATGTATTGTTCGGGACAGGACTATGCCAGGGTTAGGTTAGGTAAGGGAGGGGTGTGTGTGTGTGTGTGTGTGTGGAGGAGTGGCAGTCAGTGAGGGGGATGTGCTGCAGTGATTGGAGGAGAGCAGGTTGGGGGGAGGGTGAAGTGCTGCTGGGGAACAACGTCTGAGGAGAAGAGAGAGTTGTGAGCGAGTAGTACTGAGAGAGAACGAGATTGAACCAAAAAGAAGCTGAGCAGACGAATCCAGTGAGAAACAGTGAGTGAGAAGGCTGAGACAGGAGAGACCGAAGCAATAGTAACCAGAGATAGTAAAGAGGGCTTTGTTGTTTTTGGCGTGGTCTCAGCCCATAGAGACTGAATGTGCAGAGAGAATAAAAAGTGGACAATCCGTTTGCACCTGCAATCCCCACGTCTGTCCATTTATTCTACTTTTCTTAAAAGAAAGAAGGAAAAGAAAAGCAAAGGAGACCCCGTGTCGCCACAATATCTGTGTAGACATAAGATTATGTTTGGACCAATGCTCCTAAATTGCTTTTGTACTTTTTTATTGATTGCGTTCATTTGAATTTGTGTTTTTTGTATGATATGCCACCTTCTTGACCAAGTCTTCCTCGAAAAAGAGATTCTAATCACAATGGGACTTTTCTAGTTAAATAAAGGTTGACAAAAATAAAATCATGCACTTTTTTTATTATTATTTGTTTATTTAGCAGACGCCTTTATCCAAGGCGACTTACAGAGACTAGGGTGTGTGAACTATGCATCAGCTGCAGAGTCACTTACAACTACGTCTCACCCAAAAGATGGAGCACAAGGAGGTTAAGTGACTTGCTCAGGGTCACACAATGAGTCAGTGGCTGAGGTGGGATTTGAACCGGGGACCTCCTGGTTATAAGCCCTTTTCTTTAACCACTGGACCACACAGCCTCAGGTTCCATTCAATTTCTAATGCGTAAATTTTTCGGGATATCACATTTATCTGCAGCTTTGTGGCTAATATGATACTTTCAAAAAATACAGTGGCAAGGTCTCTGAAACCAACAGGATTCTATGTTCTCTACCAGACCATAAACAAACATAATAACTTGACTGCAATTTTTTGATATTTTATTTCAACCTTTCTGGCTTCACCCCATATCTTCTATCCCCCTTTTCTCAAATGCTCATCTATTATACTAAACCGGTTTGTACTTTTTACTTTGGTTCCCTTCCCTGGTAACTTACTTAAAATGTTTATTTAACTTCATGTGAAACTCTAGTTGATTGACTGTTCAGCCGTGTAGAATGAGGTTGCTTTTTATACTCATACTTTTTATACTCATTAATTGTGCTCACTCCAGGTATTCTTTTATCAGCAAACATTATGTAGAGTCTATAGTTCCTAACTCTGCCCATCCGGCAGCAGTGTGGAGTAGTGGTTAGGATTCTGGACTCCTGACCGGAGGGTCGTGGGTTTAATCCTGTGGGGGGAGGGCACTGCTGCTGTACCCTTGAGCAAGGTACTTTACCTAGATTGCTCCAGTAAAAACCCAGCTGTATATAATAAGCAAATAAGCTGTATAAATGGGTAATTGTATGTAAAAATAATGTGATATCTTGTAATAATTGTAAGTCGCCCTAGATAAGGGCGTCTGCTAAGAAATGTAATAATAATAATCTGGTTCCTGCATCTACCCCAAGGAACAGCATTTTTCATGCTTTTGCTATGGAGAATAATCACTTCACTCAGCACCTCATGGGTAGACTTGGGGGCAACAGGTTAGTACAATATGGTACTAACGTCCTTATTTTTTTTCATATTAATAATAGTTAATGAACTCTAATGATATATTTACTAAACAAACAGAACTGTTACACAGCATCATGTAGTTTTTTGTTACTGTAAATTAGCTTTGCACTGGAGAAAAATCTAACCTCACACCTAATACGATTCCTTGAACAAATTAATAGAAATGCTCTATTTCTTCAATTCCTCCTTAAATTGGTCAAGATTTATGTTATTGTTATTTAATTTTCTTTTTATAACCCTTATAAGTTTTGTTTTTTCTAGATATATTACAAGTCATGTATGTGGGCAGTTTTGTTTGGATTCAAGTTGGGGGAAGATAACTTAAAATATGGAAGATAACGAAGATTCCAAAAGTACAGGATGCATTCCCTTAACTGCTGGCTTTGGGGTACCAGCTTTCTGTATGGAGGTGTTGATCATGCAGTTCTTCTATTATTAAGTTTTCCTAAATGTTAAACCTTTGTGCCACACTGCTGAAGAATATCTTGGCCGCCACATTTAACATTTAGGAAAATTGGACGGAATTGGCCGATGCTGGTAGATTATTTTTCTTTGGGGATAAAGACCCCTCCTTTTCTGCGCCATACCCTTGGAACTACCTGTTTTAATATTTAAATATAGTATAGCTTACAGTAAGTGGAAAAAAATACAATATGAAATAGGATGCAACAAGTTAGGATTACAACAAGTTCTATCTACAGAGAAGAATAGCTTCTGAATGTCCTCTACTTTGGAGCAGAAGAAGAAGGCAAAGTCATTAGGTGTAAAGGAGGAGGGTGGAGGTTTGAGGAGGGAGGAAAAGGTGGAGAAAAGTTGGCAGGGGTTGTTAGTGGAGGACAGGATGATAGATTGACAGTAGGAGTGTTTGGCAGAGATGAGGGCTGTCGAGAAGGTGCAGAGGAGGGCGCGTTAGTGGTCTAAATCAGATGGGAAGTTGGATCTCTTCCATTTCCGCTCAGTAGTGCACAGCTCATTACCTGATTAGAGTGTAGAGGATAGCCAGGGCTGGGGAAGGGAGGAGTGAGCAGAGCAGAAGACAATAGGACAGAAGGAGACAAGAGTTGCGGTGAGAGAAGAAGAGTCATGGTGGCTTTGTCTGGTGAGAGCTCAGAAAATTAGTCAATAGGGGGAAGAAGGGAGTGCAGAGGAAGTAAAAGTGGTTGGAAAAAGGTAGCTGAGATTGCAGTGAGAAGAGAGAGGGGATAGAACTGGATGGGAGAAAGGGTAGAAGAAGTGAAAAAGAGATGAAGGCATGGTCCGAGAAGGAGAGGAGGGTGATAGTAGAGGAAGGACAGCAGTTCCAGGAGAAAATCAGGTCCAGTTGGCGGCCAGCTGTGAGTAGGTGAGGGGAGAGCTTGAGAGAGAAAGAATCAAGAAGAGGGAGTAAGCCAGCAGAATGAGTAGAGTAGGAGAGATGAATGTTAAAATCAAACAAAATGATAGGAACAGAAGTGGTGATAGAAGAGAGGAAGAAGTCAAGCTCATCAAGGAAGTGAGATGGGGGACCAAGGTGTGAAAGAGAACAATAAGAAACAGATGACAGGGAGAGTCCAATTCAATGGCGTGAAACTCAAAAGTGCTGACAGAGAGTGAGGAGAGAGCAGAGCAAATCGAGAAGTCCCAGCATGGAGAAAGTAGGAATCCAGTTCCCTCGCCTCGTCCCAAGGAACTGGGAGAGCGAGAGAGGACATAGAGAGAGGAGACAGCAGTTGGGGTAGTATAGTGTTCTCAGGGGTGATCCATGTTTCTGTCAGAGTCAGAAAGTCAACACTGACATGAGGGGCCTAGGCAGAGATGAAGTCAGCCTTGTTGCAGGCTGTCTGGTAGTTCCAGAGGGTGCCAGGGAGAGCAGGAGGAAGGAGCAGAGGATGGGGGCAGAGGTAGAGAGATCAGGTTGGAAGGGTAGCTTACTAAACATAAATATGCCTTAAACATGTGGGACTTCTGCGGTGTCACCAGAGCTGGGTCCTGAGACCCAAACATTGGGCTCTGTGAATAGGCCAATACACAGTTGAAATTGGATGTATGGTAGTTTTGTGTTGAGTCAAGCAGTGTGCAGCTCAACATACTGTGTGCTTAAATTGTGTCTATTTACTTATGTCGAGTCTCTGTATAGCCCCCACTTTTCTCCTTTCTTGAGTGGCAGGTATATGACAGTTGCTTTGATTGATGTGTTTAGTACTGTCTGTATTTCAATTTAATATCAGTTTTTCAATTATAACTTCTGATGAATGTACCTGCCTTTTAAATATGCTTTTTGCAGACTCTACTTTCATTAAAAAGTGAAACAAGCCGATTAACTAAGGCTTGTTTCTACTCCAGCGAATAACAGAATGAAGGTGGCGGAATAAAATTAATTGCTCTGCATTTTAAGTAGTGCTCTTATAATGCAAACAAATAATCAATCTACGCAATTATTATTAATTATTTGAAGGACTGGACAAGATGCCATGTCTGAAGATCAGCTATGTGGTCTTGCCCTGCTGCACTGTCAGAGATGATGATTGATCTCTCAAGAACAGAAATTTTGCAGAAATTTGATGCCAGTGGTCACAGGAAGATTGAAGATTGAATATCAGATGCGTGTGCATGGTGTGCAAAAAAAGCCAATCAGAGCACTGCATTTCCTAAATGAGAGGACTTATATTTCTGTATATAGTTGCTGTGTCACAACACTGTACAAAACCACACAGGTCCTGCAAATTTAGAACCTCAGGTACTCAAAATTATATAATAGTATCGTATTCAGAAAAAACCTGTTAACTAAACTTTTGTATTTAAATAAACAACATATAATAATCTCCTTATATCTTTTTTCTTCCGTTATAAAAATGTTAGTGGGGGAGGGATAGAATGGGCTACCTAGCAGGAAGTAGCAGAGGCAGTGTAGACAGTGTACAAGGCAAAAAAGGCAGAGAGTATAGGTAGGAAAGAGCCGGTGCTTTGAGGCCACTAATATAGGGAAATTATGAACACAGTAGTAATTCACACCAGTCTCAGTTGCACCTGGGACAAATTTAAGACAGTTAACAAGCAATTAGCCTAGTAAATTTAGACATAATGGAGATGTATATAAACAAATGAGACGGGACAGCACGCAACACGAAAACCTCCACCTCTCACCAACATCAACTCTAACACTCACTACTCTAACCCCCGTGATCACCCTGTTCATACACCTGTGGCTGGAGCCTTAATTCATTATTTAATCACATTCAATTCACGGCTCCAGCCACATTAACACGTGATTTTGCAGGGAGGATTTTAACTCCCTGCCACCCAATACCCCCCCACACACACACGTGCCTCGGCAGGGCTTTCACTCTGCCACACACCTATTAAGAGTTCAAACAACAGCAACAATCAATACCTTGATAACACAGAAGAGTCTAAACACAACTAGAACTCAAATAGCTTACCTGTTACTCCGACTAAACAGCTGTTTTACTGAGGCAACTAATATAGGGAGTTTGTGCACACAGTCGTAATTCACACCAGTCTCAGTTACACCTGGGACAAATCTAAGACCGTTAGCAAGCCATAGCTGTAGGTAGTCCAAGATGTGTGGTAATTGGGGTCTGTGAAACCAGTCCGCGATGTTACTGTTGTGGTTGTGCAGTTAATTTTGTTAGTGAATGGTGATTTTGCAGAACAACAGACTGGCTTCTCACAGTTCTATTTATGCATATGTAAGCCCTATCAATCTCTGTAACTGTAGGAATATTCTTGCTTTGTGTCAGTATTTGCCAATTCCTCTACAGCCAATACAATAAGTCCATTTGGTAGCACAGGGGTTAAAAGTCAGTTGTGTTCAACTACGTAATCTTGCCTTTGCTCATTTTGATTTATTTCTTTCCCCGCAGTTTCCTGCCTAGATCTATTGTGCCAACCACATGGTAGTTTAAACTACTTTGAACTGCCTAGGTCTATTAATATTTGAACATTGTTCTTAAAGAGATCCATTCAAGTCCTTAATTATCAGAAAACTGTTTCCCAGCTGGTGTTCTTCCAGAACACCACAAACACCTATAAAGCTGCCAGGTCTAATGCAAGACATGCTAAGCTATGGGTCCCACATGCAGTTGCCTGGCGTTTCATCCTGGTCTGGATTGTATCTTAACTTCCCCAACAAAAGGGACTAAATTGTCTACGACCCACAGCAACTGGGGCCCTGGCCAATATCGGTGTTCGCCATTTCCCGAGATAAATACCAAAGACATGATGTCGAGCCAGGGTGCCATCAAGCTAGGAGATCTGTAAACACTGATGCTAGACAGTGATTTATTTTAAGGATTACTCTTTAGTAGAGCCCCGTGTTTTTTGCAAATATGAAATAGCATGAAATGTAACATATAAAACGAAATTAAATGAAATGCAAATATAAAAAGAAGTAACACAAAAAACCATTATAATGCAAACATAGAATGACATTTTTAAATTGAGAGGTTTATTCAGAAAATACTTTAAATACAGTACTTGCATTGTAGTTGTCAAGGCTCAGCCATTACCATAGACACGGTCTGAAGGGAAATAGAAGCTTTGACTAGCTAGCACTTGCGCAGATGTGTAATTTTAAGTGAGTCGTTTTAATTAAAATTGTGATGCTTGTTTCTAAAATGCCGAAACCGTTGATAACAATTAAACAACGCTGCAAAGAATTTGAGCATGAGCGGACGTATCCACCTGACGATGACAAAATAATGATGTGCAGATTTTGCAACTGCCGGCTGGGAGTCGAAATATTTAAGTCGTTAAGCTTCATTAGCTGTTTATTCATTTTAGGGAAAATATGGCTTGTTTCCTTGTACAGATGAACCAAATGTGGATTTGTGGTTTGAGAGAAGCCACCAAGGAAGAGATCGGACAAGTGTATTTTTATTGCTTGAGATCCCATCTTCTATATCTATCTGTTACAATAAATTTGAAGTTTATTATATCATGATTGGCGTGCAGGCATAATTTGTGACATAAAGCGGATCATGAACACATTACGGGTGTGAGAAAAAAAGAAATAAAACGGTGAATTTAAGAGCAGTGTTATAATATTGTACGTTTAGTTGTTCTTTACATGTAAATAAATGCATATAGTTTACTACAGGACAAATACATTTTGTATCTTTAACTGGAACGAAACAGTTTGTGTCATTATCTAAAAAAGGCATGAATTGTGAACTGATGAGAGCTACCAATACTTTGTGTTTTTTTGTGTGCATTTGTAAGACTTACTATGTTAAAATTTGGTGACATTAGTGTTTTGTTACTAAACTGTTTCCCCTTAAGACCGCCCACGCAGTATTTGACAGGCTGCACAAAATGTCAGTTTATCAGCCGAGATGATCATTGGTTGTTAGTTGCATTGGAAATGAATTATAGTTGTAATAAAAAAGGTATGACACTGTAGCATTTTTGCTTTGCGTTGTTCAAGATGAAGAGACAGGAAACTAATTTCAAGTTTAGCAGCTCTGGGGGCTCCCAAGTGGCGCATCCTGCCATGTTAGTGGGGAAGTTGTCCGACAGGTGGCTGTATCGTGCGTGATCCGCCGGCTCGCTACACTATTAAGCAAGGTGATATAAAACGGGTTAATCTGTATTTTGTATTAGTACAGCACAACGATGCATATCCGACCCTCTGTGGACTGGGGTATAGGCGGATATGTGAAAAAGTCGGATTTGCAAACATCTATAGAAAATGATATTTATACATGCATAAATAGGTAAGTGAACAAAAACAACACTCAAGCTGCTTTAAACATAGGGAAATTCATTGCTTAAAAAGTAAGCTAATGTAAACAAGACTAATTAGGCTACAATACACAGTGTTGCTATGCAGTTTACTATAAGCCATCTCCACGCAAAGCTTTTAAAAAAAAATACAAAACAAACAGTAAATGTACAGTAACCTGCAACTGATGGCTTCTTTCTTAACTCTAGAAGTCCCCTGCCTCCCTGGTACTGCTTTTTTAATATCTGTCACGGTACATTGCACTCTTTTTTGATATTGCTTCGACTATTTTAAACAAACGGCTGTTAAGCATTGCGTTTATGAAGCTTGCTTTGTTTAATTCAAATGCATTTAAAAGCTACAACAACACGCTGCCAATATCTGGAAACGTGCCCTCCATCATATAAACACATTGCACAAAAAAAGAGTAAAACAGAAAGCTTTCTCAACTGGTGTATTGAAACGTCACTGCTACACGCAGCTGACTGACACACACACACAGCCCATCTCTCTTAAAAGGGAACGCATCAAAACGCTGACTGCTATAACGCTTTCTTTCTGTTTCCATCGCGGACGCTGCACTTGCTGCCAATACCATTACCCTCGTGACATAATTTTAATATTTATTTATTTATTTATTTATTTAGCGAGGCGGTTAATTGATCAGGGCGGTTATGTGATGGTCGGATATGCGACGTTCCACTGTATTGTAGCGAACCACAGTTCCCGCAGGCAGGAGCATCACACAGGGCGAGGCAATCCACACACAGGCGGAGGGTGGGCACTAAAGCATAGCACCAATACAGCTGTGCAAAAGAGCCGGCTCTGTTGCAAGGAGCGTATATCGGGCTTATGTCTTCATGTATGATTACGTCACCTACCAACCCCATGCACGCTACAGTATGCTAATTCTTTGTTTTTGAATGGATTTGAATGAATGAATCTGCTTTGCTTAGTGTTTAAATACTGAGAAATTCCAAGCTTGTTGTATACTGCTTCACTGCAATGGGATTGAAATACAAATCCCATCAGTTTTTTTTTTTAATGGGTAGATTGCTGTATGTGCAATTATTATGACCACCTCACAATAGTAGGGCAGTGTGTGTATATATATATATATATATATAATTGTAGTTTTGTAGAGGGCATTGATTAGATAGGCAGTTGATTACATGTCTAAATTATTTTTTCTGTGCGAGGTCTGTTTATGTCAAAATGTTTTTTAAAAAAAGCAGATAATGGTTAATAAAAAATATGTATGTAGTTATAAGTATATGTATACTATACTATTATTGATATACATCTACTTGAGTTGTTTTATTAATGTGTAAAGTCGACATTAGTGAAAAAAAGAAATAAAATGACATTTGTGAAAAGTAAAACAAAAATGTATAAAAAATAAAAATAATTTCATATCTTATTAAAATCATTGATCATGTTTTTTCATTAAAGCCTATTTTACTAGTTTCTATCTAGTATATTTTCTATATACTGTATCTTAAGATTGTGTGATTTAATATTGATTTATTTTTCTATTTGACTAAAGACAGTGGCACTTTGATACTGTATCATAGCCTAAAATAGAAAGGTAAAACCAATTAGAAACTAAGTCACGTATACAAACATTTTGACTTAAAGGGGAAAAGGAGACAGAAACTAAAGGGCCAAGCAAAAAGTACAGAATAAAACAATAAGGTTTAAGATGTGCAAATTGTCTGCTGAAAAAAACAACAAAAAAACACTGTACTGTTTGGTTGAAGAGAACATAGTTATACTTTTTTGTTTTACTCATTGAGCCCACATCAGCCATTTTGGATTCTACCTCAAATCTCTCACTGCAATGCCAAAGTAATTAGGCCAATGGTATTTGCTCCAACCCTGCTCTAAAGTGTTTAATTAAACCAATTCAGCCCCCATCCAGATCCTGGAGTAGTTAATTATATCATTTTACCTGTTAAACCCAGTGCACTGGCCTTTCAGTACTGTGACTGGACACCCCTGACTTATGCAATTTAAAATATCTTCGACGTCTTTAAAAAAAAAATGGAAAAATGCAGATGAGACAGAATTTTAAATTTAAATAAGGGAATAGAACATTTTTGAGACAATTGGAGCTGCACGAAATGAGACAGCAACAGGAGCTTGAGAAGCTGGCACACCCTCAATTCTTGGTGTTAAAGTCTGCACCCCTAACAGACTGAAAGCCACCAGGGAGCTAGAAGCTGGGATCCGGTAGGCAGAGACAGGGAAAAAAAGAAACTTAGGCAAACACAACCACCAGAAATCAAAACACCAAACAAATTTGAGCCACTTCAAATTTGGAACAACATCCAGGACCCTATAAACAGTGCTGGCCAGACAGAAAAAAGAAGGGAGGTCATGATTGTTGGGGTCTCCATATTGAGAAACACAGCAAGTTCACTTCGCAGTCTGGACCCCCTTACTACAACAGTGTGCTGCCTTCCAGGAGCCTTTGTCATGCATTTCACTGAGAACGTGGACAGGCTCCTAGAACAAATAGGAGACGACGCGGTAGTAGTCGTTCACATTGGTACAAACAATATTGGAAGAGACAGACAATGATCCCTGCAAAACAAATTCAGAGAGCTAGGAAGGAAATTAAAATACAAGACCAAAGCTGTGGTATTTTCTGGGACACTGCCGGCACCCTGCAAAGGAGCATATGGACAGCTGGAAATAAATAATCTAAATGCATGGCTGAAATCGTGGTGCACACAGGAAGGCTTCACCTTCCTTGAACATTGGACCACAATCTACAACAAGAACTATCTTTATAGGCGGGACGGACTGCACTTAAATAAAAAGGGAACAAATCTACTTGGAGAAAGGATCCTCAATGAGGTTCAGAAGCATTTAAACTAGAAAGGAAGGGGGAAGAAATCAACAAAAAAACAGAAGGGAGACCACATCAAAACAAGGGCAACAACTCAGGTAAGATAGTCATTAAATGTATTTATCTAAATGTTAGAAGTCTCAGAAACAAAATGTTAGAACTTGAAGCTACTGCAGTAACAATGAGGTGCAAAACAATTACATCCCAAAAGTAGACAAATCTAAATCTAAAACAACATTGCCAAAATGGATAATAAATCAATTAAAAAATATATTCAGAGAAAAAAGGAACCAAGAACAAAGTACACAGAAAGAGTACCTGGAACTGCAAACACAAGTCAAAAAGGAAGTTAGAAAGGCCAAGAGAGAGATAGAAATGAGCATTGCTAAGGGGGCTAAAACCAAT
Source organism: Acipenser oxyrinchus oxyrinchus (assembly GCA_030684275.1). Lineage (NCBI taxonomy): Eukaryota > Metazoa > Chordata > Actinopteri > Acipenseriformes > Acipenseridae > Acipenser > Acipenser oxyrinchus. The sequence goes on along the minus strand of CM060248.1, from coordinate 24,096,858 downwards.
TCGAAAAGTTTTTCCAATATTATAACAGCAGAGAACATTCAAAGAGGAGGTAAAATGTCTAAGAGATACAAATGGCAAAATCATAGATGAAGAGAAAAAAATAGCAAATACATTAAATGATTACTTTTCACAAGTTTTTACAAAGGAGGATATGGGCAACATGCCCCACATGTCGACCTGTTCCTATCCAGTTTTAAATAACTTTAGCATAGCAGAGGCAGAAGTGTTAAAGGGACTAGGAGCTCTTAGAATAAACAAATCCCCTGGGCCAGATGAGATCCTCCCAGTAGTACTCAAAGAAATGAAAGAAGTTATTTACAAATCGCTAACCAAGATCATGCAACAGTCTCTTGAGTCAGGGGTTATACCGAATTGCAAACGTAATAACCATCCACAAAAATGGAGACAAAGCCGAACCAGGTAACTACAGACCAATAAGCCTGACTTCTATTATATGTAAACTTATGGAAACTATAATAAGATCCAAAATGGAAAATTACCTACAGTATATGGTAACAGTATCCTGGGAGACAGTCAGCGTGGTTTTAGGAAAGAGAGATCATGTCTAACTAACCTGCTTCATATTTTTGAGGATGCAACATCAACAATGGATAATTGCAAAGCATATGACATGGTTTATTTAGATTTCCAGAAAGCTTGTGACAATCCCGCATAAAAGATTAATTCTCAAACTGAACGCAGTAGGGATTCAACGAAATGCATGCATATGGATTAGGGCGTGGTTAACATGAAGAAAACAGAAATTACTGATTAGAGGAGAAACCTCAAAATGGAGTGAGGTAACCAGTGGAGTACCACAGGGATCAGTATTAGGTCCTCTGCTATTCCTAATTTTATAGCATAGTAAGCAAACTTGTTAAATTTGCAGATGACACAAACATAGGAAGAGTGGCAAACACCGTTGCAGCAGCAAAGGTCATTCAAAATGATCTAGCCAGCATTCAGAACTGGGCAGACACATGGCAAATTACATTTAATAGAGAAAATTGTTAGGTACTACACACAGGTAATACAAATGTGGATTATAAATATCATATGGGAGATACTGAAATTGAAGAAGGAATCTATGAAAAAGACCTAGGACTTTATGTTGACTCAGAAGTCTTCATCTAGACAGATAAAAAAGCTATAAAAAGGCCAACAAGATGCTTGGATATATTGTGAAAAGTCTTGAATTTAAATCAAGGGAAGCAATGTTAAAACTTTACAATGTATTAGTAAGACCCCATCTAGAATATTGTGTCCAGTTCTGGTCACCTTGCTACAAAAAGGATATTGCTGCTCTAGAAAGAGTGCAAAGAAGAGCAACCAGAATTATTCCGGGTTTAAAAGGCATGTCATATAGGAGGCTGTGTGGTCCAGTGGTTAAAGAAACAGGCTTGTAACCAGGAGGTTCCCGGTTCAAATCCCATCTCAGCCACTGACTCATTGTGTGACCCTGAGCAAGTCACTTAACCTCCTTGTGCTCCGTCTTTCGGGTGAGACGTAATTGTAAGTGACTCTGCAGCTAATGCATTGTTCACACACCCTAGTCTCTGTAAGTCGCCTTGGATAAAGGCGTCTGCTAAATAAACAAATAATATGCAGACAGGCTTAAAGAATTGAATCTATTCAGTCTTGAACAAAGAAGACTACGCGGTGATCTGATTCAAGCATTAAAAATTCTAAAAGGTATGGACAATGTTGACCCAAGGGACCTGAGAAAAGAAACAAGGACCAGGGGTCACAAATGGAGATTAGATAAAGGGGCATTCAGAAGAGAAAATAGGAGGCACTTTTTTACACAGAGAATTGTGAGGGTATGGAACCAACTCCCGATAATGTTGTTGAAGCTGACACCCTCCTGATCCTTGAAGCTGCTTGATGAGATTCTGGGATCAATAAGCTACTAACAACCAAACAAGCAAGATGGGCCGAATGGCCTCCTCTCGTTTGTAAACTTTATGTTCTTATGTTCTAACTCCAAATTTATAATTTCAACTTCTGTGTAGTTTGGGTCGGCTGGTGCCTCTTAACTACATTTTTATTCTGATAACATTCAGCCTGGAGTGGAAGGTCAGGGAGTTTGTCACAAAGTTGCACTTTGAATAAAGATGTTTCCTTGCTCCTTCGTGATGTTTGAAGTTTGCTGTTTTTGGATGCCTTCTAATCCACTGAGTATAATTATTATTTATTTCTTAGCAGACGCCCTTATCCAGGGCGACTTACAATTGTTACAAGATATCACATTATTTTACATACAATTACCCATTTATACAGTTTTTTTTTTACTGGAGCAATCTAGGTAAAGTACCTTGCTCAAGGGTACAGCAGCAGTGTCCCCCACCTGGGATTGAACCACGACCCTCCGGTCAGGAGTCCAGAGCCCTAACCACTACTCCACACTGCTGCCCATAATCATGTGCATTGTAGTCATGTTTTTCATGTGATGTTTAAACCACATCTGCACACAGAGGCATTGCTCTAAAAGAAATTAAACTTGTTCTCAGAGATAAATTATAATTTGCAATGGTATAATTAAAATTATTAACTCAATTTAAAAATGTTAAACCCCAACCCTCAGATAGAATGTGCTATGTGCATACAATTCAACTTTGTTTTTCACAAAGTTTCAATGTTTAACCAAAAAAATAACCAAGTGAACTAGTAAAATGACATTTCTAATTGTGGTTATATTTTAACATGTACAGGTATTGTAAGCAACAATACTTTCATACAACATACAACTTAAAATAAATAATTCTCACTGACGTGGATTTGCAATGTTGGCAAAATAATAAGAAGATCTATGAAATCTTTCATCACTGGTTCAATTCCAGTCAGGACTGGGAGTGATTAAGTCATTTCCATCTGTCTTTAATAACACATCCCCCGTCACAGCTGTAAATTCAAAATAAGAGCTGCCACTATGATGAAAATATTGATGACCATGTCATATTTCAGTATGTACAGAACAGTGTAGCATAAGAATGACCATGTCTTATGCTAATTTGATAAGCAATTATCCATATATATGTAAAAATGTAAGTCTGACATACAGACAGATGCTAAGTTTTCTCTTTTATATGAGACATAAAAAGGCATGGCAATTTATACAACAGTCATTTATGGATGTTATATGTCAAAACGATGTCCGGTAGGCATTATTTATAGTAAGCTAAGGTGACTCCAAAGAAGCATTTGAATTATACATGAATAGAAATCCATTTAGTTCAAATAAACACAAAAGGTCAATCACGATAGATTTAAACAACCAAATAACTAACTCATTTTAAAAAGGGCCACGTATGGGCTAATTAACATTGGGTTGGGACTAGAAATTATAATTTGTCATCTGCTTTCAGATTGTCATAAATAATATGATGGCAGGGATCCATTCACAGAATCTTAAAACTGTTGATGAATCTCATGGATGAGCTTTTCGAAGGTTTGAGTTCAACTCTGACAGTTGTTAAAATGGCACTTATAATACATATGCAATCTAATATTGAAACCATGCTCTAACTAGTTACACTGGATGAATTACAGTATATCAGATGTAAGGCTGAGGTAACCAACATCTGTTTTTTTTCCCTCATTTATTTCATAGACACACTTTATTGTTGTGCACAGTAGATTGGCTTAATGCACTGTGATTTAAAAAGGTGCTCTCCATAAAATGTGTCAATTTGTAATTTCCTTTTGTATATACTGTAGGTCTCAAATGAGCAGGTTTGGAAGAAGCACATGTTATAACAAAAACATTTTCATTTAATAGACATTGATACTAGATTTAAGAATGTCCTCTTTCTTTGTTTGCTTCTCTTACTTTCATAGCATTGAATGGCAGGGATGAGGTTTGTTTTGAAAATGATGCCAGCAGTCTAAAGGTTGATAATAAGGATGGTGCAAGGCTGAGTTCACATGTTCAGGCTTAACCCAGGCCACTAAAGACATTATTAATGACTCTGGGTTCATGTTAAGATTCCTGTTGCATAACATTATAATGACTTGCTTTCATTCAAACCCAGTCATGAGACTCCAGGTTGACAAATTAAGAAGCTCCACATTGCAGAGATTTCCCTAGAGTGTAATGTGTGGCACAGCACAACACCCCTCTAAACCTCTTATCCCTTTATGGAATGTGTACCATGGTAAAAGGCTAGCAAAGCTTAGTAAAGCATATTGAAATAATGGTAGGTCAGTACATGGTTGCATTTCTGCAGTATTTGATTACTGCATAATCTTCTGAGGGGAAAATATAATTTAGGATGTTGTTGGGAGTCATCAAGCTTGTTGATATTCTGTGCTACATACAGGATAAAAGGAATGATTATATATGCAGCAAGATACAAGGAATGTATATGGGATTTACTCACTGACCACAGATTGGGAAACTGCATAGGCAAATGCATAGTACACAGTATCCCATAAGTTAGGCATTAGAGGCATAATTGTTAATATTGTTTATTTCTCCATGTCATTCAGGTGTGAAACATCTGTAAGCAAAGAGAAGCTAATTCAGATTGTGTGTAATGCAGATAGTCAGGGTGTGGCCGTTAACAGATAACAACTTGCATAGGAGGCTGTGTGGTCCAGCGGCTAAAGAAAAGGGCTTGTAACCAGGAGGTCCCCGGTCCAAATCCCACTTCAGCCAATGACTCATTGTGTGACCCTGAGCAAGTCACTTAACCTCCTTGTGCTCTGTCTTTCGGGTGAGAATTAGTTGTAAGTGACTCTACAGCTGATGCATAGTTCACACACTCTAGTCTCTGTAAGTCGCCTTGGATAAAGGTGTCCGCTAAATAAACAAATAAATAATAATAATGATATTTCCTATGTTTTCCTACTTATGGGACACCCTTTAAAAAGCAAGTCAAAAGCATATGAACAAAATTATCATGCAAATGTAGCATAAGGCTTCAAAATGTTACCTTGTTCACTCGTGTTGTTATATAGGACCCTATTTCCAACTGTGCAGTAATGATAAAGTTAGGCTTATTCAGGTCAACATAAAATTTTCAACAAAGCCCAAACCACGTACTCTGCATGCCATCTGAACTTGTTTCCTATGTTCCTGGAGGAGTTTAAATGAAAGGGTTTGTACTGGAAATATCTCTTGTTTTAAACGAATTCCCTTCAAAATCTTATTCATAGTACAGTATTGAAATTTCCGAAATAATCATGCATTGTTTTGTCTCTTCGCTTGTGATAAAGCTGTTTTAGTCATGGACTCAGACTTGACCCTTCACCAAGCTGCTCTCATTAATGTGATTTTACAATGTGACCGAATAGATTGCCTCTACTGCCTTTGAAGAACAGCATTAAAATAACACCTTTCTCCATTTGTAAGGCTCCAAAGAGCATGGCTGGAGCACTTAACCTGGTTGGTGAACTCTACAGGCAGCCCTGATATTGTAAATGAATGCAATTTTCAGTGACAAGATAAGCTATTAAACTGGATTATATTCCTAGTACGAGAGATCTCCAATTATGAAAGAGTATTTTGGCCAGTACGTCACTTTCTTTCTTGCTGTCAGGTTACCACTACAATCAAAAATCCTGATGTGCGTCAAACCGTGTGAGCAAAATATAGCAAACTTAGTTTCGGGTTGCTTGCATGAGAGATTAATTAGCTCTGTTTACCATGATTCCTATTAAGAGCAGGTGTAATCAAGGTACTGTATAATTATACACTGCCACAAAAAAAAGAAAGAAACAAACTTGGAAATTCCCATGTACGCCAGAGGAATTAACAAATTCAAACTAATTCCTGAAACAGTTTTTACTGCAGAAATATCACACCAACTATTCACATCCCTGATAGCACTTTAATTAGCACAACGATTTTCAAGCTTTGTTTCATTCAAATCAATTTAGTCATCTGTTTCTTTAGGTTTCCCACTTCTATTAAATAAATACAAGCTGCACTTAACATCAGTAGAACCTGATTTTTTTTTTCTTTTTTAGTAATTCCAACAGAAAAACCCACACTACTGGGAATGACACAATATTACTGTTTTTGCCAGTGCAGGCTAAATTGGTGCACTAACAAGGGGCGAGCCTTGATGTGCTAAATGGCTTTGTTTTCTCACTCTCAACCCTTTCTTATCTTCTTATGTTAATTTTCTGTTAAAGTCGAGGATAACAATCTCTTGCTGGTTTAATTATTTAAATGAAAAATCTGCAATAGACAATATGCATCAAACATGAAAATATTAAACTATAACAATTACAATTACAAAACAGTGGTAATATCCTCCAAATTATACATTATATATATATATATATATATATATATATATATATATATATATATATATATATATATATATATATAAAATACATAATGATATGTTCAGTCCTCAGCTGGATAAGCCAGAATAGAAGAGATACATTTTGCAAGCAGATTCTCTCATTTATTAAAGCAGGCGACAGGTTGCCAGTAATACTGTAGGTCAGAGCGATCCATTATTTTTTTCACAGAGAACAACCATTTTCATAATAGTCTTCTGAGATGGTACCCTTTATAGTGTGCAATCTGGTCAAATTCAATCACTTTTTTTTAATATAAAAGTGGTAAATAACTGGGTATAATGACCACAGTGGGAGCAGATAGCCAGCTATCTTGGGAAATTAGATCAGCAGGACATGATAGAACCTACCATAAAGTCATATAACTGCAGTGATATTTGCTTGCAGGATTGGAAGCTTGGAACTAAGCAAAAGGTGGACATGGACCTTTCTCCAAATCCACGATTTGCCCAGAGCGTACAAGGTAAAAGGTGCACTGTGTTCTTGAATTACTCCACTAACGGTATAATGTGTCTTTTGATAAGATTATACACACTTATTAGAAATCAATCAATCACTGTTAAGGATTTGTCCAGTACATCTTATCATGTTTACAGGTCATCCCATCCATAAAGATAAATAACAAGTTAAAAAAAGTAACAACTTTTAAAAAAATAATTTCAGTAGTTCCTGAGTACAATATTTTTTTGTCATGTATACACTATATTAATACTTGGTGAGGTGTCTCTTAATATAACAGAAATCATTTTGCACATTTTGAGCAGCCTCTCGCCCGAACTGCATGAGATGACATCTCCTATAATAACATAAAACATAGTACAGATGGCGAAAGCAGATGGTTTAATTTCTGTACCTCTATTGATGGCTATCCCAGGACTTGCTGCAAGGGTTACATTCTTTTTATATATATATATGGTTATGATGATCGCACAAATTAGTTTTCATTAATATGTTGATGATAATGAATATGGTTGTGTTGCCCCTCTAGAGTAAGTTATAGCACTGATGTAAATTTACAAATTACAATCAAATAAAATAAAAAACATTCATGGTAGCTGGTACCACACGTCTGTCACAATACATGACTGAAGTAAAAGTCTGGAGCTTTCATTTTATTAACTGAACAAAAAAAGGCTTTAAAAATACTCTTTACATGTACCAGCTGCAGTTAATACATTGCACCTACAACTAACATGTTATCTGTTTGTGACATTCTTCTAAAGGATATTTACAATATGTTTAACATCAGCACATGCAGAACTTGAACTGTTTAATTGACTTAATGGGATCCTAGTCACAAAGCTGTAACCTGCGAGTACAGCTATGGGCAAAAGTGTTGCATCACCGTAGAGCGGTGGTCCCTAACCTGTGGTCCGTGAGGAAACTCCAGGTGGTCCGCAAACAACTAAATTAATACTACAGCTCCCTTTGATGTAACACCAAGCATCAACTTCAAAGCCGCCATTAACTGAAACAGTTTATGTGAAACAAATACTAACTAAATAACTGTTACACATTACGAAGGCACATTTGTCTTGTGAAAATGACAGACTTCTTTTTTTTCATGTAAATGCACACCTTTCTAATCCGTGTTCAAAGTTGTTTTCACTGTTGAGGGAAAAGAAAATTGTAATCTGGCTGTCCCAGCCTTTTCACTCCTCATAAAAGTAGCACACATTCCTAATTCGTACTCAGGAGGCTGTGTGGTCCAGTGGTTAAATAAAGGGGCTTGTAACCAGGAGGTCCCTGGTTCAAATCCCACCTCAGCAACTGACTCATTGTGTGACCCTGAGCAAGTCACTTAACCTCCTTGTGCTCCGTCTTTTAGGTGAGATGTAATTGTAAGTGACTTTGCAGCATAGTTCACACACCCTAGTCTCTGTAAGTCGCCTTGGATAAAGGCGTCTGCTAAATAAACAAATAATAATAACATCACAACACACCTGAAGTGGTGTCATCCTGTACACTCTCTGGCAATTTTTTAATTTTTCACATTGCTTCCCACCCACCTCGCCTTCGTATTCTAGTGTGTTTTTTATGTACATCGACGAAGTTGGCAACTCAGTGAGTGCAGTACATTGTGTTAGAAATGAATCGATTAATTTGCTACACGAGGTAATGCCAGCTCCAGTGCATTATTTGTCAGGAGGTTTTGTCAAACAAAACTCTTAAACTTGCAAAATTGAGAGGCCATTTGTCTACAAATGTGCTTGATTAACTGGTAGTGAAGATTCAAGCCCAGGTATCTCATGAAGTTAGGTTCGTTATATAAATATTTTACTTTCTACATGTACTTATACATATACACATACAAATTCGTTTCAAAATGCTGTTTAAAAAAATGTGTGGCAAGTGGTCAGTGGGAACAATGCAAACACCATTGAAAAAAGTTGGGAACCATTGCCCGGTAGAATGAATTAAGTTTGGTTCATAAAGTCGCATGAAACATGAAATTCTTAAAATTTAGGTCATTCAAAACTTTTGGCCATAGCTGTATTCATGAAAGAGTTATAGGCTACTCTAATGATAGTCATACTATCAAAGCTGATGTAACACATCAAATACACTATTTAAATAACTAATGAGTTAAAGCTTTGTGAATACAACACATCAAGTAAATTAAAAGAGTCAAGCTGTGCACAGGCTGATGTCAAACATAAATATCCATTTTGCCACCAAACCAGCAAATTCGAGTTTATACATGTCTTTTTTATTATTATTATTATTTTTTAATTTCTACGAATTACAGTGACAGCGGTTCTGATGTTACTTATTCTGAAGCCATTCTGATCTTCCCTGAATCAATTTTAATATAAATTCATGTTTGCGGGAAGCTAATAGAAGTAAAATTGATGATTCAGTTGATGATGCACTTTTATTTCATGTTAATGCATACATACAAATAAAAACTGATTAACATTTTCCACAGACAAGTTAATTTGCAAAACCCGTCAACACCATTAGTGTGCGTCTGCTAAGCTGAATTTATTTCAATAGGTAATGTTCAATTATGAATCATAACGATAACTCTACATACTATTTATACATTTCCAATTAATGAAAAGTTCAGTACAAAATAATGCAAGTGTTCACACATACCAGATGTATGTTGTTGTTGTTTTTTTTTAATCCAGAACTTAATTAATACACTTTTAATTGAAATAATGTGTTGCTGTGGAATGTTTCTTAAATCAACCAGTCGAGTTACACTGGCATGCTACCTGCTTTTATAAGCATGTATGTCTGGCTGTATAAGTAGGAAAAAGTTAGTAGTGTGCGTATTTGTTCCATTCAGTTAATAATAATAATAATAATAATAATAATAATAATAATAATAATAATAATAATAATAATAATAATAACAACTAACTCTTAGATAATGTAATAGTGGACAAAGTACAGAGGGTACCCTTTTCTGTAAGAAAAAATATCAGTGAAAAAATAGCTCAGGAGGATCTAATGACAAGTATAGGGGAATGGCAATAGCTAAATCATTTTTAAAGCATGCACATTTGTGAAGGTCCTCACTTATAGAAAGTGTATCTACACTGAGTAAGTTGTCCAGCTGCAACACTCTGTTCAGTTCTTCCTCATGGTGGGTAATATCGCTTATTATTTTTTTGATCCATTAACCATAGTTTATCCTGGCTTGCCATGTTTATTAATATGCTTTACCATACCTTGCTATTCTTTACAATGCTATCCTATGCTTTGTCATGCTTTCACTATGCTTTATTACACTTTGCTATGCTATTATTATGGCAAAATTTTATAAGGGATATTACAGGAAGAGCTGTACGCCTACAAACAAAGTATGCGGACAGTGCGGGGGTGTTCCACAGAAAATCTCAAGAGCAGCATCCCAGGTGAAAGCAAGAGTTACGTGGTGGTCCTATTTGACAGGCCCTGTAAACAGATCAACAAGGACAGAGAAATGCCCATTATTATGTTTCATCTTTGTAGAAGTCCTTTGTATCCAGCATTGTCAGTCCTAGGGCTGATCAACACACCAGTGACTGTCAATGCTAGTAAAGTGCTTGACACAGATAGTAAAAGTGAAATAGCATGACATGCCATCAAAAAGTGTTTAATCAACATTGTACACTATGGGTTACTCTGTATGAATGCCGGTAATGATTGCTTTAGCTACATGAAGATCTGTGTTCCACAACATCTTGTTTTTCAAGAACTGTGTTGAAGCTTGTAATTTGGCTCTGGTATGCCCACTGGCCTATGATGTTAATTTCTCAATTAATGTAGTCTCTTTACATTTTACATCATACTTTTGTTCAACGAAGAGGTTGGTTTATAATATACCTATACCTACTGCATGTTATCCCTATTTAAGTAATTAAACAAATCTATTTGCCTTTTTGGAGACTTCATGTGGGTTTAAACACTCAAGACCATTCCAGATATTGTCTTGGACAATGTGACTTAATCCAGGTCCAACAATACAGATGTTTAACATTAATTCACTGACCAATTGTTCACTGCATAAACATCAGTACAGACAATACAAGCCACTGGGCTTTGCGCTGAGGGTGGAACTGCATAGCTACAAACATTTTCCCTCCAGGAAACACCATCTCACTAACTCTTGTGTTGATTCTATTACTTTTATATGTCCAAAAGTTCCTATTAGTTTATATATGAAAAACACATTTAGCATTTCTTATTATTTTACTTTAAAGCACAGGTTTAAATGTGAGGTAAGTTTATATGTGTAAACTTATCTACAATATACTACTAGACACCTTATTTTTCCCAGAATATTCCTGGGTAAAAAAAAAAAAGCTAATTCTCCACGACATACTGCAAAAACCAAATAATTAGTTTGCAAGAAAACATTAAACCTTGCAATGAATGACAGAACCCCATTTTGTAAGGTCAATTAGCAGACGAAAAACAAAAATAAACACTGATTAGATGTATTTTCTTAGTTAGTTGCAATAGCAGTGAGATTAATAAGCATTTCCCAAGGGTAAAACTGTTAGTATGCAAACAGACTTTTGTGTCACAGAGTTGAATGTGGTTAGAAACTCATGATTTTCTGGCAGCTGTTATTTTGTGGGGGAATGGGCTGTGAAACAGTGTGAGGTAAGATATCAATATACACACACAAAGGTACGTGTATATACTATATTAGACTGCATATAGGTGGTCCATGCCCAAACCACCTTGACTCTTCATTGTGGACAAATCTCAGCTGAAATATCTTTTTTCACACATAACCAGTGCTCAAGGTTTCAAGCACAATGTTAAATAAAACAGCTGTAGACAAGCATCAGATTACTGTTTTCTGTGAAGGTTTGCTTCAGTCAACTATAAATTGATTAAATGTTTAGACTTTTCCAGAACATTTATTTTTAAACCAACTTATGCTCAGAACAGGGCTTAAATACTGCTTTCTAGGTTTGGAATCTCCAACAGAACTCATAGATTTTGCCTAGCTCATATATATACTATTATAATTTTGATATTGTATATGTACATTGAGATTGGGCAATTCATAAAGCATTTGCTTTCATCTTCTTTTGTGCTTTTTAAATAATATATGCTTTAAAGATTTGCTAGCATGCTTGGGGTAATTACTGTGCTGCTGGAAAACAAAACCATCACAAACAACAGAATTAACATTCTCATTTTCAACAGAGTGTATAATCATTTGCATATTGTTTACATATGGAATTGTATGCTGAAATGTTTTGCATTTTTTTCTTTAAGAAAAACAGCATTTAACCCTATAAACTACTGCAACACCACTGTATGTTTGGCCCAAACCATTAGTCTAGGAAGTAATTAGTCCATGACATATACTGACGGCAGCAATACTAACACAGTGTGGGACACAGCCCTAATGGGCCTTTTAAATGAATCTCTACTGTTAACCGTGAATCAGCAGTTTGTGGTCCAAAATCAATCATTTGTTAGCTTTGGCTGTGCTTTGCTTACAGCGTCAGAGTTGTTAAAGTTCTTTCATTCAGATGCCTTTTTCTTTTACCTCATTCCCTGATGCAGTTGACTTCTCACCTGAGAGCTGAACTGCTATGAACCCAGGAACTCACCCACCCATAGTCTATGATATGGGTTTGAAAAAAAAACAGGGTTGTACTTGCGGAAGTCAGACACTGTCTGCAGACAACATGCTGCGTTACCAGTTGGAGGACATTTCTATCTCTGCCTAATGAATGGGATCTGCTTTAGGCCAACTGTAAATGACTTATTGTTCTCCACCCTGTGTATTGTATTCTAGGATCTCAGCCAACTTGTGTGATACTTGATCATACCATCAATGATATCGTCCCTAAGCCAGGGCCGACTAGCAACTCACCGGGATACTGCTGCAAGCTTGCACAAGGGGCCTCTTACGCAAAAACATATATAGGAATCAAATTTGTGTTACAACCATTTCCCATTAATATGACTAGGAAACAAATTGCTGCATGTTTGCAGTCTAAAGGCCATTGCACACTGGATCTGTTCCATCATGTACGATCCATAATCTGTGAACATAGTGTGCAAATTGATTGCACATCAGATTCCTCCATGTACAGGTGCATTCAACATAAAGATGAGTGCTTTAAACAACTCACTATTGCATGAAGGTCAGGTGTCTCCCTATAGTATATATCTGTCATCTATCATTATGCCTATGAAAACAGAACGAGTCAAAATTATTTTGATTCCAAATATCCTCGTACAACAGACTTAGTGTGAAGGGACAATTAGAAATGTATTTTTTTTAAATTAAATTAATATTGGTATGATAACTCCATATGTTAGATAAAGAAACAGATTTGGTGTGCAATGGTCTTGACACACCATTAACAGCTACTAACTCTTAACTGGTTGCAGCTGATTCACATTATCTTTTTTAGATGTCATCACTAGAAACGTACTTAATTTTTAACAACTTTCAGACTACTCATATGTTTTCATGGATTGCTCAGCAAGTAGTTACAAGAATGTCAAATCTATAAATATGTTTAAAGAGTAATTTGTAAAAAAAAAAAAAAAAAACTTTCACTGAGTTTCTAAGAAATGTCAGTGTCAAACAATGTAAAAAATATCAAACAGTATTGCTAAAAATCCCTGCTACATTTTATGAATATAGCCCTTTATTTTAGTCAAGTGCCATTTTTTGTACCTTAGTTTAATAAAAAACAGTATAAACTGTGAATATCAAATTAAATACTGTTTTCTCACACCAAATTAGAAACAAATTATAGCTTTATAAATATTTTCCATGTCCTGGGTAGTTGTCTTTTGCTGAAAGACAAAACAGGCTAATAAATCTTTTACCTTCTGTGTAAAAATGTGCCTAACAGTTATTTGACCTTTACCACTTCCTCATTGGGTTTGACTTTTGTTAAACACTCTTCAATCAGTCATCAGTTATTATGTTATTAGGTTTTTATAGCGGAAACAGATTGGCAGTTTTTTTTTTGTTATGGGTAATGCCAATAGTTTGACATGCAGGTCATTTTCTTTTTAGTTTCACAGCAGCATTCAAATGCATATGCTTCATTTATGATCCACACGTTTCAACGGCTTTCAGATGTCTCAGAATTAAGTCAGAGATTCCTGTTTCCGTATGTGTTTCCTCCTATTCCTTCATTGATCCTCTACGCAGACATGCCTACATTACACACTCTCTTGACAATGAGAACATCCCAGCTGATTTGAAATATTCTATGAAACAATTACTATTTTTATATCATATTATTTGTCTGCATAAGGAGTTTACATCCGTTTCCTTTCTTTGTAAAGGATTTTTTTTCTTTTCTATTTTTTTTTTTTTTTAGTATGTTTCAAAACAGGATTTATTTTTTGGGGCAGTATTGACACTCGGATGTGTTCCTCAGTTTGGGTGTTCTTTGGGCTGTGAGAGTAAATTTGAGTGTAATGGTATCCTACTTGGCAATGTGGTCCCCTGTGTTTTAGGATCTGTTTGTTCATTCTGTCCTCAGTGGGTAGCGCTTGTGATTACAGTAGTGTGTACTTGTGGTTCTGGGTGGAATTTACCAATGGAACAGTGTGAGAGAGTCACAGTATTGAGGGCTTTGCTTTAAGAAAATTCTAAGCTCAGAATGCTTTTGGTCCGAAGATTCCACCTAACCTCCATGTTACATGAGAATGAAATAGATAAAACACATTCTACTATACAAAAAACTGTTTCTCATCTTTCTTTAATAGGTCATTTAAAAATGTTTATGAATTATACTTTTGATTTCCAGCCAATTAAAAACGTATATCCAAACATTCAAAACCCATGTTTGGTCCCAGCTCTGCCATCACACACTGGTCTAAGGATATTAAGGACAAGGATTTTAATAACATGTACAGTATATTACCTCATCTGGGTTGTAACTGTCATTGATCCTGATGATGAGACGTTAAAGACGTGAACAGACAAGAATGTGCTCCAAAACAAAACTCCCTCAGGGGAAAACAACTGATGCTTCTTAACGAGTTGCTGCAACAGCCCTGAAAGATTGTGGATTTTCCATCATGGGCCAGGAACAAGTTGAACAATCAACTGCAGGACTATTAAACTGCAAAAGAATTTTAAAACCAAGCAAACTAACCAATATTAACCTTTTCATTTGGAAGGAAACTATGCTGGAGTCTTATTTTATTAGTTGGCACATTTTCCTGTCAGGGTCAAAAGGTGAAGCTGAAGGGGCCTCATTAGGGTGATCATGCAGTGATAGATTTTCAAATTCAATCAAAACAGACATTCTTTTTTTTTTAACGTTCAATGACTGAAAAGTGCTGGTTGCCATATAAAATGGTGAAAACGGAATTATCTGTCTCATAATCATCTTACAGTGCTGGTGAAATAGTTTAATAAAATATGTTCCAAAACTCCCTCCGTGTCAGCAACTACAGTAGTTACATAAAACAAAATATAATTGAACAAAATGACTATGCTTCTTATTATGGTTAGTCTTTTCATTACAATCTCTACTCTTTCCATGACCATCAATCTAATTTTTTTAAATACATATTTCCTGTTGTTTTTTTTTATCAGTAAATATCTTTTTTAGAAACAAATATATATTCATCTCAATATAAATGAATAGCTGCACTCATACCTGGTGTACTGTAAAATAAAATAATAATGAATCAATATTGCAATAGCTGAAGTTTAATACTACTTTTTTATAATATACGGTAGTAAAATCACTGAACATTAATAATAATAATAATAATAATAATAATAATAATAATAATAATAATAATAATAATAATAATAATACATTTCAGTGCATGTTTAAAGCTGTCAATAAGAACAAGCTTCCATTTCTAGTCTAGTTTTTTTTAATCTTTGGGAGTCGATATAGCCTCTTTATTCTTCAATAAAGGGTGAAAAACGTAACAAAATATTTATTTCTATTATTTTTTTATAAGATAAGCAATTACATTTTCTGGATATTTCTGTAAATACAATACAACACAATACATTTTTTTTATATTACGCCTTTCATAACAGAGATATCACAAACCACTGAACAATTAAGAATAAGCCAAATTAAAAAAAAGTGAGTTAGCCAAGTGAATAGTCTCAGGTAGTGAATTCCAGAGTCAAGGAGCATGAGTAGAAAAAGCTCTTCCACCCATAGAGACAAAGTGGAAAGAAGGAACAGAAAGTCGACCTGAGTTAGAGGAACGAAGAGAACGACCCAGAGTGTACGGCTTCACCAGCTCACAGATGTAAATCAGGGCCAAGTTCCCAACAAGCCTTATTGGTTAGAAGTAGGACATTATGCACAGCAAAATATTGTAACCTCTCTCAGTACTGAAGTTTAAATGTTAAGTTACGGATGTAACACTGGTTCCCTGAAAGAGAAGATGACCACCAGCAATACTTTTGGGATATGTCTGCCATAGGTCAGGTATTCACTGAGCATTTTATATTAGAGCTGCTGATAGGCCCCTCCAGGGAGTGACGTCCTCGGTCCCGCCTTCTGAGGGAACAGTCACTCCATGGAGCTCACTTCCTCTTTTGCATCGAACCCGTGAAGGCGACCGATGTGACCTCGCAGGTTAGTGGTTGTCTTGTACCTAATGAAGGCATAGAGGGATTTACCACATTAAGTCGATAGAACCTGATGAAAGTATGTGGGGTAGCCCAGCTAGCTGCGGGACACATGTCGGATAGTGAGGTTCCTCTAAAGAGGGTCTTCGGGGTGTAACCACTCCTCTGGTAGAGTACGTGGCTACCCACCCAGGTATTAGTATATGCAGTCGAAATTGTGTCCACAATTATTATTATTATTATTTCTTTATTTAGCAGACGCCTTTATCCAAGGCGACTTACAATGACAATCCAATGAGACAGCTGCTGCTTTGAGAGGGCTTGGCCCAGGGTCCTTGCACCATAGCAGACGAAGAGCTGGTCAGACTGATGCAGAGCTCTCATTTTGTCAGCATAGCATCTCAATGCCTGAACCAAGCAGAGGGAGTTTAGTCTTCGATCCTCCTCCAAAGAAAATGGAGGGGGATGGAAAGCCTCTAGCTCCACTGACTGTTTTTACTGGAAAGCCGTAACCACCTTAAGGGGCGTTCACACCGGACGCGGCGTGCATGCCGCCTGCTTGCGCGCCGTGCTGCGCTGCAGTACTGTTCACACCAAATGCGTCAGGGTAAAGTCAGTGGGCGGTCAAACAGTAAATGCCAGCGGGAAAATAAAATTCTTTTGACAAAACTGAAGACACTGACAAAAGACAAAACTGAGGAGCGAAACATTATAAATATTTTTTTTATAAAACGTAATTGTAACCCCCACACCACCACAATCACCCCCCCCCTCCTTTTTATTAATTTTGTTAAAAACTGATAAAATATTATATATCTACACCAAATAAAACGTTTTGCTTTATCTATTAAAAGTCTGTGTGCAGTTAATTTATCAAAAAAAAATGCTTACGTTATAGTAGCACCACAATCACCCGACCCCCACCCCAACAAACTGAGGGACAGAGAAAAGTGAAGTGGCAGGAGTCAACAGCCAGACACCATTTATAGAGCACCCAAAACATCAGGCAATTGTAAAAAATAAAAGTATAAAATAAAAACTTGCTTTTAAAAAAAAAAAAATATATATATATATATATATATATATATATATATATATATATATATATATATATATATATACATATATATATATATATACCCACAATACTTCGAAGAATGAACAGCAAACAAAAAAAAAATAATTGCGATCGCTCTGCTCTACCGGAGAAAGAAAAAAACTGTTAGATCATTGTGGGTACATGACATCCTGAAGAAAAGAAAAAAGTATGGCGAATACCATCGGCATGGCAGCACAGCATTGTTTAAATAAATAAATACAGCGGGTCTTTTTAAGTTTACTATCCCATTTCTTACATTTTTACTTATGGGTCATTCCGTGTCAATACATCATTGTCACCCATACGTCTCAGATGTGGATGAAAATCGGTACAAAGTTAGTAAAAACGTTTTTACAAAATCTGAAATCTGAACACTCAACTAATAGTTTCTTTGATATGACTGTTTACAACTGGTTGAATTGACACGGAATGACAGATAAGTAAAAAAAAATGGAAAGTAAACGCCCTGCTGTATACTGTACTGTCTGTTTTGTTTACCTGCTGTATTTGCATTTGTTTGGTATGTTTGAAAATGTAAATCATTGGGTAGGTTTCATTAGATTTTTCCAGAGATGTTTAGCTTCCTGTTCTGAAGTGAGTTTGCCAGCAGTGTACTCCATATTCCCTTGCAATTGCTTCCCAAGCCCCCAATATGGCCTTGCATACTGTACTTTATTAAAACTGTGCCAGCTACTGTCGAAATCTCTTGTCGTCAAAAACTTTATATGAGGTACAATAAAATTAATAATTTAGAATTATAATAAATGTACAATGTACATTTTTATTAATTTTGTTAAAAACTGTTAAAATATAACACATGTACACCAAATAAAACGTTTTGCTTTATCTTTTAAAAGTTTGTCTGGAGTTTAAAAAAATGGTTACGTTATAGTAGCAGGTGCATAATTATTTTCAATGTGGAGTTTAGCACAAAAAATATATATTACCTAATTTACGTAATTATGTACTGTATATTTAATATTCACTCGGTAATCCCATTTGTACACCCACAGACCTCCATGCTGCAGCTTTTTTATTAATATCTCGGTAACTATTAATTGTTGTATTATACAACGCCGGGAAATCTGAAATTAAAGCTAACAGCTTTTCCTCCATTTTGTTTTTTTATTTCTTCCTTGCAAAGGAACCTCCTACTTTTCCCTGATTGGCTGTTGGTAGGTTACATCACGACGCAGCGATTCAAAAGTTGAAAATATTTTATCTCTTGCGTGTCCCTCTGCAGCTGCGCGTAACCGCCTTCATTGAAAACCATTGCTAGTGCCACACCGCGTCCGGTGTGATTGCCCCTTTTGGGAGGAATGCAGGGTTCGTGCATAACAATACCGTTTCCGTCGTCCCAGACGTGCATACAGGAGCTGTGCACCGACAGAGCCTGTAGCTCGCTGACCCACATGGCGAAGGTGATGGCTAATAGAAAGACTGTCTTCATAGAGAGGTTATTCAACTCTCTGGAATGAATGGGCTCAAATGTGGCCTTAGTGAGAGCCTCTAATACATGGTCTAGACTCCATTCTAGGTGGATGTAACTGCCGAGAGCCCTTCAAAAAATGGAAGGCCGGGAGCAACGGTACTGGTGGGAATACATATATGAGTGTCCTGGGCGACTTTTGGGCTAAGACGTCGACGCCTAATGGACCACCGAAGTGGTGGAGGGAGAACCATAGGGGGCAGTGAGTCGTTTCCACTGTGGCAAAGAGATCGACTCTGGCTTTGCCAAACCACTCCCAAATGTGCTCCACTACTTGAGGGTGGAGCCTCCATTCTGACGGGTGAGGACCCTCTCTCTCGAGAGGAGGTCCGCTGCCCGATCCACTACCCTGGGAAAGTGAACAGCCCGGAGGGATAGCAAGTTCTGTTTCTGACAACATCAACAGACGGAAGGCTATGTAATGTAACCCCGGGGATTGAAGTCCTCCCTGGCAGTTGACCTACACCACTACTGACATGTTGATCCGGACCAGGACATGTCTCTTTTGGAGCGTGTCTGTCATTACTACCTGATGGCTGTGGATCACCCCTATCCTTACACCTTCGCACAGGTGAGAGGTTTGCCTCCACCAGTGTAGGACTTCCCAACATGTGAGGGACATGGTCAGCCGTCGGTGCTTGTCACGCTTGGGGTGTAGCCGGAAGGTATTGAGCCATGCCTGAAGCGGGCGCATATGGAGTAATCCCAGCTGGAGGGCTGATGCGGCTGCGGCCATCAGACCCAGCAACCTTTGGCACAACAACAGACGTAGTGTCGATCCTTGTTGAAACAGAGATAAACAGTTCTGCATAGCAGCTACTCTGTCGTCTGAAATGTAGGCTCGCACTGCAAGGTAGTCCAGCCGGAGTCCCAAGTAAACCGTATTTTGCACCGGTACCAACTGGCTCTTGGCATCATTGAGGGTGAGACCCAGCATCGACAGATGCTCTGTCACGATCGTCGTGTGGGCCACTGCTCCTTCCTGCGACTGGGACCAGATCAACCAGTCATCCAGGTAGTTCAACACCCCGATCCCTTGCAGCCTTAAGGGAGCCAGGATGACATCCACGCACTTTGAGAACGTGCGGGGGGCTAAGGAGAGGCCGAATGGCAGCACAGAAAACTCGAGGAACACTTCCCTGAAAAGCCAAGTAGAGATACTTCCTGTGTGCAGGATGAACAAGGACATGAAAATACGCACCCTTTAAATCCACGGTGGTAAACTAGTCACCCGGCTGAACAGACTGCAGAATGTGATGGTGTGTGACCATTTGGAACCTCCTGTCCCTCAAGAACCCATTGAGGTGTCTCAGGTCCTTCTTCGGCACCAGACGGATGGCTCGTTTGAGAAGTAATGCATCTACTTCTTGTTTGAGGGCAGAGACCGTGAGAGAGTTGCTCGTAGCGCATAACTGGTGTGTATGGTGGCAAGCACCCAAGTGTCTGAGGTACAGTCGCACCAATATTGCAACTGGTGTTGTGTAAAGGGATGGATCTGAGGCTGCAAGTCTGGGCTGCTGTGGCAGAGCCTACTGCGGGGGCTGTCTGGGGCAGCGGTGGAACTGCCTCCTGGAGCGCTGTTGCGTTGGGGTCCTACGTCCGGGGCTCCCCTGTCCTTGCTAGTAGGTTTGGCTGCTAGCCGCTGCGGAGGCCTGAAGGCGATGCCTCAGGTCACCAAGCGGGGCGGTGGGGATCGGAACCGTCGGAGTCACCGTGCGTGCCATGGGTGTACACCAGCATCTCATCTCACTGCACCAAAGCGCGGGAAGGGAGCATCAAGGCTACCTGCCGAGATGCCTCACGTTCTCGGTGGGAGCATTGTAGTAGCTCCTCCACCACTGGCCCGTAGGTATGGCCGGGAGATATCGGCAAAGCCAATTTGTCCGCATCAGGGACCCTCGCTTCGGACAGCCAAAGCTGCCTGCGAGCTACTACCAGGCTTGCCAGGATTCGGCCCAGGGCCTGTCCTTGGCAGCCGGAAATCTGTTGCAGTGTTGATATCGCATCCTGGTCTTCCTCAGCCACAGCGTGGTCTGGTTCAGAAGCATCCGGGACGACCACCGGCAAACGTTGGTGTTAGTGGCAGAGCCAGGGCTAGAGCAGGGGGCTTGGCCTGCTGCTTGGCCAAAAGCTCCAGGACTTGAGTCATCTGGCCCTTTAGATCAGAGATGTCCTGTGCCTGTTTTGATTGTCTCGCCCGCGAGCCTGAGGCACCGGAGCCTGAGCCTCTCTGGCACCAAGGTGCTGAAGCACTGAAGGCTTCCAACACTGGAGCACTCAGGTGGCAAGGGTGCAGGGGTGCCAAGGTCACTGTGCAGAAGGCTCTGAGGCACCGAGGTGCTGAAGCACCGAGTGGCGTGAGGGCACCGAGTGCACCGAGGCTCTGAGGATCCGAAAGGTGATGAAGCATCGAGGAGCGTCTAAATAATGGGTGCCGATGCACTGAGGGCACCTTGTGCACTGAGGCACTGAGGCTCTGAGGTGCCATGGGTGTCGAAGCACCGAGGATTGCCGAGCACCAAGGCTGTTTAAAACTTTGGAGCGCCGAGGCACCGAGGGCACTGAGGGCACCGAAGGACCAAGGGCACCATGTGCACTGAGGCTCTGAGGCCCCGAATGGTGAAACACTGAGGGCGTGCAACACTGGGGCACCAGGGGCGCCGAAGCACCAAGGGCACCAAGAGTCTGAGGTCCCATAGGTGCTGGAGCACCAGGGGCACCTAAACGTCTATGTATAGAGTGTCTGGGCACCGAAGCACCAAGGCATGGAGCATCTAAGCACTAAGGGCATAAAGCACCGAGGGTACTGGGGACAGGCACGTAGCCTTTAACTGCATGTTTTTTAAGGCCCAACGCACCGAGTTTGGATGGGCCGAGACAGCCAGCGAACTCTACTCAACAGCGGGGCAAGGTAGAACCAGGCCCCAGCGGAGGAGAAACAGGCGCTTTAAAAAAAGACCCACACTCACACAACAGCCGAGCTGTGGGGGTAGGGCAGTCACCATGCCAGGTGGGTAGACTGAAGAGTTTTATTTTTTATATATATATATATATATATATATATATATATATATATATATATATATATATATATACACACATAATTTTATTTTATTTTTTTGCCGGTGCACCGAGCGGGTGAGCTGAGACAACCGACGAAGTCCTACTATTCAATTCAATGTTCTTTTTCTGCAGAAAACTATCCTCATATTGAAGGGTGAAAATTATGTAAATGCTTAAAATGCCCTGAACTGCCAGCAGAAGCATAATAACTGTCATTAATCACACAGATGTGACACCAGCCGTATGTCAAGTGCTGTATGTCAGATCTTAATACAAAATGAATTTTAAATTGAAATACTTTAATGGAACAGCTGTACTGTAATGTACATTTCCGGGTCCAGGTTTTTTCCATTGATTATGCCACATACAGCAGATAAACACATATCTAATAGTCTTGAAATACTGCCTCTTGGTTAATAAATTTAAGACACCAGCTAAATAAATGTTTTTTTTTTCTACGCCCACACCCACTTACATCGGCAATGTTCCCAAAAAAGTGTGTGTGTGTGTCTGTGTATGTATATATATATTTATATATATATATATATATATATATATATATATATATATATATATATATATATATATATATATATATATATATATATATATATATATATATATATATATATATATATATATATATATATATATATATATATATATGTGTGTGTGTGTGTGTGTGTATTTCTTTGTTTTATAATTTAGGATATATAAATTGGCTAGATCCAGTAAATGGAAAACTTAATATACATACTGATATTGATATAGAGATCTGTTGGTTGCTAATTCATCATATATGAGACTCTGCACATATTTGGGTCAGTCTGTTAATACAAAGCTCTTTCAAGTTGCAGTTTGTCAATACACATATCTACCCCAATTAAGAGACCTCAATTTGGTTGCCCACTGTTGTGTCTATAGTTCATACTTTTTTTTAAATGTGAATTTACTAGAGAATAAATGTAATGCCCTCTCTGCTGTGGCCAGGACAGTTTTACATAATAATAAAAAACACAATGATATACACTACCGTTCAAAAGTTTGGGGTCACTTAGAAATTTCCTTTTTTTCGAAAGAAAAGCAAATTTTTTGTCAATTAAAATAACATCAAATTGATCAGAAATACAGTGTAGACATTGTTAATGTTGTAAATGACTATTGTAGCTGGAAACAGCTGATTTGTAATGGAATATCTACATAGGTGTACAGAGGCCCACTATCAGCAACCATCAGTCCTGTGTTCCAATGGCACGTTGTGTTTGCTAATCCAAGTTTATCATTTTAAAAGGCTAATTGATCATTAGAAAACCCTTTTGCAATTATGTTAGCACAGCTGAAAACTGTTGTGCTGATTAAAGAAGCAATAAAACTAGCCTTCTTTAGACTAGTTGAGTATCTGGAGCATCAGCAATTGTGGGTTCGATTACAGGCTCAAAATGGCCAGAAACAAAGAACTTTCTTCTGAAACTCGTCAGTCTATTCTTGTTCTGAGAAATGAAGGCTATTCCATGCAGAAATTGCCAAGAAACTGAAGATCTCGCATAACGCTGTGTACTACTCCCTTCACAGAACAGCGCAAACTGGCTCTAACCAGAATAGAAAGAGGAGTGGGAGGCCCGGTGCACAACTGAGCAAGAGGACAAATACATTAGAGTGTCTAGTTTGAGAAACAGGCGCTCACAGGTCCTCAACTGGTAGCTTCATTAAATAGTACCTGCAAAACACCAGTCTCAACGTCAACAGTGAAGAGGCGACTCTGGGATGCTGGCCTTCTAGGCAGAGTTTCAAAGAAAAAGCCATATTTCAGACTGGCCAATAAAAAGAAAAGATTAAGATGGGCAAAAGAACACAGACACTGGACAGAGGAAGATTGGAAAAAGTGTTATGGACAGACGAATCTAAGTTTGAGGTGTTCGGATCACAAAGAAGAACATTCGTGAGACGCAGACCAAATGAAAAGATGCTGGAGGAGTGCTTGACGCCATCTGTCAAGCATGGTGGAGGCAATGTGATGGTCTGGGGTGCTTTGGTGGTGGTAAAGTGGGAGATTTGTACAGGGTAAAAGGGATCTTGAAGAAGGAAGGCTATCACTCCATTTTGCAACGCCATGCCATACCCTGTGGACGGCGCTTGATTGGAGCCAATTTCCTCCTACAACAGGACAATGACCCAAAGCACAGCTCCAAACTATGCAAGAACTATTTAGGGAAGAAGCAGTCAGCTGGTATTCTGTCTATAATGGAGTGGCCAGCACAGTCACCGGATCTCAACCCTATTGAGCTGTTGTGGGAGCAGCTTGACCGTATGGTACGTAAGAAGTGCCCATCAAGCCAATCCAACTTGTGGGAGGTGCTTCAGGAAGCATGGGGTGAAATCTTTTCAGATTACCTCAACAAATTGACAACTAGAATGCCAAAGGTCTGCAAGGCTGTAATTGCTGCAAATGGAGGATTCTTTGACGAAAGCAAAGTTTGAAGGACACAATTATTATTTCAATTAAAAATCATTATTTCTAACCTTGTCAATGACTATATTTCCTATGCATTTTGCTATATTTCCTATTCAAACTCATTTCATGTATATTTTCATGGAAAACAAGGAAATTTCTAAGTGACCCCAAACTTTTGAACGGTAGTGTATGATATATATTTTCCACTCAGGGCAAAATCCAGGGTCCAGGGTCCAGGGTGAAGGGTCAGTCCATCATCTAAAGGAGGATATGACATGTTTTCCTTTTTTCCAGGTTACTAATTTTACAATATAGTAGCCTCAACATTTATCAAATGTTTTAGCAGAAGGTTATCAACATTTTAAAGGTGAAAGACAAACGTATTACAGTTTGGAGCATCATAAAACAAGCCCATTGCCCTTATTAAATAACTAGTATTGCCCTGATGTCAGTCATGTGGGTAGGCATGGCTTTCTTCTATGCTGTTTATTTTTCTGTATGATAACATTCAGAGATTATATCACCCCTATTAACAGTCACTTTGACTACAATGAGCATGGTATTTGATTTTCCTGCCTGTAATCAATATAACAAAACACAAGTTTAAACTCATAGGAATGCTGTTGCTCTGTGACAGCGTTGTTCAGTGCATTTTTTAAAATCGTTTTTTAAGGTGATGGACTGAAAAGAGAACGGGTGTTATATGTTGTAGAGAGCAACAAGTTATTTCTGGTCCCTGCTGCTTCTCACCGCACCAGGTTACATGCTGGCAGCCAGTTACACAGCAGTCTGAAGAAAATAAGTGCTGTTTTGTTTAAAAAACATCACCTAACCATGAACTGGAAATCTGAAGAAATAGGCTCTGCGTGGTATTGATCTTTGAGAAAATGAATGTCTGGTTTGGAATAATATATATATATATATATATATATATATATATATATATATATATATATATATATATATATATATATATATATATATATATACAGGGCATTGAATTGATATATTAATTTCATGTGTTTATTTTATTCACCAACAATACACTAAACATTATTAAAATAATTTACAAAACTGAATATACTTTAAATATATATATATATATATATATATATATATATATATATATATATATATATATATATATATATATATATATATATATATATAAAGGCAATGTATACTGACAAACATATTTTACTATCCATTTTATATTTAGTTCATGTGGAAACCTATCATATTACGAGACTTAATCGGTTCAGCTCAGTTTTCTTGTATAAGGGAATGGTTGTGGCCTCTTCTCTTTTTCAAATAATCGTGTGGCTTTCTGGCTTAGTCTGCAGGTTGTTAAAAGGAAGCAAAATCCACCTTAATATAAAAAGGGGCAGATGCCTTTAAATCTGACAGTGTCCACTAGAGGGTGTCTGGGCGCTTTCAAACGCTAAACATTTCTATCTCGCCTCAGCCTGAAGATCCAGTAGAAAATAAATAAGATTACGTCGTGATTCAAATATCAGACAATTAGATTGGGTGAGAGAGACAAATCACTGCAATATCTCAGAGTTAGCATGTTAAACAGATTCTTTTTTTTTATTAGTAGCCTATATTTAATTATGGGAAATACAAAGTTAGCCTAATGTTGAGACAAGCTGCCAACTTTGATATAAAACGCTTTAAAAGGTGGCCTTACAAGTAAAAGGCGTGTGGCCACCTTCGTATGTACATGTTATCATTATTGGAACGGTGCAGGTACTACATGCTTCAGTTTTACAACAACGCTCTCATTGGTAACACTACAGTCAGTGTAATTTTCAATTTGATTTAGTTCCAGTAGACATTTTTAAGTTTCATTAGCACTCCATATGAATACATACTCGCAAGCCAATGCTAAATAGTGTCAATTCTAGACAAGGGGATTGATTATTTCAAAAGTGCACTCAGCAAAGTGTCAGAAACTCAATTTCAATGTTATTTCTGGTCTGGTCAGAACAGAATGTATCGTCATGTGAAAATACAGAACACTATCCCCAAATCCGTCAATTAGTAATATAACGTTTATTAAGTAAACTTTAATTATAAATGTTAGGAACTGCTTTTAAAAATGTATATCATTGAATATAATCAGTTTCAAATATTCAAATAATAGGCTATTTTATATTATTATTTGATAACTGTAACGGATTAAAATAATAATATTTGAAATAGTGAATAGGATTTTTTTTTTTAGATTAAGAAATGTTTACTTCTGTAGCATAAATTAATTACAGTACAGATACATTTAAATAATCTAAAAGACATACTTTGGTAGATGTTACATTTCCAAACCAAGTTAGCACAGCTGTTCATTACTTAGTCGTGACATAAACGTAGCTGTGACATGAAAAATGATGTTATTTTAAAGTCTGAAAACCAAGGCTGTTTTACTCATGTTAACCTTAAATGCGTTAAACGCGTGTGTGTCTTAATGCGGGGATGAGTCCCATCTGAGAAGAAATAGGAGAGCTGAAAAAAAATCCAATGCACTTTTAAATGAATCAGTTTATTAAATGAATACCTGTGGGGGTTTTTTTTTTATATAGAAACAAACAAATGGGTATGTTTTCTCTAAACCAACATCTGCACAAACGAATTCGTCTTTCTTGATATGAACCCAGATGTAGGACTGACGCTAGTCTTGTATGCATTGTTCTTTATCCGTTTTATAGCCTACTCAAAAACTTCAATTAAATTTCCCACTGTGCATTCATTTTCTTTTTACTCCCAAACGATCGCAGTATTTGTCAACAATTACTAGAGTAGGATCATATAATCCCTGCTCTTATGCTGTACATTGCATAGCCAGCTTGCGTCATGAATGAACCGCACGAAGACAGGGAGCATGGAGTGAAAAAAAAAAAAAAAAAAAAAATCATTCGACTGTACAGAGGTAACATCTGGAGATATCTCGCAGGCATCTGTGTATGGTTAAGGTACTATTAGTCGACAAGGTAATTATTTTACATTTTTCAGTTTAATCTGTTTGCAAATGCATTTATCCTTATAGCAATCCATGGTCTCTCCTCATTTGGAATGAGGCATTCAGATACCTTTCAGTAATTGAATTAGTTGAGGCTTAGGGAGGAGTTTGTGTTTTTTTTTCGTGAAACGCCCATTTTCACAGTTGAAACCAATGAGGTTGCGCTGTGTGGGGCAGGAGCCGAACCCACTCACACACTCGGTGAGTGTGTCTGCCTTTGCTCTAACCTTCTCATTCCGTCTAACTAAACAGCACGAAATAGCACGTTTTCGGCGACTGATTTCAGTATTCCTTATATAGTGGATGTTGCATTGGGACTACTCGCATTCAGATCCAGGATTTACAGCCGGGTGTGCTATGCTAAAGTATTTGAAAATGCCTTTTTGCTTTACGTTTCAGGAAAGGAGTTTTTTTCCTCATCCGTGACAGTTTGAAGACAACCCCCGACTGAGCATCCAGCTCCTTATTCATCACAAAAAAGGCATTAAAAAAACATTTTGGGTCAGCTCGTGGGGTTTCATCTTAAAGTTGAAAAACAGACTTCAGAAACAGTGGACTTAAAATGCAAAACATGAACTGAAAATAAAATCCACTGTCTTTTATTTCGATATTCTTTGACTTATTTGCCCTGGTTACTGGTGGTTGGCGTTTTACAGTGACTGGCTTTGCCCTGTGTGTATGAAGACCTGGAAAAACAAGGAGTTTTGTAACACTGTGGATATTATAAATACATGTTCACGTTTTGCTCGCTTTACCTGGATCAGCTTGCACGGTACATGTTGGGTTTGTCTGGAGCGGTCCTGACAAATAAGCATTGCATACAAACCGGTACTGTCCAAAAACTGATGCAGCTGCTGACAATAACACATAAACTCAACGCGAACATAATATAGGATCTGCAACTGGAAGAACTCCATCAACGTTATAAACTACGTGAACACTTGCTTTTTCTGTTTTTTTTTTCCTTTAATCTAACTTTTACCGTCGGATCTGTGACTCTTGCAGTGGTCAATCCAATTGCATTGCATGTGATCGGCACGGTGCAGGCTGCAGTAAAAGCTCTTCACGCAGCACCAATACACTCGTATTTTAACTGTATATTTCCAGATACTGACACGTAACAAACATTGCTGCATTTTCTAAAACGTCAGGCCCGCTGATGTAAATGAGATTCATTTCTGCGAGAAAAAGTTGTCCTTGAGCCGAACACAGCTTTCTAAAAAAAAGCAGTTTCTTAGAGGATTGCGCGCCGAACTTTAGTAGTGATGTTGCATGTGGAGATGTTGACGTTCGTTTTTCTGATCCTGTGGATGTGTGTATTTAGCCAGGATCCCGGCTCCAAGGTAGTGGCTGATCGCTATGCCGTCTTCTGGAACAGCACTAACTCCAGGTAAGTAACAATCAAATCGGGGAGAAGGCCTTCGAGGGCCGTGGCTCAGAAACTTACCAAGGGCGGGGAGGAAGAAGTCAGTGTCGAGGCAGTCCGGTTGTGAGGGTAGAGTTTGGTATACGGGGTGGAGAATGTCAGAAAGATGTTTTTAACGGTGCTTGTTTAGACTTTAAATTCAGACATTTTGGAAGGCACTATATCAATTTAGGTTACTGATCAAGGGTACCTTTTATTGTAAGCTTTATTATACCCTCCCCTCACAAGTTAGATATGAATAGTGCCTATTTCATTGTAAGGTGGTTAAGTTGGCAAATACCAGCGCTATGACTATTTATTTTGTCAATTAAAAGCAAACAAAATACAACTTTGTAACCATTTTATCTAGATGGTGCTAGATGTTTCAGTAACATTTTAGTAAAATGTAATTCAAGACGCGATACTTTAACGTGAACTTCATGGAACCAGATGTCAAGTTTAAATCAGCGACCACGTTTAATACATGGGTATGTTTATATATCCAGAGGTTAATGCATCACATTCTATTATTTAAGTGAACACCACTTGTAACATTGAATGCACGGGTAAAAATGTAACATCAGTCGATTTAAAGGATGTACAATTTAAGACATGCACATTTGCACTTCTTTCCAAAAAAAAAAAAAAAAAAAAAAAAGCAAAACTAAATCTAAACTTGACTTTAATACCCACAAGTAAGGTATACGCTGTTGCACCTAATGCTACTATAAACATAGAATAGTTTATCTGAACACTCAATAAAATGCCAATTGTTCAGTAGGCTATCTGAACTGCTGAAAAGTGCAGTAATACGGGAGATTAGATTGCTGATAGAAACAGGTGTTCACGCTGTTAATACGCATTGAAACACAGTACGGCTGGTTCAGATGAGTACAAAACATGTTTTCCATTCAATGCAGTTACCTGAATATTGTCATATTTATCTTAAACAGTGTTTCCAAGCAAAACTTTCAATTATTATTTTAGTTCCCTGAGTCTTAAAGGTCGCGAGGCATTGTCTGGGTTATCTCCGGACCATAAACCAAATACTACTGTTTGGTTGGGGATTAGAACATTGATTTTTGTTACAGGTCATGGTTTTATAGATTTTTCTGTGTGGTGAAAAAAAAAAAACTCTCTTATACTGAGGATTTTTGCTAATGTGATTTCTCATACCCGATAAGTCCGTCTCTTATAATCGTATAGCATCGTCTGGTTCGAAACCCTCAAAGCAGAGTCATTTTAGTTTTCATTGACAGGATCACACTGCTTGAAGGTAAACAATATTTTTTAACCTTGCAGTGATAGACAGAACAGATCTCAAGTTTAATTTGAATTATGTTAGCTAGAATGACCTTTAAGTATCTGTTATTTACAGAGCAATTATTTATGTAAACCTGCAAATCTCTGGTAAACGAAAAATATAGCTATTTTCTTTTTTAGATATGGAGATGATAAATCCTATTTAAATTTAAAGCAGTCAGAATTATCTAATATACAATCAAAATTAAAGACTGATATATTACAAACATTACTATGTTAATATGTTATTGAAATGTTGGCTTTGATTCCTAGGCAAATGTTCCTGCCATGTAAATTCAACAGCAAGTTTGAGTCTAAAATATACTTGGGTGATTAAATGCTAAGCTACTCCATTCATACACAAAGTAATAGTATTGGAAGGCACTTCTAAGTTACTGTGCAACTTTTACAGTGGGCAAAGTTAAATGCTTTTAAATTAAAATAATCTTTCTTTTTACTTTCAAATTAAGACAAAAAATAGAAAGACTAAACTATTCTAAACCATATAAGTAACTTACCAATATTTAACAATGTTTTCCACGCCCTTCACAGATACCAATATAAGGAGATTGTTTCGAAGCATTACACTTGTATTTGACTGAAGTAAGGATTAAAGGTGTAGAACTTGGACTGTGTTATATTTTTTGAAATTGTCAGAGAGCTCCTGTAACAACAGAAAGGGATTGAATATAGATTTATTATAGACTTGTTATAGCAGTGGAAAATGTATGCCTACTTCCCATAACAAAACTGTTAAGTAGGCTATATCGCTTTTTTGTTGCATAGTTTTGCTTCAGTTTCTGTGCTCCTTTTCAAATAAATACTGTGTGCCAGGTTTCGTTTACTCCAAAGTGCAATTTCCATAGGTCATGAGAAAGGTAAATGTAAAGGTCTGAAAACTAGCAGTAAGCGACTCATTCAACTGTATTGTATTAACACTTTTATGTTAATACAATCCACAGTGAATTACTAAACAATTTTTTTATGATATATTTTTCTTTTCAAAGCATTCAAAGTTTGTTTCTTTTTTTCTAAAGTACCCTCCTGTATTTCCTATCACATTTTCCGGATTTTGAAACTACACCAAATATTGATTTGGTTTGCAGAATTCTATAGGGAATATGTGGTACAGCCTCATATAAATTCCAAATATAAACAACAATAAACAAATGAACATGTAAATCATTTTTAAAAAGAATTGTTGTATATTCAGACATGTACTATATTGTAGACTGACTGACAGTATTGTGCAGTGCAACTGTCTTTAACAGTCAAAAATAAAAAACCTGTTTCCTAAAATAATGCATTCATTACTGTAGTCACTTCAAATTGTACAGTAGATTAAGCAAGTGTGTGCCTTTTGTGGATTCGCTCATGGGAATTTCTGGCTGATCTCAGTGTTGGTCTGCGAACATCTCCTTAGTCTTTAACTGTAAAGCTATTTGTTCTCATGCAAAAACACAAACCAACTCTTCAGCAGATCTTTAGTAATGAGAAACATAATATCATTATGATTTTAAAATTGATTGGCAGGCATCTTGGAATCTCTGTTCTGTTAAAGAAAAAGACAAAAAATCCAGATGTGCTGACATTTGAGTCCACCCGTCAGAAGTAAAAAAAAACTCAAAAGAATCAGCATTCCTTACTTTAAATTGTACGACAGACAGGGGTAAATTGATATTTTACCCATGCATATAGACAGGGAGTCATTTATTTCCCAGTGTTATTGAATTTCTGAATTTTAATTTGCATCAAATAGACAGTAAAACAGAGAGTTTTTAAAAAAAAAAAAAAATTATCACAACTTTTCACTGCCTTATATTGCTAGTTTTCTTACTTTCCTTAGCATTATTGAGAGCTTATTTGATTTGTCAGGCTTAAGGCATCACTATCTCCCACAAAGCAGAAGAGTGCTTTTTGTTATGTGTAGATACATTTTTTCTGTTTAAAGAATTTTAAACATTTTAGTTTTTTTTTTTTACAATGGAAGGATTTACTATATATTAAACTGTGTGCATCTGATTTACCATAGTAAACTGCCTGTCCTGTTCACATTGATGGGGTTTACATGTGCATATTGTTTAATTTGTTTGTTTATGGTTAAACTGGTTAATTATACTGTAGCAACTTCATACCACTATGTGTTATTTCTTTTTCCAGTTTAGTTACAATTACTTAGCCACTGCTTTATTTATCAGTAGTGAAAAAACAAGAACATCATAAAAAAGTATTTCAAGAGTTCATTATTTCCAGCTCTGCCGATTCTCTGTACTTTAACCACAAGGGTACTCTGGGTTTGGGCACAATGGAGCGATAGTTTTACAGGCCTAGGCCCCCTGTAAGAGAGGACACCTAGTTAAGGGGTTAATTACTGTCCTGGACTTCTCTCCATTGAAACTTGTAAATGCCGTTAACGAAGGGACTGCATAGCAGCCCGCCCGTCAGCCCTGTTTCCTGTTGGCAAGGTTCAGATAAAGATGAGCCTTTCTCTCTCTCTCCCCCTGTTGCTATGGACCCAGCAATCACACAGCTCCATGCTGGGCTGAGAAAATGAATGAATACAATTAGTACTTCAGGAGCTCTGGCCCCAGCTGGGTGTGCTTGTGAGAAAGACACGCATATTGAAAAGGAATTCTTTGGAAAAAATCTGTACAAGAATTGACAGTGCCTTTACAAGAATTTTAACTTTAATGTTTTGAAGTAAAGCACTTTTTTTCAATAAATAGCTTCAATTGAATGTAGCGGGTCCTCACGGTTCTTTCCAGAAACACTTGGGTAGTTACATTTTTAAAGTTTAAATTTGGGGATTGTGAATATTATGAATCACATTTTAAAAACTTGTTTCTATACTGCTGTTTCCGGTTTCCAGAGCCTACTAGAATTATTGCGCTTGACACCCAGTCCCGAATCCTGACTTACAATTTGCTGCTGCAGTAATATTGTGATTCAAAAAGCAATTTTATTTTGTAATTTTATATATATATGTAAAATTAGGCTTAGAAATACATTTATTTTGAATCAGAAGTTCCTCATGGGAAGATTAAAGAACTTGTTTATCACCATCCTCTTTTTTTACCACTATCCACTGTACAGCACAGTTAAAACAGCAATACACTTCTATTGGTAGTTTTGACTTGCTTGCTTTGTGTGTAGAATTAGTTATGTGACATATTTCCACAACTGAAATTGTAACAGTAAATGTTGTAAAATAATTGTAGTTTTATATAATGTACCATTATTTTTTTTTTTTTGCTGTTTAAAAAAAATAATGTAAAGTTGTTTTATACCTGCCAAGGAAAAGCAGAAACCCAAATCCTCTGGGTGCATATCAATTAAAGTAAATGTCTCCTGGCTTTAATAGACACCCGATGTCTAGTGCAGCTCCCATCATAAAGAGGCTGTGGTAGCTGTTCCAGTAATTAAACCCTCATAATAACTGTATTATTTCTCATATACTGAGAGAGGAGAAGGCAGAGGGTTCTAGTACTGAGTTTGCTCTATCAGGAGAACAATGAAAACTAATTACACACTCTGCTGTCACCATTGTTGCTGGGCTTGCCATTGGAGGAATGAACATGACAAGCCTACGTGTGTTTTGTTTGTGAGTTCTGTTTATGACACACAACTTTTTGAGAGAAGAGTTGCTTGGGTTGTTTCTTCCATGCCAAGCACCCCTTCCTTAGCAACCCCCCCTCTCCCTTCATTAGCCCTCCCCCATCTTTTCTCAGTCTTTAATTTTTCTGTTCCCAAGTCTTGTTTTTTATGTACTCAGCCGGGTTTCCTCTGTTTTTAAGGTTAATGTGCCGAGCCCTTCACTCAAACTGCCGGGATCAAAGAGAGTGGGAGGTAGAGTTCATTAGTGAGAACTAAGAAGCCAGACTCAGGGATAACCCCTGTGCTTGAATGGTAAACTGGGTAGAGAAGTCCCACAAAACAAAAAAAAAATATCACATTAAGAATTGAACCTGAAATTGCACATGAAATAGCCAGTAGTTAATTGATTGTATTTAATAAGAGCATTGTAATAGCTAAGATGACTTTTAGAGCCTTTATAAATGGCAACACTTCAACATGTAAGAATAGAAGATACAATATGATTAATACTTAAAGTCATCAATAATAATAATAATAATAATAATAATAATAATAATAATAATAATAATAATAATAATAAATATATAGTTCTGTAATATAAAGTTCCATTTAATGCTTTAAAATAATAGTGTGTTAATAAAGTCTTAACAACCACAATGAATGAGCTCTTATTAACCTTGTGTTTTTCATATTATTAGCAAATGGAAATAACCCATTGTATAAAAAGTGCAGATGTGGGGAAGTATCCATTTCCATTTGTGTGAGGACATGTTTTGGGATTAGTTTTACATGAGTAAGTATTAGAGAAGTAACAGAAATCCTTCACAGGTTCAGTCACTGCTGCACAGCCCCGTTGTGCGTTCGGTTTAAATAAAGCAGCAGTACCTATACATGACCTTTAAGGTGCACTCTTGTGCAGATCTGAGTGGGGAATTATTTTTTTTATACCTGCAGCCATCTGGCAGAGTTTTAATAGGAAATGGCAAAAGCCTGCTTGATACAGAGTCGCTGACTGTTAACATTTGCAGACATTTTTTTCTAATGCCTTTTTTTATGTAATTAGAGCACAACATTCTCCATTGATGGGCAAGTGATTTTATGGATTACTCTGTCTCAATGTAAGAGGAGAAGATGGCTAGATGGGGATCAGTCTGTGGCTGGGTAAGAAGATCTAGTGTTTGCAAACACAAGAGTGATGTGCTTTGATTCACCAGATGACCACATTTTTAGTAGACATTAAACGCACAGTAAATACACATACGTTGGATGCGGTCACACAAAATCAATTCATTCGTTTGTTAAGTCCAACAAATAGCTGTGTTTATTGTATTAGCAATCAAATCATCTCAATCAGTCACATCTCCCACTTACTCCTTTACATGCCAAGCTTTTACAGTAAGTGGTTGGTCAAAAACTGTTTGCTGTTCTTTCTTAAACATACAAGTGCTCTCATACTTTCCACTGGCATCAGCCATACATTTCTGTCAAACCCACATCATGTATGTAACATTATCCAGGTTATATTAATTAAAAGTAAATCACTGCCATTAAACATTGTATAGTTTACCATATATTTGGTTTGGAGCAAAGTTTTAGCAATACACAGTGCGCATGACTGTGAAAACCTATATGAAAACCAAAAACCTGAAAAACTATAAGAAAACCAAATTCCTTTAAGAAAACGACGGCTGTAGGAGTTTTTTTTTCTCCTAATTTTGTAATGAAAACAAACAAATTTAAAATGCTTCCAGTTTAAGTAAGACAATTTTAACACTTCTCTTTACAGTAGCTTGTATTTCAGCATTTTCTGAAACCGAGAGATAAGTACAGTGCTTGAGGAGGGATGTAGATCAGTCTGAATTGTCAGTTCATGGACATTAAACCTACAGAAATGTAATTTGGGGAGTGTAGCAGTTTAAAGTCAAGTCTTTTACTTTTTGTACTCAAACCTCTCTTCATTTGCATTGGACTACAGGATATACCTTTAATGTCAAAGCACATTCTCAGAACTGTGTATTAAAAGATAGTAGAATCAAAGTGAAATCTTCAGCGCATAGTGACAAAATATATATTTTTAAGTGGTTCCTTGCTTAGAAGGACACAAATGAAACCAATTTTGAACAGTTTTAAGTGGCTTACAAAGCCATTCCTGGCAGCCCTTGGGGTGTAAAAATATTGGAGTTCCAGCGAAGGCAGCTCTTTCGAGAGATTTTGTGACACAAAAGAGTTGGGTTAGCAGATACTTCTGGACGAAACATGCATGTGGTCCTAATTGTAGCGATTAATAGGTGTGTTTACACTAGCACATACATTCCGCAACGAGAGGACAAGAGTTATGATTCCGCATTGTTTTGCTTGTGTAAACGCGGTGAGGACATATGCACGCCTACCTGCAACATCATCACAGTGCTGCTTTTGAATCAGAAGAGGAAACACAACAATATTTTCGACTCGAACCATCTAAATAAAGTAAGTGCAGCTTATTCATATATATTATATATTTATTTCAATTGTATTGTTGCTCACCTTTCCGAAAGTTCTTCAAATGGTCACCCAGCGTCCATGGTTTTCGTTGAAGATATTCAAAATATGGTGCTCGATGATGTTGTCATTACGGCACAACGTCACCACCTCTTCGGCTTACAAAGTACCCATGCTCACGCTTCTGTCCTGAGAGAAATACACTCTGCTTTTTTATGCACGTGTAAACGCGCTGTTTCAGAATATTTTGTACCAGAATCGTATCAGAAGGGTTCCGGAACGACAGTGTAAACACACCTTTAGGGTTGCGAATAACTAAAAAAAAAAATAAAA
Organism: Acipenser oxyrinchus oxyrinchus; assembly: GCA_030684275.1. NCBI lineage: Eukaryota > Metazoa > Chordata > Actinopteri > Acipenseriformes > Acipenseridae > Acipenser > Acipenser oxyrinchus. The sequence goes on along the minus strand of CM060248.1, from coordinate 24,060,264 downwards.
TAAAAAGTTTAAAGTTGAAGTCATTAAAAAAAATAACATGATGGAAATTTCTGGAGACAGGAATAAAAAAAAAAATACCTGGAAGGGTGAATCAAAAAGCCACTTTAAGTTGGCACTCAGCCATTCAATTTGAAGTTTATAAGAAAATATTTTTATATTGTATCCAAGCTTTTGAAGTTTGCCCGTAGGTCACCAGAATGTAATTTGCTCTGCAGTAGCCACGGCATAGTTTTAGACAAGATAAGATTGTTGTAATTTAATTTGCCTTTTACTTGTACATACTGTATTTAGATCATATAACCTGTTTGATGAATGTTGACTGATAAGGGCTAAACAAAACAGACATTTTAACCCTCTTGTGGTCCAGGAGTGAGTTGGACTGCAAAATGCCTCTTTACTGATCCTTTTATTCAAACTTCTGAATACAGAAAGATATATCTTCCATACACAATATGAAATGACCAATACACAACATTCTTTTAACCTTTTTCCAAATAACCGTAAAATTGATTTTATTTAAGGGGAACTGACTTTTTTTTCAACTTTGTTTCTTTGATTTAGCTTTTTTTTTGCCCCTTTTATTATCAAGGTTTTTTCCGTTGTATTCTGTTTACCTTCATTTTTTCCTCCCCAAGAAAAGCCGGGAGCCTTGCATGGCTCCCTGCTGGTAAGTTCCGCTTTGAAGGAGCCACAAAACAGTCGCATCAAACTGCAGTAAATATTGACTAGGTCTCTGAGCTCAACCCTTCTCAAAGCCAGCGCTGCCAACTTGAAAGGCTCCTATTGTTCCTCTCTTAGTCAGCACTCCATAGCTGGGGCTGAAAGTATGCATGTGTTAAAGGAGAAGAAAGAGAGAGGGGAAATTAAACAGGGAGCACAGTTGAACTTGTAAATGCTCAATGTGGAGGAAAAGGAAGCCTACAAAAAAGGGCAAAGGCTTATGCTATGTAACAGAAACTTTATAGAGCGCAGTGAAAAACACTGGCTGCCCTCTCATCCAGCTTGGAATTAAAAATACATGTAGCTGCACTTGTCTCAGTCAACGCTTGGCATTAAAGGTGTCATTTTAAAAAACTGTTGTTCTGCAAGTGTATCAGAGATAGGATTAACCCTTACACATTTGAATTCTATTACTACTGTACACCACTCTACAGTATGCAACTGTAAAGGTGTCAGTTTTTCGCTATATGTCTTAAACTTGTAGCTTAACCAAGTTGGATATTTTAATTTATCAGCGTTTTGATTTAAGTAGCATTCGTTTTGGCGATAAAAGAACTGTGACATACTTTAAAACATAGCTGTAGTGTTATTAAAAATGATATTGCACAGTTATGAAAATTACTGTAACAGCAGAAAAAGGAGTAGATGCATTTGGAATAGAAAAACAGTTCATATGCAGAGAATGGTGTTAAAATAAAATACCATAAGAAAATGACCATGAAAGTGCGTGCAGAACCAATTTACCTATTAAACACCAGCTCTAGACTTCTGTTTTGAGATTCTTGTGAACGGGTCCGTAAGTGTCAAATGTGAACTGGGCAAGAAAAATTCTACCTTATTATTGCTGTTAATATCAATTGAGATTTATCTAAATTACCATATTCCATTGAATTTGAGGCGTTGTAAAATACAACCTCAATTACGCATACAAAAAAACAACGTATGGAGACAGTTTACGGCCGTCTGCTGTCACACATAGTATTACAGTTATGTGCTGCTTTTCATTTCTAGTTGTGATTACTTGCACCTATTTTTCTCCCTTTTTGTTAACTGTGGTATTTCTTGGCATTGGGACTGATCAGCATTTCCAAGCTGGTACTGTTTGTTAGAACTGAGCCTAATAACAAAACGCTGAAATTGTAAAAAGCTTCCCTTCAAATTCCTCAGGAAACTTTTAAATCAAATTTTAAAACATATCTGTTTGAGTTAGATTATCTTTGAGCTGGGTTGTTGGCTTTTGGCTTCCTTTTTATTTTTTTGGTTTTATTGTGAAGTGCCCTGGGATGCTTTGTAAGAAGAGAGTAAGTTGTGATGTATTGTATTCTTTGAAAATGGCTGCCTGTATGTCATGGATGATTCAAGATCGGGCAGTGACGTTTTTGTTTGTTTTTTCTCAGCAGTCAGTCACGCTGCTGCTTGTGTATTCCTGCAGTCACTTCTTTTGTTGGCGATTTTAATACACGCATCACTATACTGTACTCAAGTTTAAGACACATTTTTAAGAAGAAAAAAATGGTTTAAAAATTTGAAAGAATACGATAGTTTTCTGCTCAGGTTGCAACTGGTTCAACACATTTGCTGTGGTGGTGGTGACGGCGGGGGGAGGGGGGAGTTGCCATAGATACTGTAGCTAGCATACCTTAAGATTGATCAGTTAGACTGAGCTAAACACTGTTAAACGATTAAAATGGGCAATAACTTGAGAACTCAAGAATTTTTTGTTTGAAACACACATTTATTTGTTTCCTTTAAATTTAAAAACACAAGATAACATTGGCAGTTTTTGGGGGCTTTTGTAAAGTGTATCTTGTGTTTAGGGGAGATCAGCTTACGGAAAACCCATAGAACTGCAAAGCAGTGAGCCACTAAATGGCTTAAGAAGTCATCACCTCATTGTCTTTTGTACACAAAACCCTTCCGCTGGGATCTTTCAACCTCCCCCTTCATTGCTCAAGAAACCATGGGCACAACTGTGCATTCATGTTAACCAGTTTAAAAGTTAATGAGATAAGACTTAAAAAGAACCCTAAACTGCATTAAGCCCCTCAAACAAACAGAAGGGCTAGTGGTTGCCACTAACAATGGCCAATCCATATGAGGGGGGGATGAAAAAAAAGGAAGTTATTGGGAATTGAGGCAGGAAAGGCTAAGATGATAAAATACGACTTAGCAGCGGACTTACTGTCAGAAGGGGCTCTGTTTGGATAACCGTCCCTTTCCCCAACTCTCACTCTGTCCGCTCTCAAGCCCACTTCATAAACGCTAGCAGCTGGGGGTCTCTTCCTGGTAATCACGGATTACTGCCGCTTTACATTTTTTTAATAAGTCCTCGAATTTAGAATGCCCACTGAGTTTCTCTGTATGCTTTAGCATTCTCTGTTATTGCAGCTCAGTGTTGGCTGCCTGACTCTGGCAGCCCCACGTTGGACCAGATGGTTAAGGTACATTCAACATCAGCAACCAAGGCGTGTTACAACAGCAACAGCCATGTCAGAAGCGAAACTGTCTGAACGAAACAATATGGCGGCGTCAGAGAAGGCTGCAGCCTGTGTTCAAAAACACAGCAGGGCAGACATTTTGAAGCGCAATTCATAATAATAATAAAAAAAGAGCCAGATACAGTGGCATATATTCTTATTTCTTGATTCACTGCAGTTCCTTTTTGATTTCCATTTTAATCAGGTTTGTAATTTTGCAAAACAAAAGATTAATTCATTAAATAGATACATCCATTCAGAATAAATGTGTGCTGTTTTTTTTGACTGCCCAAGAAGAAAAAATAATACAGACTTCTGGCAAAAATATTGAATGCATCAATACAACATTGTAATTAGCAGCAGTTGTGTTTTTTCTTCAGTTTCTGATCAGGTGAATAAAAACACCTGCATTTTACAGTTAAAGCCTTGCAGCAGCCTTCCTTTATCGGAAATAAACATTGAATTAACTGTCAGGTATCTATAAAACAGATTTCTGCTTTAACACACATTTTTCTACAATTAGTTGCTCACCTGCCGACTTCTTCAGCTGCAACTGCTAATTATAGTGCTCCTGGGCATCTAACACTTGTTATTCTGACCCAGTTATGGGCTTCGCTGAGCAGGTATGGGACAACTTTTGTAGTATGTTGCAGTCCTAGAAAAGATGTTAGTGTAAGTTGAATGCCACATATGTATTCCAGTATGCCAATAAATAAAACACAATAACCTGATTTGTGTGCAGTCCACCGCAATCTTGAAATGAAAAGTCACATTTAGTACAAC
>CM060248.1:23285266-23415784 GCA_030684275.1 Acipenser oxyrinchus oxyrinchus | reverse complement strand
AGCTTTATTCATCCTTGAAGCTGATTTTATTTTATTAAAGCCCACAACCTCTCCTATCGCCACCAGGCATTCCTCCACCGACACCCGACATCAGGCACACAGCGGCAGCCGTGCCGGCGAGTCAGCACCCCCTCCCCGAACTACACGCCATATCGGCGTTTCTGCTGATCTATGATCAGCTAAACAAACAACAATGACTCACAAATATACTACCACTATTACGCTAAACCGACAAACAAAATTTACATAAAACACAAAAATATAAATATATATAAATAAATTGCAAAAGCTTAGATTCTCCTGAATCACAACTCCCGCGCTCCACTCACCACCTGGCTCCTCCCACAATCCCACAGATCCTCCGAGAGAGAGAGCGAGAGAGAGAGAGAGAGAGAGAGAGATATGTACAACCTTTGAAGAACCCTTCAATCTTTAGAGACTGAAATTTCAACAAAAGTATCATAATTCCTCCAGTAAAACAACCAGATCTGCTGGTCACCTTCTCTAGGCAGCCGATAAACAGTGCGAGGGGCCTTGAATAAGCTGCACTGGAAGGCATCTTGCTCAGATACAGTCAGATGGGATTAGACTGTCCAGTGAGGGTTTGAAAGCCCCGCAGAGCTATCAAAATGAAGACAGACCAAAGAGAGCGGAACTGGAGGAGCAGCAGCTGTCAAAGCCTCATTTACACAGGAACCTGACAGATATGATACCAGACATCTAACAGGGGGTGAACTGGGTATCTGCCACCTAGAATCCTCCTAACTGGCTGGGTTCACTGCTAGAACTGGACATCATTTTAAAATCACAAGAGCATCTTCTACTGTAAACGCCCTCCAGTAAATAAACTCTGTCATCCCAATTTTGAGATCACCATCGATTCAAACTGGAGTTCCCAATTAAGATTTTTTTTTCTAAGTTCCTTGCTGGTCATGACAGTGTTTTTCCACAGTTTATTTATTTATTTATTTATTTATTTATTTTTGTGCCATTGTGAAGTATTGATTCAGGTTTTATTAAATCACAATTTTGTATGTGATAACCTTATAGGCCTAATTATATATATTTATATATATATTACCAGTTGTTCAGTGTTATGCTTAAATGAATATAATTCATTCGACAGTACCCATATTTGCAACTGGAATATAGAATGCCAAGTTACAGATAAAGATAGATTTGTAAGTATAATTATCTACCACAAGGTGTCTCTCAAGCGCCACATTACAACTGAACTCTTGCATTGCAGTAGTAATAATTTCTCAGATTTTTGTTTTGTATCTTCAGTTTTTATTTTTCTTGATTTAAAAGATTATAAGCAGCAGCTGTCTGAATTATCTTTCACAGTTCACAGTCTAATTTGATCAAAGATTGTATTTGATTTACTTTTTACTATATGTTGTCCCTACCACCAACTGCACAACACTGATACTCATCTAACTGCAAACATGCAGTAAAAAAATTAATAATCCAATGATCATTGATTCTAAACAATACAAATGTTGACAATATGTCAGCCCCTATCTCTTTGATGCATAGAGAGCAAAGAGAAACTTACTAGAGGAAGTGTGTCTATCACACACAAGCAGACCATCTCTATGTCTCCTTTGAAATTCTGCTTTAACACCCTATTAAAATAAATACAACTTTATGAATGACAGCAATATTAGATGGCTGAATGCTTAATACATCTGTTATCTGTGTCCTTTGAGTATACCAAGAAGCTTGCAAAAATGAGATGGAACTAGTGTTAAATGGGATGATAACATTTTTCTGGTGTAATGTGATACTGGATGTACAGTAATTCACAAGCTTCAGACAATGAACATTTTGCTATCTGCTTATAAACAGCTGTTGGGCATGTTAGTGATTTATTGTCACAATCTAAAAACCATGCTTCACCAAATTAGTAATAGCTCAGAAGTCAGGACCAGTGTACAAAGAATATCAGCTATGATCTCAGGTAAATGTTTTACGCTGTCACCTTGACTTATTAGTCATATCTCTTATAATGAATACAACGCTGTAAAGCTCTAAACAATATAATATGTTAATGGTATTTAAATGAGAATGGGCATTAAATACTATCCAATATAATTTTATGCTGTCCCTTTGGATTTTCATTCAGTTTCTCAAAGTGGGACTATTTCATGGTATATACAGTATGTAAATCACATTGGTGTTTATAATATGTAGAATGAAAATACCTGAGGCAACTATACTTACTTAATTAAAAAAAAAAAAAGCTTTAGGGTCTACACAATTTATTTATTTTTTAAAGTAACAACCTATCGTCTGCAATAGCATGTACTGCACTTTGTGGTTTTATAGATTTAGGTCAATACCTGTACGACCAACGACCAATTTCAAAAGCTGACCAGCTGATTCTTGAACAAAATAAAACTGATAAATTGAATGTATCATTTGTTTCATCAAGCAAGGGTAAGAACGGTGTGCTTGATGAAACAAATGATACATTCAATTTCTCAGAGGCTGGGTTGACATACAGAACATGATGTTAGACCAAATCATTTATTCTGTCAATCCACCATTTAGGAAAGTGTGACTGTTGGTAGATCTGTAGCCGGGAGCTTTCAGGCCCTCCAGTTTCTTCCTCCTGTCAAGCAGTATTCATTTTAATGGAGAACACAACAACATTTATTTGATATATTTAGCTATTCTGAACACTGGAAATGCTACATTGATTTCTACAGACAATTCATTAATTTATAGTTTATTAATACTTAATTCATCATCCTCTGCAGGGAATGCTTATCTCCGTCAATAGTTATAGTGAAAGTGCCTTTCTACTTGTAATTACCTGCATATCCAACTTTTAGCTGTTGCTTGAGAATGGTTGATCCAATGGTATGGTCAGTCACTACTTCATTAGAATCTGGGTCAATTACTGAATTACATGTTTGAGAAAACTTGAATGCATTTTGTACTACAGGCAAGCTATAGGGATCTAGTTGTGATTTTGATACACCTGTTAAAAGATTATATTGAACATGTTGTGGATGTAGCTCTTGTTGGCTTTTATAATAACATTTTTTAAAATCATATTTATACCCTTGATTGGGATATTACTTTCAGGTGTTGTTCAAATACTTTAAACTTGTTTTACACCAATGATAACGATCACTTCTTCCTTTGGGTACTTGCATTTGGCTTCTCGATTTTTTTTGCTGATGTTTTAACAACAGTATCCAAAGCCTGTCACTTAGTAACTGGACTCTGTCCAGTGGGAAAAACAATATTCTGAAGGGTGAAAAGGCAGTCAAGTGTCCTTGATGGATGGCTTTGTTGTGCATATAGAGATATGGTTTGTGAACTACCCACCTAGAGTAAGATGAATGATGCCTACATGCTAAACGTAGGCTTTACTTTTTTTTTTAGGAATGGAATACTGAATGATTCAGAACACAAGACATAAATCTATGCTTTGCAGACACTTTATTACACAAATTACATTGTTACTGAAAATAGTGTTCTGATAGTATAACCTCAGTATTTGACAATAAATATCAGACACATCTCAGCACTACATCAAATAGGAAATTTAGTAAATACAATTTTAAATACAGAATACATTTTATTACTCTTTTCCTTTCGATTAATGAGATAACATGGAAAAAATAGAAGACAAAACTCAGCAGCTCTGTCTTTTTATGTGGCACACATTGTTTTTCCGTACTGCTGAAATACTTAATAGAAAAGGCACACATGTACAGATAAGAATTCTCTCAACCACAAGTCCCACAAATGAAAACAGAGAAACATGTTGTTTGGCTGGTTAATGCTGGAAGAAGCTATTGCCAAAAAGTAGTAAAAAATAAAACACTACAAACAAAAAACTAAAAAGATTTCTGATGATTCACCTTTGCACTACCAGCATTTTGAATCTGGTACCATTTATATGACAAAACTGAACAGAATGGCAGTCAGAATTGGAATTTTACACAAATAAATAAATTATTGGCAGCCAATGCAGACAGTTACAGTTACTATTAAATACACATCCTGAACACATGAGCAATAGGGAAGTCGGCGTTGTTCAGAGTTTCGGTGTTGCAGTTCAGTTTCAGGAAGATGAGGAGACTGGAGGCTGAGGGGCAGAGTACTCTTCTGTTTCTGAGTCTGTGGCTTCTTCTTCATCATCCTTCTCGTGATCACTACCTTCTGTGCTCAGCCTGTCGAATCCTTTCCTGCTGTAGCCTTTGTGACTTGCGAAGAAGTTCCCTAGATTAAGGCCACCGCTGCCTTTCCCTGTGCATGGCAGAATGGACTTTAGTTCATATTGATTTGCCCAGTAACAATCTGCAAAAGGTCGCTTTTTTTGGTTATATACTCTGTTTCTGTCAACCTTTGCTTCACAGCCTATATTGATATACAAAACATCTTCTAACGACATCAGTAGTGAAATCCTGCACACAGCTCATTTGTTTAAGTAATCTAGTGTATAAAAATAATGCAGCAGGATTTGAAGGATATCTGAAGCCATTTACTAACAGGTGTTGCGTGTCCCTGTGAAAATGCTGCTTTTTTAAATGTCATCTTGATCACGGAAGCAATGTTAATGTGTACATCATTTTCTAATTGTATTTATTAGTCTATCCCACTTACCTCTAAGTTTTCCTAAGATTCCCCCAGATGAACTGGATTCCAATTTTTCAGTACCTTCTAGAAAAAGAAAGTAATAGTAAAAAGGTCAAATATGACACACAGTCTCAAGGGAATACCTTTATCAATGGCAGCAATATTAGAAAACTGTAGCCTGAAAACTGTTTTTATCTTTTACAGTACACTTCAAAAAACTGGCAAAGCATTTTGGTGAGTCTGATTATCACTTCACATCAAACTAGTACTGATGCCTCTCGCTAAGCTCAGAAATCTGGTTGAGTCTCAGACTTTCGTATACTGCCAAAGGTTAAGATTAAGATCAGGTCTTTGGAGAGGCCAGTATATCAATGTCACTTCCCCATCTCTGACTTTCCTCTCTAAATAGTGCTGACATAGTGCTGCAGTGGTCCGAGATCATTATCACATTGGAAATAAAAATCCTGTACCACTAACCAAGTGCATGTTGGACCAGAATATACTCGTACCTCTCCTTTGTACTCATTCCTTTAAATCAGGAATGGACAATAGTACAACCTTGTTTTGCATTTCACAATCCTAACTTAAACAGTTACTGAACACTCTGTATTGTTTATGAGAAACCCATTACTTTAGATTTGCTGTATCCCTTGTTGTACATCCGAGCAAAATATTTTCAACAGAATCCAGTTCTTTGCATTGCTTCTTAATCAATTTCCAATTTCTTTATACACTTTTTAAAAAGCACCTTACATTTCTATTTTAAAACACAAATATTTTAAAATTTAAAAAGAAACAGTAAACTACCTCCATACATCCTAGTTTTTCTCCATCGTATGAAAGCAGCAATGGATATTAGAACAACAAGAGGAATTAGCAGCAGGGTGGTGATAATAGCTGGTGAAACTCCCGGAGTGGCCGGCTTCACAAGGTTTTTTTTCTTCACTTCTTGGGGGATTTCGTTTGGTAATTCTTGTGCTTTGGGTTGGGGTTTTAGTTTTGCTTGAATAATGGTTTCTGTTTCTTAAAAGAAAAGAACAAACCAACTTAGTACATCTTTCAAGCACAAACAGGTTCTCTTGGTATCAAAAACAAATGATCAAACAAACAATTTCAGCACGAAGAAACCAATGACTTTCTGTGTAAAATAGACATACTGAGCAGACAAAACCAATTTAAACAAATACCCTGCATCACAGATTATAAAGTAATCCATACAAAAAAACAAAAACAATTAAGATGCATACATGTTTTCCTATCCTATCTTGCAGTTTTGAACAGTGTGTTCTCTTCAAAATGGACCAATTTGTTTACAAGCAACTGCACATAAGTCCTCTGTGTGGAGTAAACATTTTAACTAGAAGGGAAAGTTCTAGATATGCTATGTTATAAGAGGGTGCTGCACCACCAATTGTGTGGGTGTTGTCGGAGGTAGTCTTAGCATATCCCTTTTGTGCTATAAATCATTAGAACCCTTTGCATGACAGGTCTCAGTTGCTAGGGTGAGCGGTTCTTTAATGGACCCAGATTCAATTACAATGAGTTTGCCCACTGATGATGTGCAAGAGCAAAAAGGTTGGGAACCAAGTGATTTGAAAAATAGTGAATTCTTGCCCACACCTGTATTTTGAATGGAGGGCGTGCCTCCTAAATTTACCCTCTGTGAACAACATGAAATGTGTCAGGGAAACAGTTATAGAACCAGGACTATTGTTCATGGTACAGAGCTGACTCTGAGCAGAGCAGTTGAAAACAATCATTTTTTAATGTGTGGATGTGATAAGTGCAGAGGTGAATCACCACTGACCAGGTCCAAACCCTGCCCAGCCTGGAGTCACTTAGTCAGACACTGCCGAATCCCGTTTGAATGTAATAGTCCTGAAGGGATGTCATTTTCACACTTGAATGTGGACCCACAAGATGTGAAAAGAATTTAATGTGTGGGTTGTGACAGTGGTCATCCAGTGACATGGGCAAGCTAGAATGTGAGGAGGGTGTTCCTGCCAAACGTGTACAAGTGTCTTGCAGGTACTCTTTGTCAATAATTATATTAATACTGTATGCACTCTTTTCAAATAGATCTGTATACAAATGTATAGTTTAAATGGATTAACAGTCATGTATCTTATTTGAAATAAGTATTAAGACTTGATCTAAAACAGTGTCCCTAAGTTAAAAGTAAATATTCTAAAAAGACTGAAATAATACAGCTATTAGAATGTTGTCTTTGAAAAAAAGCAAGACTATACAATAATAATGGTAGCCTGTATTTAGATGTAAATAACTGGACCTTCCACTAAAAGCTTAAAAGACTTCCTAACAGATGGAGTAAGATAATATTACAATTTCTAGGAGCAACTGTTATACTGAAGTAACTGAATTAGAAATACATCTTATAATGCCATTTAAAGTTAAACTGTTGAAACAACATATTTACATTATAACAAATGCCTGGCATTGACAATGTTGTGAACAAACTGTTAAAACACATTTGGAGATGATGTTCATTTAATTTAATCAATTTAAGAATTAGTTCAGTTTCTGTTTCCAACTAAACAAAAAGTCTTTCAGACATTCCAATATCAATTAAACTAAATCATATAAATGTTTTATTTATATAAATGTTTTACTGCAATAAAAAAAACAGGAACTGTTAGGTTTGAATATAAGACAATAAAAGTGTAAACTGTATTTAATAATTTTAGTACACAGTAGACTTACTAAAAATAATTAAAGTAATAGCCTCAACTCTACCTGCTTGCTAGACCTGGAAAGTTCTTTTTGGCAGTCGAAGTGAGATTTACTGGTTGTCAGCAGTTTTGAATCCAAGGCCCTTCTATAATGAGCAAAATTAACTCTCTTCATTATATCATAGAAATTAATGAAAACTTTGCAGCCGAAGCGAGCATTTAATTTAAATTAGAAAAGTTGTCTACAGTATCAGTTCTTATCAGGCAGGTAGCGACTTTAATTGGGATAATGTTTGAGAGCCAAAAAATGACTTCATGCGGTGAATTTGGAGAAGCGCTTACTGTGGAGTTTCATATTAATTAAAACACTAATTTTCGCAAGTAAACAGGGTATCTGGAACCTGCTTGTGCAGGCAGATTTTTTGAAACAGAGGTCAGGCTTAATCCAAGAATGGCACAGTTAAACGCACGACTATTATATTTAACATGTTCACTATAGCTTACATTTAAATGGAAATAACTGAAAAGACCACTGTATGCTTACTGGTTTTTATTCAAAGGCTTGTGATAAACCCCTACAGTCTTTGTCCAATACTTTGTTAACACACCTGTATATGAAAGTAAACTAATCTGAAAAGTTGAAGAGATATGCTGCTCAGAGGGAGTATATTGTAGACCCAGGTTAATGTAATCACACAGAAAGTTGATGTTATATATAGAACAGCACCTCTTTTAATACACATAAACTTGTATCATATTGTATTTTATTGTAGCAAGGATCCTGTGAACTTTGGTTCACCTCACTTCTTAGAGAAAGGAGGGGTTGAAAAAGAGAACTAGGAGATTGTGTTGCAATATTTTGGAAAGGAGTTATATCCAATTAATTTTGAAGGTTGTTATGTAACTCCAATTAGTTTTAAAAAGAGTTGACCAGATCCTTCTAGAATATATCATTAACTCAAAGGCAGATTGATGATCAGATTTAATTGCGACTCCTGATGTATTCAATGTAGGGAAAATCCTATATAAGCCCACAGCAAGACCCCAATTGATACCATTGATCTTGATCTTGCAAGCTGACGTGGTCCATTCTCTGATGGTCTCTGAAAAACTGATTACTGTTTGGTCTAAGTCAGACATCTCTGTCTTTTGAAGACAGTTCTTATTTTTCATATATCCTACACTACACTTCCATATACTGGAAGGTAAGCATATATTTGAATTTATATCTCTTTTATATTGGATGCATTGCTTTAAGGTATGTGCTAAATTATGTGTTAGTTTTAAGAGAGTGATACATTGAATGTTATAGGATGTAGCTGTGGGCGCTTTAGCTTTTTGCATGATTAGCCTGAAGGCTAAATATATGATAACCATATTTGTATTACTGCATTGAAATACTAATGCTGTTAAACCTGTAAAAGCACTGGATCGCCCAGATTGCTTATTACTTGGGATTTACGGTGGTCTGAGCAAACCAACCAATCCAATTTTTAAAGCATTTAATAAACTGAAAGGGCACTACTACTGCTCTGATTCGTTAAAACCTTTGTTAAATTAAATGAGTGCGATTTTCTTTTCTTTTTTTAAATTTAGTCATTGCCAATGGTTTTTACCCCGGTTTTCTACCCAGTTTGGAATGCCCATATACCGTTATTGTGGAGGACCAACTACATATTGCATGCTCCACTGCGAATCGAGCCCATATTCAGCCACTGGGTCACTGGTGTGTGGTGAACAGTGGATTCCACTGCCGACCTAATCCCTCCCTACCTGGGCGGTGCTCAGTCAACTGTGCACCACCCCCTAGGAACCCCCGGTCATGGTCGGCAGTGACACAGCCTGGATGCGAACCTGTGATCTCCAGGCTATATGGCGCATCCTGCACTCCATGCGGAGCGCCTTTACTGGATGCGCCACTCGGTAGCCCCCCTCTGTGTGATATTACATTACTAATATGTAATTGTAGATATAACTTGTTGTAATTCTTACTTATTGCATCGTAGCTCATATTGTATTTTAATAGTATTATTTGCACTTACTGTAAACTATACTGTATTTAAATATTAATCTTACATTGTAACTCTGCACTGCCCTGTATATCCTGTAAGTTGCCTTGGATAAAGGCATCTGCCAAATAAATAAATAATAATCAAACCAGGAATGGAGTTTCCTATCTTTAATGAACAGGATCATCCTCATCACCAATGTAAGAAAAAACAAAGTTAATATAAGATGGTAATAGCGAGGTTTTTTTGTTGTTGTTGTTTCTTTGAGCTGTAAGTAGGATTAGACATGTTTCCGGTTTGCACCCATTTCAAAATTAGAACCCTTACGGAGACCCATATTTGGGTCGCAACTGCCCCTTTGGGAAATGTTGGTCTATACTATAAAAGCCAATGCAACAATACGAAAGGCCGGTGACAACTAGGGTCTAAGTTCAGCATTACATCAGGATTTGTTCTTGGAACCAAACACACCCCAAAAAATGAAGGACCACCTTTACTCTTTTAGTATCCCACAATCCACTGTATAAGAAAGGGTTAACTGATCCAAAGAAGACTGATCCTTATCGGGTTTCCACAATAACACTCAAACAAACCCATGAGATCAACATTTAAGACTGAGTGCAAACTAAAGCTATCGCATCAACATTGTCTCGGGGGAACAATGTACACTGACCCTGCTTGTTTTGCCTCTCTAAACCGCAGGGGCGCCCATAGCCAATGTGATGCTCAACGTGGAATCTGCAGCAAAGACCAATGACTTCGCATAGCCAGGACACGAACTGCTGCTCCCCTGACTATAACTCAAGCCGCACACCCTGCAGGCATGCCTTTACCAGGTGATCCACTTGGGGACCCAGGAGCATTAGTTACTGACTGCATTTTATGTTCTCATACAATAAAACAAGAACATACCTTCTATTTCGTGAACTTCTATCCCATCCTTTTTTACTGAGCGATGTTCAGCTTCTGAAATATAAATATGGAGCACATATATTAAATTAAAAACAGTTGGGCCTTTTCATTTAAAAATATATTTAACTTGACAGCATCCAGAAGAAAGTTTTTTTTTTGTACTTTAATCTTTATATTTTATCCAGATTAGTTTTAGAGCAACACATTTGCCCTTAGTTTGCCCCCAGGATACATTTACCAAGATAAGTCTTAACCCTTTGTGGTCCATTTATTAATTCTGCGTCAGGCTCGCCAGGTCCAATTTATTTTCACACGCGCAGTTAATTTTAGACGCGCTGTTTAAAAGTATTTTTTTCCACAGTCAAACGGGTTTAAATGGCCCTGCATATCAACAAAGCACTCACTAGGGATCTCCAGCCCCGCCCCACCCTTTCGTTTGCTATCGCTTTCACATATGCTACCAAATAAAAAATAATAATAATAGTCGTACATATCGATCAATCGTCTCCTGATGACTCGTTTTATCACCAAACTCCTCAATAATGCAATCCAAGTCATTATTTTATTGCTATAACATCTCAAAAAAGCTCTGCAAATGTCCGTGATAGTCTCTGTGCGCTGATACTGTAACTCCCAGCTTGTTTCCATATGACTGCCCCATCTGATGCCAGGGGGTTGTATGACTATTCATGAGATACGCCTTTTTTTTTTTTTTTTAAATCGGCTTGTCTCAGCTCCTTTCGTTCCCACTCGGCCATTGAATGGTTTTCTCGGCTTTTTCCGTTGAAAAAACGACTTTTTTGCGTTTTTAAAATGATGTCGGACAGGGTCCGACAAAGGACCTGATGGGAATAATTGCAATGTCGGACCGCAAAGGGTTAAAAGACAAAATGAATAAGCTAAATCTCAAGCTATACTGTGTTTTTTTTGTTATTTATTTTTAAAAGATTAAAACAAATGGGCAAAATCTTAAAATAAAACTAGATAGTTATGTAGGACTTCCTTTTCCTATATACTCTAGTCACGAATTCTGGAGACATTGTTCATATTTGCTATTCTTGTCTCAAAAAACAACACTGTAGACTACTGATTAACAACTCAAGACAAATTCACTTAAACAAATCAAAACCATTGCATCAATTACTTTTATTTACAATATTTAACCTAGGGAACTCAGATGGCATTTCTCATCATTTAGAGTGTTCTAGGATTTACAGTTTCATGTTGTTACCAACCTCCTATGCTGTATGCAAAATGATGCAGGTTAACAATGCTTCAGGATATTTGAGTAAACCCACTTTTGGGTAGAATGACATGTATTTGAATGGGCATGTCAGACAATCTCCTTTAAAAAAAAGAACAAAGTCACCTTAAAATCAGACCGGGTTACATAAAACATGTGATAGGAGGGCCTGCAGCAACATAGTCTTATGAGTTTTTCACACAGCACACTCTCCTCTTTTCCACATCTGTTGGAGATGTGTGCTGCTGACATTCATCTATTTTCCTTGTGGCTGGAGTCCCAAAGTACAGTATAATGTCCTAATTGAGGGAGGTGATGGAATGACTATACTTTGGGAAGTGATTGCATTGGTAATACAATAGGCTATATGGTACTGAATGTACTATCATATTTCATTCCGTAAAACAGCTCTGTAATTGTGGAGAAATTGCACACATTACAGAAAATTATATTGCTAGCTGCTTTAATAAAATAATAGAAAGGTGCAAGCAGTTATCTCTGCAAGCGATGCAAGACTAGGTTACATAAAAAATGTCAGTATAAGGAGAGGATTTTTAGTGATCATTGACATATTACAATACACAATTTCCCAGACTGCTTTTCAAACCGCAGACATGTAACGGTTTGTAGGAGTTTATTGTAAGAGGGATCACAGCCTGAAGACAAGATGTGCAATCACACAGGTGCTGGACAAGAAAACTTGAAACTGAATGACAAAGCTCAGAATCTTGTTATTGACTAATCTGCTCCTACCAATTTATCACTAATTTATTTTAGAAAGGAAACAAATGATTGACAGGTCCATCCATTTTTTTTTAGCACCACCTTGAGTTGTCAATTCCACTTCAAGTTTGTTTTCTACATAAACTGTCAGGGAGGCTTCTTCTGCTAACAGTAGAATACACCACATCGCCTTTCATAAATAATTAAGGATTTTGGATCAGCCTATTTATGACCGCTACAGCACAATGACATTAAAAATGATCCTGCAAAATTTTAAACACAATTCCAGATATCCTTAACCTAATTTTATAAAACTGTCAGTAAATCACTATGAGATCTAGGCCTACTTGATGTGTCTTCAGAATATAATGCTGAATCTCATACTGGGTAAATTAATAAATGTATAGCACCTGCAGACTTTAAGCCTTTCTGTCATTCCCTGAATACATTTGGTTTTAAATTGGCATTGACCACAAGAAACACTGAGCTCATAACCCTTTTTCAGTGGCAAGAATGGAGCTCACAGGGAAGGAGGAAAGGTTAGCTTGTAATTTAAAGCAAAAAGAGCAACACAAAACTGGCTTATATTATTATTTCAACTGTTCTGTTTCGAACAAATGTTGTTTTGAAGTGCAAAGTATTTTTTTTAAAAAGCAGCTTCATTCTTCGGCAAAAAAAGTGAACAAACATAAAAAGAATGCCAACCCAAATACTGCTGTTATCAAAGTTCTACAGATGAGGCACATTTACTCTGAATTGCCTGTCGTCTCTCACAGGCATCAATTTTACAAATCAACAGAGGCTTTTTTTTTTTTTTTTTTTCCAAACTGGCAGAATAAAATAAGATTTTTTTCAATAACTAACTGTATGAGGAAAAAAGAAGGTTACTGTACATAATGTAGTAATCAAATACAGTACTGGAAACTGATGTATTATACACACACAGACTCTCATTCTAAAATAGTAAATTGACCACACAGGATTAAATTAATCTGTAGGGCTAAATCAATACTTTTAGAACCCAGATTTCCTGCAACTCTCAGCACTCTTTTCTGCAAGTAAACAGGAGATGTGTGTGGTAGACTGTACAGTAAAAAAAAGACTTTTTTGCTCCCTGAAGACAGATTTTTCTCCAATACTTTACAGTATCAGGTAATAAGCATGGTACTGTAAAGCATGCAGTGCTGAAAAAATACAGTGCTGGAAACTAATGTATTATACACACTATTATGCACAGGTTTTATAAAAAAATGACTATTATTATTATTATTATTATGTTTATGTAGCAGATGCCTTTATCCAAGGCGACTTACAGAGACTAGGGTGTGTGAACTATGCATCAGCTGCAGAGTCACTTACAATTACGTCTCACCCGAAAGACGGAGCACAAGGAGGTTAAGTGACTTGCTCAGGGTCACACAATGAGTCAGTGGCTGAGGTGGGATTTGAACCGGGGACCTCCTGATTACAAGTCCTTGTCTTTAACCACTGGACCACACAGCCTCCACATTGGTTAAATTGGTTAAATACTGTAATGTAGGGACACAAGAATTCCCACAAGAATCAACAATTTAGTAAGCAGGGGGCAGCAGTAGTGTAGTAGTGGTTAGGGCTCTGGACTCTTGACCGGAGGGTCGTGGGTTCAATCCCAGGTGTGGGACACTGCTGCTGTACCTTTGAGCAAGGTACTTTACTTAGATTGCTCCAGTAAAAACCCAACTGTATAAATGGGTAATTGTATGTAAAAAATAATGTGATATCTGTATAATGTGAAATGTATAATGTGATATCTTGTAACAATTGTAAGTCGCTCTGGATAAGGGCGTCCGCTAAGAAATAATAATAATAATAATAATAATAATAATAATAATAATAATAATAATAATAATATGTGAAAAAAAAAGAAAAAGTGTAACCCTCAGATAGCTGGAAAGGGGTGCAAATACACCCCAAAAATGTACCATGTGCACTTTGAAGAAGGATTACTCCCATTTGCTTTAATTTCTTCCTTTCTGTAATAGCATTTAGTATCTTGCATGTAACAAACAGAATCCAAATCATTTTAAAATAAAGTTTAGCCCAAACAAAAGTCGCATCTTCGAGTAATATCTGCTATAATCTATCCTGTATTTTCACTGGCTGTGGCTTATGCCGTATTAAATCAAGCCTCTAATAAATTTTGACAGTACTACTCCATATGGAACCTTTCACAGGTTTAGTCACATTTCTCACTTTTTGTAGAATTGGTTTCATATCTAACACATTTAAGGTTAAATACATTACAGATTAACAGATCAAGAGAAATAACAATTAAATGGAGCAAAATCTAAAACTCTTACTTTCTGAAGAGACGAATTTCAATACTGTGTCAGTGGTTGCGTCTCCAACATAAACGGTTCCATCTCTGGTAACAACAATGTCATGCGGCATTCGGAAGTCCTAGGAATAAACATACATTTTAAAGTACTAGTTTAATATCCTATTAAGTTTGTTCTCTATCGTTATATACCATGCTTACTAACTGTTAGAGCAGTCCCTTTTCAACCTGCTTCTAAAAGCTGAATTTCTGAAGTGATTTGTGGTTTGCTGATGTTTTGATTAGAACATGTCCCTTTGCTAACTACAGTTGAGGGGTCAGGAATTACAGTTGGACACACATAGTGGTCTTTTCTATAACAACTTCACTTCAGAAATTCAGCTTCTAGGAATGTATTTAGAAGCAGACCCTGCGGCTAAAAAAGGATATTACTTAGGGGCCATCCAAGAATTTCTGAAAGCGTACAAAGTGTGTGCTTTTCCATCATTAGTATTGCAAAATGTGTGCTTTTTGGTATAATATATATATATATATATATATTAAATTTTTATATAGCTTGAAATATTCACAGGCCATCATGCAAAAGTACTATAGCCACCAGATTTTTTGTTGTCATGTTTCCTTTTCAGCGCACGACAGCATTGGAGCGCCAACAAGCTCTGCTTATATTTTTCTGAGTATATAGTAAAAACAATTATTGAGTATAAAGTGCCTTTCTGTTTAGCAATATCAATGTAGATCATGGGCAATCATTTGGAATGGCAAATTGTACAGCAAGACATTATTTGTACAGATGGCAGTGCGAGGTCTTCAAAACGTCGCTGGAAATCTCACACAGTATACCGTACCATACAAAAAAAGCTTCTGCTGAACACTAGAAAAAAAAAAAAATCTAGGTAAATTCAGCCTGTCCCGCGATATTACTCAGTTTCATTGCAAAATCGGGTTAGAAAACATGACATATTTCTTTGTAGTTGCTAAAAAGTTGCCTTGAAAAAGAAAATGCTGTCTACGCTTTCTGTATTTGATGATCATTATGGACGACCCCTTAGTAATACAGGTGAATATACAAGTACACATATACAAATAGGATAACAAAATGACGGACCCATCCTTCCCTGTTAAACTAATTATTTGAAGAAACCATTTTAGCTGGTAATATCATCTGAGGTATATTTCCAACTTCTTGAAAAACTGTTTCTGTGATTTTTTATTTTTTTATTTTTATGATGACAACACATAACCTTTATATACCCATTGTTTACGGAATTTTGGCATTGCACCCTTATCCAGCTAGCTGAATATGCAGAGCAGAGCAAACAAGTCAAACTGTAACACCAAAACACACTGCTGATAAATACAGGACACATAGATACATGTCAAGCTATTTCCCATTAAACATCCATCATTTAAAAAGTATTTAAAATAGCGATTTCTTATTTTTACCTGCAAGTCTGGGCTAAAGGTATCTAAAATTTCACCACTTGAGTAATTCATCATATATCCTTGTAAAGGAGCTAGCGGACCATATATCGACTCTCCATTTACTGTATACATTAAGCCACCTGAAACAAACAAAAAAAACCATTTAAAACAAAGGTATGAAGCTTTAAAAACAAACCTAGTCAATTTAAAAGATCACATTTATTAATAATGTAATGGATTATACGCATGAGTCATGCATACCATGCTCAGGTACATAAGAGACAGCAAAGACTTCTCCTCCAAATTCATTGTGCTTAATCTCCTTGACAAATTCTCCAGATTCTGCGATGAAACACTGAATTCGACCATTTTCTCTGTCAGCCACGCAGAGCTCTCTTCGGTCTGGCACAAAAGCCAAACTGTGAGGAACATTAAATTGGATTGGCCTGTGCATGTGTGCAGATCCTGCAAAATGAACAAAGAAACAATAATAATGAATTAGGTGGTAGATTGGGTTAATGTACAAGTCTTTTTCATGGGTTCCAATCCCGTTTAGGGCCAAGATTGGGTTGGCAACTTGGCATGGGGACAACTGCTCCCTTACCCCCTATAGTGTGTCATTCCGAGACAAGTCTGAGCCATGCACACAAGGCAATGAAGGCAAGCTCATTGTCGATGTTTTTTTTTATTCTTGCTCTATGGATGCATGAAAGATGTTTGCCAAAGGAGCATAAAACGTTGTGTCCAATATTTTCTGGAAAAAAATTGATCTGTTAATAAACTAGCTAAAGTAAAGCCCCTTTCACACTGGCACTTCTACCCGGGTCCAGATCTGGGTTCTGGCTACCCGGGTCACAAACCCGCGTGGTGTGAAACCACGTACCTGGGTCGTACCGGGTCCCAGCGACCCACCTCAGGATGTGGACTGACACACTTTAACCCGGGTTGAGCGAGACAAAATGCATGATGGCCGACGAAATAACAAACATCCACGTCTGCGTGAAGGTTTCACTTCCGCAAGGAACGTTTTTGTTTATTCTGTTTGGCCATGTTATTGTTACTTGAGGCACACCATGAGCCAGATTGCAGCAGGCATGAAGAAACATTTACTCTCATCAACATTTGGGCCGACGGTTCAATCCAGAGAAGCTTGGATGGAAACGTCTGTAACAAGCTGCTTCCGGGGCATTGATACTCATATTGTTTACTTGCATCTGTCATCCAGGTCAACACTGCTTTATCAAATACAGTGTGAAATCACATAGCTGGCCCTCATGACACCGGGTCGTGACCCGGGTAGGTTCCGACTCGGGTAGAGTCTGCCAGTGTGAAAGGGGCTTTAGGACTGCCGTTCATGACAAATAACCTAAAATGTACTCCATTAGATACAGTTTAGGAATATTTCAATACCTGCTCCCCACTGCATTATGTACTTCCCCTCTGGTGAGAACTTCATGATTCTGGAATTGCAGTAGCCATCTGATACATAGAAGTTGCCAGAAACAGGATCCACGGCCACATCTGTAGGTTGGCAAAAATGGCGTGTGTCACTTCCAGGTTGGAAGGCTTGTCCTAAGACCAACAAGGGTTTTTCTTCCCTGTTTTTACCCAGTTTAAACACCTAAAGGGAAATGAAAAGGAATAAATGAGATTTAAATTTTCGTTTAATAATAGAAAGTCGCAAAAAACTAGGCGAGGTCTAGATACCCACCATACCTGCTCCCTGTGATGTACTTTTAAAAAACACATGATCAAAGCAATTGAACATGGACATGAGGAATCTTTATCATTGTTAGCTTTAGTCTGAACAGTTACTCCAGCATTAAATGAGGAGGGGGGGGGGAAAAAAAAAAAAAAAATCACAGAATGTTACGAGTTGCACATGAAACAGGAGAAAAAAAAAATTGATAATGATGCATTCCTTTAAGGCACATTTGGTAATAACACTAATGGCTGGTTTCACAGACCAAGACTTGCATTCAGTTTGGACTACTCTGTCATCTGGGATAATATAGTCCAAGATTAGTGCCAATTGTGTAAAGCCAGCCGCAAGAGATCCAACTTCAATCAAGTCGGTAGCTATGCATATACTTACCATTCCATGTTTGTTATGCATTGTGTTATTTCTGCAGACTTAAATAGACCATTATATAATCCTTTTTAGTGATATCAACAAAATACACTACCAGTCAGTTAAACTTCAACCTGTCAGTCACTAGTAGCTAATACAGCTTAAATGTTTTTGGCCAGCAGAATAAGGACTGAGAATCATTTATTTACCTGATGAAGTGCCACATCAGTGACCCAGTAGTTATCATTTGTGTCTGTGCTTATACCATGAGGCATGTAGAAACTTAAAAAAACAAAACAAAAAAAAAAACAATAATTAATACAAATTATATATATATATATATATATATATATATATATATATATATATATATATATATATATATATATATATATATATATATATATATTACAAAATTCTAATTCAGACTGTACATTTAAATATTTGATTTTTGTTTTTCAAAATATGACTATTACAACGGTACATAGAAAAACGTACAGATTTCTTCCTGAAGAACCCAGGACCTTTCCTTTAACTGGGTTCACCACTAGGATTGTAGATTGCTGAATAGGACCAGATCCTTGCTGCTGGTAGATGCGCTGGTTGTCAAATGAACTGAAACAAAAAGATCCTCAATTACTGTACAGGTACAAAAAAATACATGGTTAACGTGCTTTACATTCACTTCTTACGTTCTCTGCTGTGGTTTGTAATTAGGCTTGCTACTATTCGATTTTAATTTTTTGCCAAATTGAAGATTAATATTGATGTTTATTTTAGAAATTATTTACTGTTCTTTTTCAATCTTTATTTTTCAATTCAAGAAGGGAATGTGTGAAATCGACCTTTATGCTTTAAAAAAAAAAAAAAAGACTTTTTATGCCATTGAGAAACGTCTCATTTAGCGAAATCCCTTCATCATACTCAACATGCAACAAAACCATGGTTACCAACATTCTAATTGAAATAACATTTGGTCACAGCAGAGCTATACCTTTTAAAGATAAAGATTCAACACAAATTAAAAAATAGGCTCAAATAAACTGTAGAAAACACAGCATATAAAAGTGTATTACACAGACTTTTACAGCATAAATTTACGAGTAAAAATAATATGCGCAGAACAAAACATGAGATAGTTGAACAGAACTAACTTGCATTTAATATTCGGAGTCTGAACTCCACCCCTCTCCCTCTTCAGCACAGCTCGACTCAGTGGTAGGCAAGGCAGACGGGCCCACTTCGAGGGTATTGTGCACAATACTCATTAAGTGTTTTCCTCTTGCACCCCATTTTCAAATCAAACTAGTAACTGTCACCGTATCCCTATAGCAACAGCTTACCTACACCGTAACCCGCTAATTTCAAAGTAGGCGCTTTGAATGACAGGCGCTACAGCTGGCAAATGAAAGTGTGCAGTTGGTGCAGGTCTTGATGATTGACAGCCATTTAAAACAAACAAGAACATTCTAGTGCTGTTTCAGTTAATGCAATCTGTCAGAACAGGATGAAATGACTGACAGTGAAACTACAGTAGCCTAGCCATTCACAGCGACCCCTAACTATTCACAGCAGAACGGAGATAGGCCAGACAGCAAGTACAAAAACTACACAAACTAGAGATAATTTCGAAATTATTATTTTTGGTAAGAAAATAAAAAATAGCGAGTGGTTTTACCGACGTTTATCCGATGTATTTATTTCAGTCGAACTCATATTTTTTTGGGAATTCAATGTTTAACGAGCTTTACCGATTAAAATCAAAGTAGCAAGCCTATTTATAATGTATTATGCACAGTATAGTGGAAGTGACTCTGACAAGATTCACAGACAGGTGAACAGATACACCTCACATTATACTATTAAGAACTCGTATTACAATTTTTACTTTTTTTTTTTTCCTATCCTTTCCAGCTCACCACAGCTGGAAAGGATAGCTTTGAAATGACTGATCCAATACAGCTCTAAATGAACTCAGCCCCCAGGCACACAGCTCATCAAATGAGTGTTATTCCAGGAGCACTGTTACTCATCATTAACACTTTCCCATGCTGTAACTGAATTAGTCAGTTTAATTTAGATGCAGCGACACTGTCATACATTATTATTACCATAAGCTTGCTCTGTGTGGTCAGCAAATCATACAAATGATTAATTATGAAGAAAAAAAAATACTTCCACTGAAACTACATGGTCATACATACCTGTATCAAATTACTGGCTAAATTACAATGCTTTAGATTTTAAGGTAAGCCTAATTTTTAATTGTCTTATAAAATATAAAACTGGTATTTACATAATTATTTTGAGCAACAATAAAATCAAATCAAATGGAAAGTAAGGTGGCGGCAGGACTGTAGCAATGGTCCACTGTCAGTACTGGAGCGTGACTGAAATCCTAAGTTTCATACAGTCACAGACCAAAGTATTGGCACCCTATGCTTATTATACCACAATTCAAGGGAACAGATTAAGTAAGCTTTAATGCAAAATACAGAGTTTCTAGTATCTTAACAAATAACCTTTATCAAATTTTTTTTTTTCATTAAAGTCCTCCTTTTGCTTTTGTTATTCCTTTCAGACACGTATGATTATTCTTAACCAGTACAGTATGTTGCATCTTGTTGGTGAAATCTGGGCTCATTCTGTCTTACATATTTCCTTCAGTATAGACAGATTGGAAATAATGCTTGGCTATAAATTTTTTTTTTTTTTTTGATCAGTCCGAAGCTATCAGATTGGGATCTGGTGATTGCTAAGGCCATTCCAGAACTTTTACCTTTGTTTTCAAGAATGCTAGAGTTAACCTAGCCATATACTTTGGGTTGTTGTCATATTAGAAGTTGCCAATCAGCCTACTAGGAGCTGGTATCCTTGTACTTTCTAGAATGTTTTGATACATGGCTGCATTTATTCAATCTTTAGAATCACATGTCTCCAGTCCCTGAACTGCTGAAACACCCCCATAGCATGATCAAACCACCTCCATATTTAACTGTAGGTACAAGGCTTTCTTCATTGAAGGCTTTCCCCTTTTTTCCCCCAAACATACTGGTCCATTTTTGGGGAAAGGTTATATTTTAGTCTCATCGAACTAGAGAATTTTGTTGAAGAATGCCTCAGATTCCTTGGCATATAATATTATGTTTTTTTATATTTTCTTTAAAACATGACTTGCAGCAAGGTCTACATGCATATAATTATTTTGTGTTCAGATGCCTTTGTACAGTTCTTTCATGCATCATTATGCCTGATGCTTCTAAATCTTTCTTTAAAGTCCTTGGCTGTTAATCTTGGATTTTTTTGTTTGTTGCTTGGACGATTCTCTGCTGTACTAGTAATTTTCTTTGGATGGTGTGACAGAGACAGACTGATTCTTGGTGATAAATCTTCCTCTCGACCTGTGAGGGCACTGTGTAAAAGGAACATAGTGCCCTGGACAATTAATTCAATTGACTAAGTTAACCCTTTACAGTACATGAGTTACATTTAGATCAATTGTTTCCCAGGGTTAGGCGGAAATCGGCCATCTAGAAAGGGGGCGGAGCTACGGTACATTAAATCATCGACCCGGAAGGGAAACGATGTGGCAGTCGCAGATTGGAGGACCGGTTGCAATCGTTAACCAAGGGGTCATGATTGAAGGTATATAAGGGGACGTAGTTCCTTTGTTCTGTTTAACGCTAAATTGGAAGGAGACCCGTATTGTAATCACAAGTGTTTTGTTTGTCGTGTCTAAAAACTGTTTGTTTGTTGTTATTAGACAGCTAATACGATCCGGAGCTGTCGCTAAAGGCCAGCACCAAACCCGGACAACATTTCACAATTAACTGTATTTGCACCACAAGCACTATAGCACTCAATGTGGACTTGTGATCGTGTTTGTGTTACGTGTGGGTGTTTAAATATCGGGACTATTATTTCGGGGCCAACCCGTGGATTAAACTGAGCAATATGCAACCCTTTGTGTATCCTTTGTGTATATATATATATATATATATATATATATATATATATATATATATATATATATATATATATATATATATATATATATATATATATTTTTTTTTTCAATTTGTTCCATTACATTTTTACAGTCTTTTAATGTAAAGGTGCCAATACTTGTCATAAACAAATACTTGAAATTACTTATTACTTATTCTTTTTGTTTATATAAAGATTGTCTTAAACTACTAGATATTTTGCATTTTGGTCTTTGCCATTAATTAGTGGTTATTCACTAAATGCTTACTAAATCTGTACTAAATGTTCTTAATGTATGTTCTTGAATTATCTTATATTAAGTACAGGGTGCCAATACTTTTGTCTGCGACTGTAAATTACAGCTTTGTAGGGATTGCTTTCCAATGCTGACATTGGGCAGTAAAATTTGATCAATATCTGGAGATAGTAACTATCCAATGAAAAAGGCTTTATCCAAGGTCCTGCATGTGACAGGCCATTGTCCAAAGCAGTCAACTGTATTATTTTTATTGACTTTGGATACCATGCTGTCACTAAACACACTGGTGAAGACACAATATCCAATGTCAGCACTGGATGGCTAAATGTCCACAAAGACAATAATAAACACATTCCAGGCTTGGGATCGATGCTGGCTTGTGGGGTCCCTCCCCCACCCCCCAAACATTGTCTCTTAAGAGTTTGTTAGACTATTTGCAAACTTGTGTCACTTGCAGTGTGTCCTATATACATCAGTAAAAGCTAAAACTAGAAATGCTGGAGTTCTTGAGTCATGTAAGCTAGATGGGGAAGTCAGGAAATATAAAGCTATAGCAATGAAATATTGAACACAGAGTAATAGCCAAGGGATACTGCTTGGGGATATTTATGCTTAAAATATTTTCTTCTACAATAAAATACACTCCAAAATGAATGGTGTAGAAGAAAACAAAACCCATGCTAATTTTCAGTGCATAATTGAATAGAAAGTTATTGTTAATTAAATCATGTCATCTCACAATGGACATAAATATGCAGAAAATGTGCAATTCCTAATATAGTAATAGTAGTTACTATGTTTTAAAACGTAATAGAGAAAGGCTAAAGCTATACACAGACAATTAATGTCATCTGAAGGACATAAACATATTTATACATTTAAAAAGTAACTACCTTTGTTTGTTAAGTTTCTTACCTTCCACAAATCTAAATTATGTTATGTTGCAATTGTTAATACATTTTATCACTTGTCTTTGGACACTTGCTAATTATAATACTAACAGACTACAAATCACAAAAGTAGTCTGGGTTTGTTACTAATACAGAACCTTGCCAACTTAAGAAAGACATCCTGTCTGGTTTTGTATTGAAGTTTTCCAGGAAAAACACCAATACAGAACACAAAGAATATCAAATCCCCTATTTTCAAATACACTGTAAAACAAACCTACAAGATACAGTAACAGGTCACCTACTTACTTTACACCCCACTTGTGGTCTCCCCGGTGGAAAATAACAAGGTTATTATTAGAATCAAGAGCCAATCCAGAAACCTGCCCAAGCTGGAGATCTGCCCCGGGCCAGTTTGTCATTTCCTCCAAATGATAACCTACAAAAAAAACAAAACAAAAAAAAACACACACACATTTCAAATAAAAACGTGCATCTGAAGACCAAAAAACAGATTTTTTTTAATTTTTTTTTATTGTGTGCAAAAAAAATACAAACCAAATAGAGGCACAACAAAACACAGGTCTGTATCAAAAGGATTTTTAAAACTTTTTAAATAGCAAATAATTCAGTTTTAAAACCAGTTCTATCACTGACCTATTGTCTCTGTGTTTTTTATTGTATTAAGTAAGGTTAATAAAAGAGGTCAATAAATCACTGCTGGGGAAGATGCCAGCAGGGTTAATATAAAATAAATTTTTAGATCGGTTGCTATTTAGATCATATAGCCTACAGTAAATTGACCCAATTGCTCCCAAAACGTCAACTCTGTACTGTAATACAATACAGCTATAGTACAGTATATAACCATCAAAAAGTAAGGGCTAATATTACTTTATAGTAAAATGCAACCAAAAACCAAACATGATGTCTTCTTTACTGTTAAATGTACAGGGTGCATCAGAATGGGACATAACCAAATAGCAACAATTGTGCAATGATAGAAACATTATCCATTAGGTTACGACCCTATGGTGTATCCTTCTTGAGTCTCTCTGTATCCATTATTTTTTATAGTCTGGATAAGGGCGTCTGCCAAGAAATAAATAATAATAATAATAATAATAATAATAATAATAATAATAATAATCATCATCATAATAATATAAAAAGAGCACAGTGGGCACCCTCTTAAAACAAGTAGGTTACATACAATACCTCCCCCAAAAATCAAAACTTAATGAAATGTTTTACAATATTGTAAAAAGCTGTTTATCATACACTATACTAAAACAATTGATCTAAATGTAACTCATGTACTGTAAAGGGTTAACTTAGTCAATTGAAGTACATTTCTATAGACATTTTGGTCTTCGCCACTTAAGTACGACCAGGGAGTGATTTATGTGCTCAAATGCTTTCATTAATAAAAAAAAAAAAACATTTGTAAAGCAACTCAACAATATGATTTGCAGCATGTGGCACTGATTATTTTAATGTAATGTCCATGTAACTTTCAGATTTTGACGGTGTTGTAAAGAAAGTTAAAACAAAGTCACAGTATGCAGAATAAGAGAATCATAGAAAACAGCTCTATGTATGTGTCAAATCTGAAGACAATGCATGTGGTTATGTAGACCAATCAGAGGCCAGAAGTCACCTCCAGTAGATTCCTATGCTAGTCAATATTCATTAGATCCCCACAAAAATCTGAAAATTCCATTCCATTGTTTAGAAGATAATGTTTCCATGAGGAAAACCTCCGCCATCCAGGCATATTGGATAGGATGTCGAGGTCAAAGTCAGCTACTTTCCCCCAATGGTGTGTGTTACACCTAGAAATGTTTGTTAATGCAAGAAATGGTCACTGATATATCAAGATTTCATTATGCAGCGGTGGCCCCACCGGATACCTAATTATATTGTAGACAAAGACAAGAATTTCGGTCCGATTATGACAGGTAATGACTGATCCAACCCAAAATCTTTTATCCCTCCATGTTTGGGACACCACTATTCTGTTATTAAAATATTTTCATTTAAAACTGTTGGAGAAAATCAGGACACAATTTATTAGCCCTTACACAATCCAAAAAATCATTGCTGAAGAAACGGATGATGATTATAAATAAACCTGTTCCTCTACAGTTACTATTCCAGTTCAGCACTTCTAGGGTACTGGTGATATTCATACTTGTCACACTGGGTCTCAAAATGGTTTCATCTCATCTTGAGTCTTCCAGTATCACACAGGGTCTCAAAATGGTTTCATCTCATCTTGAGTCTTCCAGTATCACACAGGGTCTCAATATGGTTTCATCTCATCTTCAGTCTTCCAGTATCACACTGGGTCTCAAAATGGTTTCATCTCATCTTGAGTCTTCCAGTATCACACTGGGTCTCAAAATGGTTTCATCTCATCTTGAGTCTTCCAGTATCACACTGGGTCTCAAAATGGTTTCATCTCCTCTTGAGTCTTCCAGTATCACATCTATATAATTTAAAACCTGTGAGATTTGTTAGACCTTGCTGTTGTTTCCTGTGTTCCTGTTACACCTAAGATAGCTTTCAGTACTTTTGGACTGCATGGTGTCTGTTTACATTTGGGCCGCAATCCTGGCATTAGCATAATATTTTCTTCTGGTTAGGTGGCAGCAAGTGCACCAAGCAAATGATGTGGATTCACCCATTTATTTATTTCCCCCCAAGTCAGCTGCTCAGTCTGCCTCTGACCGATGTCTGCAGAAGCAGAACAACCTGCTACACTACACCACCTGCTCCACATGTAAACCTCAATGCTGTTGCATCTACACTTGCAGACACTACTACCATTTGATTGTATATACACTACCGTTCAAAAGTTTGGGGTCACTTAGAAATTTCCTTGTTTTCCATGAAAACATACATGAAATGAGTTTGAATAGGAAATATAGCAAAATGAATAGGAAATATAGTCATTGACAAGGTTAGAAATAATGATTTTTAATTGAAATAATAATTGTGTCCTTCAAACTTTGCTTTCGTCAAAGAATCCTCCATTTGCAGCAATTACAGCCTTGCAGACCTTTGGCATTCTAGTTGTCAATTTGTTGAGGTAATCTGAAAAGATTTCACCCCATGCTTCCTGAAGCACCTCCCACAAGTTGGATTGGCTTGATGGGCACTTCTTACGCACCATACGGTCAAGCTGCTCCCACAACAGCTCAATAGGGTTGAGATCCGGTGACTGTGCTGGCCACTCCATTATAGACAGAATACCAGCTGACTGCTTCTTCCCTAAATAGTTCTTGCATAGTTTGGAGCTGTGCTTTGGGTCATTGTCCTGTTGTAGGAGGAAATTGGCTCCAATCAAGCGCCGTCCACAGGGTATGGCATGGCGTTGCAAAATGGAGTGATAGCCTTCCTTCTTCAAGATCCCTTTTACCCTGTACAAATCTCCCACTTTACCACCACCAAAGCACCCCCAGACCATCACATTGCCTCCACCATGCTTGACAGATGGCGTCAAGCACTCCTCCAGCATCTTTTCATTTGGTCTGCGTCTCACGAATGTTCTTCTTTGTGATCCGAACACCTCAAACTTAGATTCGTCTGTCCATAACACTTTTTTCCAATCTTCCTCTGTCCAGTGTCTGTGTTCTTTTGCCCATCTTAATCTTTTCTTTTTATTGGCCAGTCTGAGATATGGCTTTTTCTTTGCAACTCTGCCTAGAAGGCTAGCATCCCGGAGTTGCCTCTTCACTGTTGATGTTGAGACTGGTGTTTTGCGGGTACTATTTAATGAAGCTGCCAGTTGAGGACCTGTGAGGCGTCTGTTTCTCAAACTAGACACTCTAATGTATTTGTCCTCTTGCTCAGTTGTGCACCGGGGCCTCCCACTCCTCTTTCTATTCTGGTTAGAGCCAGTTTGCGCTGTTCTGTGAAGGGAGTAGTACACAGCGTTGTACGAGATCTTCAGTTTCTTGGCAATTTCTTGCATGGAATAGCCTTCATTTCTCAGAACAAGAATAGACTGACGAGTTTCAGAAGAAAGTTCTTTGTTTCTGGCCATTTTGAGCCTGTAATCGAACCCACAATTGCTGATGCTCCAGATACTCAACTAGTCTAAAGGCGGCCCGTTTTATTGCTTCTTTAATCGGCACAACAGTTTTCAGCTGTGCTAACATAATTGCAAAAGGGTTTTCTAATGATCAATTAGCCTTTTAAAATGATAAACATGGATTAGCAAACACAACGTGCCATTGGAACACAGGACTGATGGTTGCTGTTAATGGGCCTCTGTACGCCTATGTAGATATTCAATTACAAATCAGCCGTTTCCAGCTACAATAGTCATTTACAACATTAACAATGTCTACACTGTATTTCTGATCAATTTGATGTTATTTTAAATGGACAAAAAATTTGCTTTTCTTTCGAAAACAAGGAAATTTCTAAGTGACCCCAAACTTTTGAACGGTAGTGTATATATATATATTTTTCACCAGTAGAAACTAACCATTACAACTTTCATTACAGTGATCAGTATGATGAAAAAGTCCATGACCATGACACATTGTATATCAACATGATATACAAAATAGTATAGAATAAGAATTGGCAATGACATGTTTATATCAGTTTGATATGCGATTCTCCAGATGATGCAAACATTTAACTGTGACACACTGACACCTCCATATATCCCCACAATCTGATATTCTCAACAACATACAATGTTGTGACCAAATTTAATGACACCTGGATAAGCGGTTCACCAGATATATGGACAACTTGTCATTCATTATTATAGGAACCCTGGAGTCATACTCCTCCACTGTCAAGGTGGTAGAATTGTTACTTCTGTTGAGGGGAGCAGGTATATATTGCTCCCACAAGTCGTCTTCCCAAATGAACTTTGACTTATTACATTTTTTAGAGGTCTGAAAATCTACAAAAAGATTGCAGATATCCTTGCAGGAGATGGGTCTCTCCGGCATCAGAAAACTACTGCAGTACATCCTGCTCTGTATCCTTACTTTAGTTAACACCATTTCAAACTAAATTCACCGATTACTTTAGACTACTACAGAATTAACTTTAATATTCCAATTCATCCCACTATTCAAAAAAATTATTCTCAAAAAAATGGCCTACTATAGGTGATGTGTGTATTAAAAAAATCGGCAACAAAAGACATGACTGTCCGAGTACACAAACAGCAACGTGACTGACTGCCGAGAAAAGATGAACAAAAACATCCCTGCCCGAATACACTGGCCGACCTCGATCACTGGCAGTTTTCAAAGAAGCAGCATCAGTTTTCTGAGGGATTCGAACAGAAGCTTTTACAATTTCAATGTTTCATTATTAGGCTCAGTTCTAACAAACAGTACAAGCTTGGACAGATCAGAAATGCTGATCAGACCCCCATATTTTTTGACATGCCAAGCAATACCACAGTTCACAAAAAGGGAGAAAAAACAGGTGTGTGTAATCACAACTGGAAATGAGAAGCAGCACATAACTGTAATGCTGTGTGACAACAGATGGACGCAAACTGCCTCCCTATCTTTGTAAATGCATCTTTATTTGAGGTTTCATTTTTTCCTCAAATTTAGGGTGGGAAATTTGGGCTGTGTCTTAAATTCAAAGGAATATGGTAGTAACCCCCTATTGTTAGCATAAAATACATGTTCAATAAAAAAGCTAAAAACAAATAATAAAGACAGCACTCCTCTGCTATACTACTAGCATGTGTGTTGGCTAGGGATTAAAGTGCCCACTGAAAGCACAACAAACCATGAAAATGTACTGGCTGGTTTCACAGACCCGGAGTAATGCTAATCTTGGACTACCTAATGTTAATTCAGTTAAAAGTAGTCCAAGACTAGTGCTAATCAAGGTCTGTGAAATCAGCTGTAAACATTTTGTTATAATACACACATAGTTTTAATGCAGATCTTTTAGTGGCCTATTTGCTCACTCAAATGTCTGAGCCTTTCCCTGCACTGTTTGCTTCTCCTCAGTAACATTCAATCGCATAACTTTTGAAGGAAAATGTCTTCCTCATGAATTATTTATCTTTGGAGGTGAAGATGTGTAAAGAATAATCAAGCTGCAGCACAAAGGCAGTTCAACACTCAAGCCCACACATGCACATCTGTCAGGTGTAGCCAGCATTTTAATAATAGGACCTCAACATTAGCAAACAAGACTAAACATAATCAATACCACATAGACCACAGCACAATTGCAAACAAGTGCAATGTCATTATGGCTGGCTGTCATGGAAACCTGAAGGAATGACTCATAACATTCTTTTTATACCAGCCAATCTAGAGAACCTGTATAGTTTCAAATTAGATAGCACTACATAACAAGAATACAAATTATAAACTCATCATAGAAGCTTTTAACCTCAGCAACCAGTGACAGGGGATAAAACACTGGAGGTATTTATAGGTTATTGTTTATATTCAAATCCATGATTTATTCTTAAATGATGCAATGGTGTTCTATATATTGTGACATCATTTTTACTTCTATCTTTAAATCTGTATTAATTCTAATTAACATTAGTTTATATATTATTATCACGCAATGCTGGCTCTGAGGATTAGCCTTGATTTGGCCTCCCCGGCGCATCAGCATGCACAACTTTTGAATGAATTTTGTTTATTTTTTTTATTTAAATGTTATATACATAGGGCAGCAGTGTGGAGTAGTGGTTGGGGCTCTGGACACTTGACCGGAGGGTCATGGGTTCAATCCCAGGTGGGGGACACTGCTGCTGTACCCTTGAGCAAGGTACTTTACCTAGATTGCGCCAGTAAAAACCCAACTGTATAAATGGGTAATTGTATGTAAAAATAATGTGATAACTTGTAACAATTGTAAGTCACCCTGGATAAGGGCATCTGCTAAGAAATAAATAATAATATTTATTGAAGTTAATTAGTTCATTCTTTTCTGCCGAGTCCTGCTGGCACAATCGTGTTCAGTCTATTTATCCATTTACTCTGTTTTATTCTTCTATATGTCGCATTGTCTAATTTTAGCTGTTCTAATACTACAAACTTATCATTTATGTCATGTCCTTGACTGGTGAAGTGCTGTACTATTTTTTCATTAATTTTCTTATTTCTAATTAATGAAAGGTGGTTCTGAATTATTTTATATAAAAAGTCTTCAAGTCTCTCCAACATATTTTATTTACATTTTTCACAGGCTATTCCATAAACAACATTGCTATTTTTACAGTAGGTATTCGTTTTTAGTGGATATGTGTTCTTATGTTTAAATTATATTTTTACTTTTGTCTATGTATTTACACATCACATGTACTAATGCAAGTATTTGTAGAACCTATTCTGTCAATTATACTTTTATGTTTACTGTGAACTAAAATATTACCTAAATTAGCTTCTCTTTTGAATGCTACAACTGGGGCCTTAAGAAATACTTTTCTAACGAAATAATAATTAATCAAAAGCTTTCAAGACCTCAAGCCTGGACCTGGAAAGTAGGAGAGAGAGATTGATGTTTACATTCAAAGGTGGCATTAACAAAAAGAACCCATTTTGAAACACGACAATTCTAATGTAAGAAAAAAAGCTGTATAAAATGGGTTATTTTTGTTAAAGTTCTGATGCCACCTTTGAATGCAAACATCAATCTCTCTTTCCTACTGAAGAAGAGACCTTGGGGTCTCGAAAGCTTGCAATTAATTATTATTTAGTTAGTCCAATAAAATGTATCTCATCTCTGGACTAATACGGCTACCATTTCATCTCTCAAACTATCTTAGAAATATTAGGCAAAGGTTTAGAGTAAGTCATTACTAATGGAAATCTTGACCTTCTTATCTCTATTTTTATTATCTAGTAGATCATCTCTTTAGTTTATCCACTTTTCTTAACTCTGTCTCTATAAATCATTCTTTGAATCCTCTTTTTTTAATACATTTCTTTGTTTTACACAGTCACTTTCTTTTGAGCATATTCTTCGTATTCTTATTCCTAGACCCTTTGGGATTGCCCTTTTAGTGTGTATTGGATGTGCAGAGAAGATGTGTAAATACTGATGCATGTCAGTCTCAATTGAGCTTTCAAGTTTTACCATGATATTTAAAAATTCTATTTCTTTTCTTGTCCATCAAAGGTCCACCGTAATATTACTGTCCATTTCATTTGCCACTTTATGAAACTGGAAAATAGATTCTTCACCATGTGTCCAAATCCCAAAAATATCATCTACAAACCAAATGTAATCTGAAGGTTCTCTTTCCGATTTTCTAAGTAACTGTTCTTCCCATTCCCCCATGTATGTACAGGCAAAATGCATTCCTAATTTATATAGTCTTCTATTATTTTAGATGATGTAATGACAACATAATAGTTTGTATCTAGATTCATAACGAGCATGCTGTTTTAACAAGTCCCCAACCCACCTGATTTGCGGGCATTCCCCATGCTAGCCCCAACAGATGTGGTTGGTTTGGCTGTCAAAATCCTGTTCCCAGGAGGTCTTACAGTTGACTCTAGTTTGTGGAATTTGTGAATTCTGTCTCTTATAAGAATTGGATTTGCTCTCTCCTTGTACTCGGCTATCTCTCTTTGATCAGGCCAACCTAGATCCTTCTTTTGGACTATTTTATCAATTTCTGCCACCAGGTCCGACTCTGCCCTCTCTGTAGGGTTATATTTATGCACATGGACCACATCCTCCCTTTCTCCTAGCAGTTTGGAAAGAAGGGAATAGAAGTCACCTGCACAGAGAAAAGGAAAAGAAAAAGGGAAAGACAAGAAACAGAAGGCTGTAAATATAGTTAAGATGAGATAGAGCAGAATAACAGCAACTATATTATTACACATTTAGACAGGAGATAGCTGTGGTAGATAAGAATTAGGAAAAAGAAATATTAAAAAAATGTGGTGCAGGTGTTTTATATCAGACCATGTAAGTGTTCATTCAAATAGGATTCATGGAAACACACTGGGCTTGAACTAGAGAGGGAAAATCCACTAGCCCAGTTTATAAACTCTCAAGTCAGGCACCCAAATTAATTCATGCACTGGGAGTCAAGGTTTTATTGTAAATTAAAACTGAAAATTATGAACAATACACATTTTGTAGCTAGTTATCCAGGAATCATGAAACCTATCATTCTTATTGATCAAGAACCACAGTGGAACAGACAAGGTGTGAAAACAAGATACTGAACAGAAGATGTACTTCATTGGTAACTGTAGGTCAGTGGCATAATTAAACATAGTATGGAGTAGTCCAACACAATGTATGGCACTGGTATTGAAGACTTTGATAAATTAAGGCACAAGTGCTGCTAAACGTTACTGTAATTAGCAAACTCAAGGCGAATTAGCCAGGTAAAACATGGAAAAGTTGTTGGAACCTTTGTTTTCATGACAACATTGTTCATGGAGAAAGAACCTTGTGTGTACATTTCAAAATACCTTGCCAGAATCATTATGTGATGTGTCATGCTTAATTCCCATTTATTCGGCACTTCTCTGTACATGCGTATAAAGATCTAGATCAGGGGTGTTCAATATCGGTCCAGGAGGGCCGGTGTCCCTCCTGGCTTTTGTACCAACTTTGACCTAAATTACTTAATTGGATCAATTATTACCAATTATTGGTCTAATTAAGTAATTTAGAGCACAGTTGGAACAAAAGCCAGGAGGGACACCGGCCCTCCAGGACCAGAATTGAACACCCCTGATCTAGATCGATACAGTAGGTTATAGTTCCACTTCACATAGCAATACTGAACATAAATATGCATTTTTAAGAAGGTTTTGTCTACATGTCAGAGTATCTCTAATCCTCTGTAAATCCACACAATCCTTAATCTTTGGATCAATCTATCACATACCCACTTCTTGGATTATGTAGCCTTTCAGATTTAGGTTTCAAAACGTAAGCTTTATGCTGTTAACAAAAACGACAATACAATGGATGGTGCACAAATATCCTGAAAAGCTTCTTGTGTGTGAGGGTAGATTCCTGCAC
Organism: Acipenser oxyrinchus oxyrinchus; assembly: GCA_030684275.1. Classification (NCBI taxonomy): domain Eukaryota; kingdom Metazoa; phylum Chordata; class Actinopteri; order Acipenseriformes; family Acipenseridae; genus Acipenser; species Acipenser oxyrinchus. The sequence continues at coordinate 23,382,645 of CM060248.1, read as the reverse complement.
TTAAAAGTTCACCTTTCAACAGCAGGGGGAACAGGAGGATTCTGTCCAACCAGCAAACTCGGGCAACTACGGGGTTAACATTCTGTAGGAGTCGGCCTGTTAGGAGGCTGGGGGGGGGGGGCGAAGTACACCTGGTTCCAATCCCAGATAATGGGATAAGTGGCATAGCCCAGGTGTACAAAGAGGCAGCCTCGCCACCAGGACAGGGCAGTGTTCCTGGGACAGGGGAAGCACAGCCATGTATGTCTTGACTAATGAAGTTAACTTTCTGTTTATCTCCTGCAGCCTAAGCAGGTACATATTGCTTCAGAGCAAATACCTGTGGGCAGCAAGGATCCTGAATCCTGTCACCGACCAGAACTCGCTTCTAATACTTTTGCACATACATGCACAAATACTTTGTAAATAGTTGTCTGTATTTAAAGGGACAGTACCCATTACATTTTGGCCAGCATTATTTAGTTTGTTTTGTTGCAAATACATTTCAGTTATCCCTTCACCTGAAACCTGAACTCTCTGTGAGGCCTTCCACGCTTCTTTATGTAACATTTAATCTTATCTGAAGACACTAAACAGTTTCCCTTCATTGCAATACTGTACAGGGTCATGTTTACTCGGTGTATGGTTGATGATACATTGATGATCCATGTGATGGAGAAATGGGTTCCAGGGTTGGTGATGTGTGCCAAATAGGACATGTGCGCAAAAATTCCCATTTTTAATCACCTTTACCTCATGTTTCTCCATGTGAGGGATGACGCAGACAAAGACCGTTATGATTTTAAAGTGGCCAGACAATTATTTTGCACTGCGGCCTATGTAAACTTAAGAGCAATGTAAATTACTAAAGACGTACAAATAATGAGCCGCAATCATGACAATGAGGGTCGCAATGAGCGCCGCCTGTGCATCGGGCTATTTAGAGGCTGCACTTATAGCCCAGAGGTGAGGTGAGTTAGGAGTATGGATACCAGTAGGTGCTGTATGAGATTTGTGGAGCACGAAAATCAAACTAAACAAAAAAATATATATATGCTAGAGGAAGGGCAGCAAAGTCCTCTTGGCGCACAGAAAAGGAAAGAAAAGTTTTCTGAGGAGCTGAGAGTCCTTACGGCTGAGGTCACTCAGCATGAAATTGAGTTATTTGGAAAAGCCTTAGCCAACATCAGTTATGCTACCAAAGACACCAGACGGTCCTCTGTAGTGGAGAAAGTCAATGCTGTCGTTGTTACCAGGAGAACAGTCAACCAGATGATGAAAAGGTGAAATTCAGCTATTAGGTCTAGAGTGACTTGTGGAGTGAGACGATAATGCCTTACCACCTCATCCTCCGGCATCCCAAACAAAGTGACCCTGGTTTGAATATGCAGTGTCTCTTGCCCTTCTCCTCCGAAGGTTTTCCGGCCTGTCCTCAACAAGAGTCAAGCGTCGCTGCATCAGGAAGTGTACCGTAGCAGCCATCCTGAGGCCAATGACAGGTCTCTGAAGGTGTGTGGTTTTATACAGCTCTTAATTACTCGCTTCTACAATGGTTTACACCTTGTAAGAGGAGGTGCAAAGTTTTTGGAGGGTCAGCAATTGCCCAAGTGCAAGGCAAAAATCCTTACATTCCCTTATAATGTTTGCGCTCGCCATGATCATTTCTTCATTTGAATGCATTTCAATATAATTTAAAACAGATTAATGATGGCAAAGTGCTAATTTGATAGCAGGTGAAGAACGCCAGGTGAAAACCTTTTTTTTTTTCTTTTTAAAACACGGTTTGCACATGCAAAATGTCGATTGTGGCTGCAATATGGGTGTTTTACAGCCGCAAATCACTTTGCACGTATCCTTACATCAGCTCCTATGTAGCTAGGTCTATTCTTTACTTTAGTATATTTGTTGTAAACAAACAAACAAAAAAACAGTATATAAAAACAACAATCCTAAAGGTTAACTGGAGTCTTACATCACTACAGGATATTTACCATGGTTCACTGTTGTTTATTGCAACTATAGCTTTACCAATACTCATACCATGCTTTTTATCACAGCTGAATAACACTGACAGAAATATCTGTAAACTCTGTAAGGCAAAACACAAGATGAATATAAATGACTTGTTTTCAAATAAAAATACATGGTTTTTTATTTCTGTTGTAACCTGTATTTAAATGTGTTATGTTAGAATATAAAATATGGTGGTAGAGTTTACAGGGCTTTCTCATTCTCACTGTAATAATATTCTGAGTTTGTCTTTTATATTCTCTTTAAAATTAGTTCACTTTATTGAGTAAACCAGCAATACAAATGAAGTAAAGCTAAGGTCATTAAAAGCATCTTACAACAGGTTTGCCACCTCATTCTTTTACCTTTTATTCTAACACACATCAATAAAATCTCCATTTGTTATTATACAAGCAACCTCTGCAGATATTGATTTTATGTCACACATTTCCCCTAACACAGCGACCTACAACAGCAGCAAGATGAAATTTGTGCACTTTAAGCTGATATAGTGATCACTACCAGGACGTAGTGTACTTATATGATGCCAGATTACTGTAGTGTAGCACACATTTGTAACTAGGTTGTGCTTTCAGTCATCAATAAGGGTATTACAAATGTCACTTCAACACTGTCAAATAAATGTGTCATAATTTGTGTGTTATGTGTTCTAATAAAGCCACCATCCATAAAAACACATTTACTTTAGAACATCAATATTAACTTTAATATATTATATGTAGTACATTACTAGAGGTCTTATAATAGTCAAGTGTTGCCACCTCTAAAAAACCTCAATTCTAATTGATTGAAGGCTCCTTACACATTCTGTTGTGTTTTTTTCCTATTTCCTAGTACACTTATAGCTGCTGCAACACAGTTTCATCAATCTTCCTGCACCAAAGGTCAACTTGCATGGCAAACATTCCCAGACTAAAAAAAGTTAACACATTTAAATTTTTTTCACACAAACTTGGTATGACCTCAAATACTTGAAGCTGAAGTATTACTTGGCACACAGACAGGAGATCTAAAATGTGTTCGCACCAAAACAGCAATATGCAACGAGATGATGATGATTGTTTGAAAAAGCAGACCTACAAATCAATGATCACAGGACAGTAAAAGAATCACACTGTTCCATTTACTCGAGAAGTTCTGAAATGGTAACCCAACAACGGAAAGTTAAAAATCTGCCATGAGACCTGACAAACAGCATTGTGTTTTAATGCTAATCTTGGAGGAGCAGGGCAATGCTTCTCCCTTTCAGACTCTGAGCACTCTGTGATATACAAGCTTTATCCAGCCCTTATTTATTGAGCTCATCTATCAAAACCAGCCCTGAAAACACCAAGAGACAACAGAAAGCCATTGAATGATAGACACAGAATTTGTTTCCTAATAATGGCAAAGGCAAATACAGAGTGATTTATCAACCTGTCAGGATTCAGGTTACAGATCTTTTTAATGGCAGAAGCACACAGATCCTAAGCATTTGGGTTACTGTATGGGGTGCAATCTATTTCTTCTTTTTCCCTAGTACCAGGAACACTAACCAATTGTCGAAATTATTATTGATATCTGGTGGGATCTCTTCATTAAAACATGCTAGGGAAAAATAAAGAAATAAAGCTGGCACATCATCCATGAGGCAATTTCATACAAAGAAACTAAATTCATAACATAATGATTGCAACATAATGATCAACTCTGCAAATCACAGTATAAAGCCTTGGGATGTTTTCATTTCCATGTAGTTTTTTCTTTGTTACTGATATTGTTTTTAAAGGTCAACTGACACCATGAGGTGATATTATGAATGTTGACTTGTACGCTGCCTGTAGATTTGTACTGAACAGAAGTTTGATGTTTTCATAAGGATTTACAATGGAAACTAAATGATATGTAAGGGCTATACTGCAATTAAGTCTCTTACTTTAACCAATATGAATATAAAATGCCATTTCCTATGGCAAAGGTCTACCTGTACAGTTTAAATCCAGGGTTTTATATTCAATACAAGCTAAAATAAGCTGTTGGATTTGTAAATCAAGTACAGCTACTGCAGATGCAAGGGTATCTCCTGCACAGATTACAACTTTTCACATAAAAAAATGTTTACATCTGTTCAAAGTAGGTCATATTTTAGTTTGACATATTTTCCCCTATGCTTGTGCTTCATTGATTCCCCCCCCAGCATGTGCAAGTTTTCTAGATATCTTACACAACAGAAGATACTGTTGACTATACATGTCACCTACATTATAATATCACTTTAAAACTGCTGCCTTGTGTTATTATTGTCAAAAGCCCAAGTCATAATCCTTGTGGCCTTGTTGTCTGTAATAGTATCTAAAAAGAGATCCCCATACAGTCTGAACTGGATTTAGTTTATCTAGACTCACCATATGTTTGTAATAGGCTCAAACAAACATTGCATAAATCCAGTACCAGGCATACAGAGATAGGCCAACTTCCAAAAAATAAATAAATAAATAAAATAAAAACGCTCCTGACGCTGACTGCGAGCACGTCTGTACAAATGAATGGTTTTGTTAGATATACACAGAATGCTAGAATGAGTAATGCTTGGGTCAAAACAACATGGATTTCTGCATACCATAATTACCATCTATATACTTGGCCAAGGCTGCTCTAAGTATAAGCCGAGACAGTGGTGTGAAGTTTTGAATTGTACTCATTTGTATGTGGCGTTCATACAGTATTTGATATATTTTTGCATTAAATACTTTTTTCATAAGTATTTAATGCACATGAATATTGGTAAGAAATTAGTGTATGTTCTTTCAATTACATTTCCAATTTACTTTCCTCAATTGCACCAAGGTAACACTGAGACCATCATCAGCATTACAATTTGAAGATTTAATTCAACATCATTCCAGTCATTTTCTTAGGAAGAATCAGCATGATAGGTTCCCAAAATAAAATTAAAAAATGTGACAACAGTTGGACAGACAGCAAGCCACCATTCTTGGTAATACAGAATGATCTTAGCAAGCTTAATCACAAATAGGACATCCGTTTCATGTAAACAATGTAAGTGTGACATAATGATTGACAAAAATCCCTGATACCTTAAAATTATGATAGATACTATAATATAAGTCACACCTTCACTATGACCTCCAGCAGCACTATCTAAGTGGGGGATTGTGGCAATGTGCCCCGCCCCTGTGTGTATTCTTGTGTTTTATGTTGTATGTTGCGTGTGTTAATGTTGGTGTATTGTAGTTGGTACACGGGATATATAATGTGGGTAATGAGCACGAGTATTTAAAATGTATAATTGTATTTAGGCACGGGGATTGCACTTCACTTTGCGTGCATGTAAAGTATTTAATAATATGTGAGCACGGGGTTGCACAGATTTAGTTCACGTGCTGTGATTCAAGTGAATAATTAATTGGTAATTGAATCCCAGCACAATTGTATAAATATATATATATATATGCACGTTTCACTCACTCGTGGTTGTGTGTTCGGTGAGTGGAGAACGGGTGTGGAGAAGGAGTAAATAAAAGTAAAATAAAGTAAATATAAGTTATTTGTACTCACCGTGTTTGTTTGTCTGTTAGTCCACCGTTTGTTTAAGTGTTAGTCCGTTTTGTTTGTCTGTTTATTTTGGCTGCAAGTGCCGTGTCCTGTTTTCTGTTTCAAACTTTTATTTTACAATAAACATACTGAGCGCCACAGCGACTCGGTTTTCAACCCGAGTACTGCCTGTCTGTGTGTGTTTCTTTCTGGCCTGACGTAACCCCTGCAGCTAGCCTGTCACAGGGATAGAAAGTGTTGAAGTGTAAATGGTACAGTTCAGATTACTGCAGTATACATTTATCATTGCAGGATTCTTAAATGTGTAATATGGGCAGCAAATGGTTTAAAAAAAGAAGATTACAAAAAAAAATTACAAAAAAATATTTAGCATTTTCTAATCACAAACCCCTAACCGTTTGCTCTTGATGTTTTTGTTGAGTAGACTTTCAATAATGCTTCTTGCAACACCACAACAGTTCACATCTTGTTTCAAATGAAAGAACCTGGGATGCCTATAAATAAGGGAGTAAATAGGGAGAGGAAGGGATGTTGAGTTTAAGTTTGTTTAAAATTCTATTAAAATCAAGCTCAGCAACACTTTAGAACTCTTGACAAGTGGATGCATACTGTTTTATATTCACTTCCCAAATGATTTACAGTACTGTAGATGGCAGTCCTTACACCAAGTCAGCAGATTTAAGCAATGTTTTTGAGAAACAAAGTTAGTGTGTATCTAAAATATGTATTCATACATTGACCTGTCAAACATATCCAATTGACACATTTAAAAACAGCATATGAAGACCTAGAACTGCCTACATACACAAACACTATTCTGAACACTTGTGTTCGCTGGAAGTCTTCCATTTTGTGTGACGTATAATTAATAACTAAGACTTTCCTAAATGTTATCCCATATTTTCCCCAATTTGTTGTCCTGTTGTTTTTTTGTTTCCCAGAATCTGTTTAGTTTAAACGTTTAACTTTTGTTTTTAAATATGAAAGCCTTAGTGTTCTTATTCAATATTTCTTTACAGTGTTTTCCTTATACAGAGAAATTATGCACAAATATATGTTGCACAGATTTATAAAAAGTGATTGTTAAAAATATCCCCAAAAAAATGTACATGAATAATTTGGTTGAATTAATTATGTAGTACGCTGTAAAGGTTAGAAAACGCAAAAGCAAGTGCCAAGTCACAGAAAAAAGGGGCACTATTTGATGGAGTGCTCTGTATTAAATTTTCAGTAATTTTAACAGTATCTGTGACAAACCAACTGACTAGCTTTTCAGTTTCCAAAAGCCATACAAGCTTAATCACAAGTGCCAGTGAAAAGGTTAACAAGCAATATTTTCCCCATTCTAGTTCTGCCTCAAGAGTTGACCCTCATCTGACTCTATGAACAATACCCCTCTTTCACCACATTTTAATACTATTGCAGTCCCACTGCTTTGCCAACCAAGTCACTTTTAAATTCAAGTCCATTTCAGCGTAACGACTGCAAAGCTATTGTGCATCTGCTCACAGGCACAGTGTAATAACAACTTTCACAATGTAATAGCACCATAATGAATTATTATAGCACATACTCAGCCAAGAGTACATAATACATTAGAGGTGTCAATAACCGATTCCCAAGATATATCCTTCAATAGGTCAGCCAATCTTGGTGTTAGTAAGTTCACATAATACAATACAGTATGTGGAATAACTTTCTTGTATAAGTCATCCTTTGAAAAAGCAGTACATATAAACTTATAGTAGCAAAATACAGAACAGAACTCCACAACGTGATACTCTCAGTGACTTGAGCTAAGGAACTTCCATCTCAACGTTCATCACAGCTGGAGATTCAGTTAATAAATATTTACTTGTATGCATGTACTGTGCCTCAACTACAAGCTTTGTGAAATGCAAATAATCACAATACTGTGGTCTTGGAATGGATCAATAGAATAATATATTGGGATCCCAATTGCCTAATGAATTTTGAGATCAGTCTGCTTTGTCTTTCACAAACATATTTCAAGGACAAAGCTAACCTTATATTTTCCATTTCACGGTGTATGCATGTGGACAAGAATTGGTTCACAAAAAGACTGCAGTGACTGGGAGTTATAATCCTGCTGTGAGCACAGCGGGAGTATCTAGCATCAAAAAGAAAGAGTCCGATAATGGCAAAAAAAAAAGATTAATCCAAAAAAGGAATCATACATCTGGAAAATGTATACTTAAAAGGTAGTGGATGGTTATATACAATGAAGAAGAAAAATAATGTTACACTAGAAAACACAATGGATCACTATAAACAAAGTCTTGTCTCTTCCACATTTCTTTTCAAGGCTGCTATCAAAATAAATCTGAAACATTTGTCCGTGGCTATGAAAACTATCACAACAACATTACTAATGTGTTTGGTACTGGAATGGGATTACTGAATAACCATAACACCCACACCCAGATGATAATTGGTATTTATGAAATGCAGATCTCCCACATATATTCACTCAAACATACACACAGGAAAGATTTTGTTTTGCAGAGTGCCTAAAAACAATGTGAAATGATGTAACATTGCTGGTGTACCGTGTCCATGGTAACAGAGGCTTCAGACTGCCTATCCTTGTGCATCAGTTACATCCGTGGTCTCAAAGCATATGGCTCGTAAAGCTGGTCAGTACAAACAGTTACCAAATTGTGCAGCATCACTATTTTTTTTGACCGTTCAAATAAGCTGTGCATATTTGTATTATTTTTCAACATATATATTTTCTGTTGTTATAGGAATTACAAAATGTTGCTACAAGAGTTACGGATTATTTATTTATTTGTGTGTGTAGAACATAAACAGAGCAAGATAACTAATCTTATAATCACAGGATTTGAAAGTACTTTCCATGAGTCAAAGTATGATTCTAGGCATGTCAGGGCATACCTACTTATAAAAAAACAGTATTGAGCAGCTTGGAGTGAGATAATATGAGTGAGACATACTAATAAGATAGAGGAACAACAAAGCAGGGGTAGGTGTTTAACCCCCAAAACAATCTATTTAGAAGGTTAAATCTTTTTTTTTTTTCTAGAAAGGAAATGCGTATATACTTAACCAACTAACTTGGTGTTTCCCTGTTTGAATAAATGCCATTAAACTGACAGAATCCAGATTTAAATTAACATCTGTCACTGGCATAGCTATACAAAGTAATGGTTACTATAGAAAAGAATTAGGGTTTTCTTCCAGTTTCTCTAACATTTTTTTCTCTGATAAGGATGAAATCTATATTGCAGTTTCACTTATGGTAAAAACTCACCCTGGTCTAGGACCTCCTCCTCTTCCCTTTTGGGCTGCTGTAGAACAGAATGTTCCTTTACATCTTTAGGATCTAAAATGTATTTATACAGTACATTATAAAATGACATGGTTACCCTTACACTACTAGTTCACTCCCAATTAAAATGTTGTGGAAACAATAAAAGAGATTTTACAAAATGTGGGTAAAAGTAACATATGCAGGCCAGTAAATGTAAGGGCCCAGGTAATATATTCATAAAATGTGTTAATATCGTGTTATCTTATCATATTATCCAATTTCACTTAAAAAAAATAAAATAAAACAAACTTTGGCACACCCTCCAATTCCACAAACACATACTGTACTTCACGCTTGCACATCTGTACCTCAAAGAATCATTAATAAATGTCTGTAGAACATTTGAGTTGTCTAGGCATCTTATATCCCCAGAAAGATCATTGTACACATTACTTTGTAAAACAGTAAAACGTACTGTTTTGCTTGCTATCCCAGGTAAAGAATATATTTTACCTGTGTGAGGTCCATGTCCATGCATCATCATCATCATCATCTCCTCCTCAGGGCTGACCGGAATTGGAATGTTAGCCTCTTCAGGAATATTTCTGAACATGTCATTGTTACCACCTTGCGTGCAGCTCATGTATGGAATAGCTTGTTTTGCATCCATGTAATACATGACATAGAAATTGCACATTTCATCTGCTGAAGTGCTCCTGTCGACATTAAAAGAGACACAAAAAGCAGCAAAGTATGTAAATCATTAACATTATTTTAATATTAATTAACATTAACAGTATAACCAATTGTTAGTTAGTAATGCAAATGGTAGTTCTTTCTTCAACTGTTTTTTCCCCCCCACCATTCTCATTCAATATGCACCATTCTATACAATTTTAATTAGTTATCACAGGCAGCAAATAGAGGCACGGAGGCGTTCTATTTACCACTTGGAAGAATACATCAATGTCTACTTTCCTCACCGGTGTCATGAAACATTCATTTATTCACCATGGCAACCGTAATGACATGGAAGAGACACGCAGACACAAAAAGAAAGTTCCAAAAAAAGAAATGGGTTTTTCCATGCATTAAAAAATCAGGTTCCCAAGAGACTACAGGAAGCAGCCATTTCCTTTGCTTGGTGATGCTTTTACAAGTCTCTGGGCTCACATTGTCAGTGTACCTGTCACAGCCTGGAACACCAATGGAAGGTGACGGAGGGCTGGAATTACAATGTTTTTTTTCTTTCTCTGATTCACATGAGACAACGCCAAAGTGACAGTAATGACATAAATACTTAGTTAAAAGTACAGTTAACAGGCTTACAATGCAGTGCTGTCTGTGTCATATCTACAGCTTCACTTCACACATAGAAAGGACAAGAAAGAAAATGTATACAAAAAATAGATCCAAAAACAAAAACAAAAAAACTACTTGTTACTTTCAGGAATATGTAGCCCTTCTATTCGGTTTCACTAGAACAGCAAGCTAAACTGCTGAATGTATTTAGCTTTCTTGTATTAAAGCATGACTTTTTCTTCGACATGCAAAGTATTCTTGATTTGTCTGACGAATTATAATATTTACCAGTACCCAGAGAACTGCATAAATGGTGAACCATATAGAAAAACAAAATGCTTACCAAGGTACTGAAAACGCAAACCACATCTTAAATATGATGTTATATATATATATATCTTTTCAATTATAATAATGGCTTCTTCAAACTGAAGGTCACGCACCTTACATGGGACACCCCACAAATAGGACTTCCTTTCTGTTAGTACAATCATGTGGGGTACATGTCCAGTGTTGTCCACTAACTTTTCTGTGCACTTACATTTTTCAGGATTAAAAAAACAAACAAACAAAGTCTCTCTAACAGGAAAAAATCCAACGAAGGCCAAATAAAATAATAGATGAATCAATTTAAAACTCACCCAATGTATGTAGTACTTGTCTTTCCCTCCCCTGTAAAGACACATCTAGCAGCTATTGTGTCTCCATATCTGATATCAACAGCACTGCTTACTGGGTAGAATGCCTGTGGAAAACCAGAAAATTAAACCAGTGAAGGCATGAGCATGAGGTAAATCAACAAACAGAAAGTGTTTACAAGTAGGGTTCACACGAAGTAAAAAATGCAACAGGTAGAGAAGACAAGCACAGGAGCATGTCAACTACATATCCTAATAATGTAACATATAATGCAGAGTGTACCACAAAAAAAAAAAATCAACAACCACCACACATGCTCACATAGATCTGTCTAATCACCTCTCAATAGCTTAATGTGTGGAATCAAGATTTTGACACCCACTACTCAATATCTGAGTCTATGCAATCATGCCTCTACAGCAGGGGTGCACAACATACGGCCCGCTGACTGCTTTAATATGGCCTGTAAGGACTTTTATATTATAAATGAAAAACAGCCCACGCCTTTAAGAAAATACACACTGTCAAAAAAAAAAAAAAAATATTAAATCAGAAGTTCTACGTCAGCCACCGCTCACTGGAAACAAGTAGCGTTCGAAAGAGAGCACCCACACGTGACTCACACCCAGGGAGTGTGAGTGGTAGACACCTCAAAATGCCTTGTATCATGTTAGCCAATATAATTACAGTATAACTTGACAGACAGAGGTGATTAAAGTTTAGAAGTGCGTGGAATATCCACAAGCCCAGCCCATTTGGGCGGGATTCTGTCATGTTAGCCAATAGTAATATAGTACAGTAGACCTTGGAAAGCATGGCGTAAGGTTCAGAAACAGGCGCCAGCTAGATGCTAAACGGAAGACAGCAATTCACGTTTATGGTTGTTGCTCTGCGATTATTTGAGGTAAAATATTTTTATACTTTCACAAAACTACGGTAGGCTGCCTCTGTAGCGTCTGAAAACATGTCTCTGTCAAAGCCATGTACAAGTAAAAAAAAGAAAAATTGATCTTGAACACAGAAAATTTAACCAGGAGTGGACAGAAAAATATTATTTTGCTGAATCCAAATGTGCCTCATTTGCCTTGAATGCGTCACAGTTGCCAAATACAATATACGGAGCCATTATGAAACAAAACATCCCAAACACAAAGAATTGCTGGGAGAAGCACGAACAAAAAACTGGAGTCTCTCAAAATACAACTACTGGTGCAGCAAGGTGTTTTTGAACAGAAAACGAAGAAATCTGAAGCTGCTACAATAGCAAGTTTCAACGTCGCGCAGCAAATTGCAAAATCATCACGTCCCTTTACCCATGGGGAATTCGTAAAAGACTGATGCAAATATGTGATGCTGTTTGCAAAGAAAATAAAGATTCCTTTAAAAAAGTTTGTCTTTCCAGAATGACTATGCAGAGATGCACAGCAGACATGTCTGGAAATAGCTATGATCAGCTAAAAAGCAAATGCAAAAATATTGTGTACTTCTCTGCTGCTCTGGACGAAAGCAACAATGCCACTGGTACAGCCCAACTTTTAATTTTCGTTCGTGGAGTGACAGAAACATTTGAAGTAAACCAGGAGCTGGCATCTTTAGTTTTTCTGCATGGAAGAACCTCTGGATCTGACATCTTTAATGCTTTTAAGAAAGCTGTTGAAGATTTAAATTTGCAGTGGGATAAATTGGTGGGGGTGACAACCGACGGTGCTCTGGCTATGGTTGGCAAGACTAACGGTTTTATAGGGTGTTTAAAAAAGCACATCGGGGATCGAGCTGTGCTGCTGAAGCAGTATCACTGTATAATACACCAGAAGGCCTTGTGTGCAAAACACCTGAAGTTTAAAGAAATTATGGACTTTGTTGCATCCACCGTTAACTTTATTCGTTCGCGATCTTTGAATCACCGTGAATTTCAGTCTTTTTTGGAGACTACCAGCGCCACTTACAGTGACCTGATTTATCACAATGAAGTGAGATGGCTCAGCTGGGGCAATGTCCTAAAGAGGTTATTTTCACTGTGAAAAGAAATAAAACATTTTCTGCAAGAGAAGGGAAGAGACACGTCTGTCGTGGAAGAAAGCAACTGGATTGCTGATCTGGCTTTTTTGACTGATGTCACAGGACATTTAAATTATTTAAACCTAAAGTTATAAGGAAGTCAGCATCTCATTTGTGATTTGTTTGAGGCAGTGTGTGCATTTGAAATGAAATTAAAGCTGTTCACAAACCAGCTCGAGAAAGGGCAGCTGACACACTTTGAAACATGTCAACAAGCCTTTCCGTGTGAAGAGACATACAACTGGAAACGCCATGCAAGTGTCCTGAAAGAACTACATGGGCTGTTTGCCAGCAGATTTGAGCAATTCAAGAGCGAGCAAGCCTTTTTTAAACTCTTCACGGATCCCTTCTCTGTTGATGCAGAAAGTGTACCTGACGATCTCCAGCTTGAAGTTATTGAACTGCAGTGTTCCACTGCGCTGAAGAGCAAACACAGGGACCTGCCTCTCCTAGAATTCTACCCATCACTGGACCACAATCAGTTTCCTAATCTTAGCAGAGAAGCTTTGAAATTGCTGTCTTTGTTTGGAAGCACTTATATCTGTGAACAGGTGTTTTCCCTTATGAGGCTAAACAAGGTCACACCTCAGAACAAGGCTGACAGATGATAACCTGCATGCAGTGCTTAGAGTAGCCACCACTTCACTGGAGCCCAATATCTCTCAGCTGGTAACTGACAAGAACTGCAACATCTCCCACCGATTAATTGGACTGCACCCCAGAGTGAATGGAAGTACTAAAAACTTAACTTCATTGTGAACTTGGCCAGTTGTCTTTTTCGTGATCTGGCCCTCACAAAAATAAGGCTGTGCACCCCTGCTCTACAGGAAGCCTCTACAGGTGTTATAAAATGGCAAAAAATAACAATAAAAAAAGAAACAAACATTTATTCTTTGTCAGCACTTTCTCTATTGTGTCCTCTGTTTCTTTTGCAAAGTCGCTGATTTTTCCACAGGGACCAAGGATGCAATCATTCTTAAAACAGTACTGAATCAAATTGCTAAGACAGAACAGCTGCGAAAGGTCACTGATGAAGTGAGTTCAGGCAGCCCATGTGTGTTGTCTGCAAAGCTACAGATTACACAGCTAATATTCAGGATTTGCTTGGTAATCTTAACAAAAAAAGAAAGTGTAAACAAGTATATCAGTAACACACATCCTCATCCATACTGAAAATACAAAATGACAGCTATGGCATCAGTACAGCATCGCACTTCCATAGTAGATGTAAAAATATCGATCATTACATTTGCATGTTGTACTTACTGTACACCATATTCCTAGATTCTGATATTCAAAATAACTTGTTCCATAGAATGTCCTTACCAAGTGTAGATATATTGACCGCGCTTCCATAATTCTCCAGAATATAATAGACCTACTCTCAATAACTTGTGCCATGGATGTCATTCCCATGTTTCATCACAATTGGGTTAAGTGGTTCTCTCATTATTTGTTCTCTCATTATTTGTTATTGCAGAGTATCAGCGTCCCCCGCAGGGGACAATAAGTGCAGTTCAGCACAATCCAGTTAAAGCTATACAAGAATTCAGTAAGGTTATGAATGCATGTAATCTTAGTTTGCAATGTCTCTACATTATTAGCTCTACTTCTGGGTGTCCACCTCAGGGTATGAAATAGCCATTTTATGGCCTACAGTACCATCCATGCCAACCCTTGGTTTGATGTTAAATAACAATGCAGTAAAGCAACTAAGGGTCAGTGCTCAATGAAGTGGAGTTAATCCCTTTACTATTTGTATGTAATCCAATATCTTAGAACAATAAATAGAAAATGTGTATGCATACTGTAATGCAATCCTTCTTGACTACTGGTATTCTTCTTAAACTGCAAATGATTGGTATAGAAATAATATTTTAAATGATTTGTTTCATTTTTGTTTCTTGCATTGGTGGGGTGACTATAATGCTAGAAAACAAGTCCATGTGTTGCATTTGCATATAGAAACAAGACACGTTCCGGTTCCTCAATCCAGTTCATCCTTACTTATTGTTTTAAATTATTGATTTGAAGATTTACTCCAAGAGGTTATTCTCGCTGCAATTTTAAACACCATGTATAATTCATTTCAATGTTAAATCTTTAAGCAACGCCTCTTGGAGCTTAAATGTGTCGGTTTTCATACTGCTATGACATGAGAAAGGGGGGAGGGGGGCACTGCTGTTATCCTGCACCACAACAATATATTTCAACATTTGAGATTATAATATCTAGAATGTGATCTGTCACTGATTACATTTTATAACTTATACAGATTGATATATCTGCTGCATCATACAAGATATCTGGTTTGTAATGATGACAGGCAGCGATTTTAACCTCTAACCGCTGTTCCAACAATAAATAATTTAAGATCAAGCTCTGTTTCAAAGCAGGCCTCTTGCTGTCCCATTCGGTAAAGTAGTCAGCCTCTCTAATGCAGAAAAGTCAACCTCAATCAGTTTCGCTCAAGTAAAACAAACAAACAAACGAACGCACATCTGCCTCTTTCCCAGTCTTTTTTTTTATCAAAGCCATCTTACAATATTAAAATGTCCTCATTAAATGGAAATGAAAGCATATACCTGGGGTAATTGAGGACTCTGTCTGCCAATTAAAGTCCACTTCCCATCTCGTACTCTGTATCCACTTACCACTTTACCTGAAAAGGAAAAATAATTTGGTTTACATAAGATTACTTTGTGTTGTAACTGAAATACCAGTGCAAACAAGATGAATGAACAGCATTTAAATCATGTCCTAACTTACAGCTGCTGTTTCCCACGATCACATTCAATTTTGGACCGAAGTATGATCCCTGGGTGACTGTGTACTACAAATGCTTTCCAGTTTGTTTTTCTTCTTGAATAAAACATAATTTATTCATCGATGTATGAATATTAAAACTATTTTGTAATGTAATTGACTTTTTACTATAATACACACATTAAAGTTTTCCCTAGCTGATCATTTAAAAGGAAATCAGGCAAACAGTTTGGACATCCAATTACCAGTACTTTTTCTTGTCAAATAAGCAGGTACAATAACTTTACTGACCTGTTCTAATTTCCATTAGATAAAATAAAGCATTTTCCCTTAATGTCATTGAATATTGACAGTACAAACCCATGAATAAGGTCCATTCGACAAGACATCCTTACCTAAACGATGTGTGTGTGTTCGGAATGCAAAAGGGTAAATTGGATACTTCCTGTACATGCAGGCAATGTCAGCATTAACAACTGCAAACAAAATAAATAGAAATTACTGATAACCAAAAGCACAACATCAACAGATATCATTAAATAACTAGACCATTTTTAAGATATGCAAACCCAATGATCAATGCCTTGCAACTTACAAACTGGATCTTTTGGAATTATGCAGCAAATCTAAACAAATATATAGGTTACTGTTTCTGATTGTCTATGTTCATATAGGTTACATAAACATTAAATAATAACAACACTACTACGACTACTACTACTAATAATAATAATAATAATAATAATAATAATAATAAATGATGTGCGCTAAAGGAGTTTTTCACTCCCAAATTGTGTTTAATATGTCTGGGTTAGAAAGCAACAGTGTGTTCAAACACGTCCAACAGCCGAACAAGTTTTGGACCATATTTGAATACCCTGGAGTGTGTTATTATGCTGATAAAATGACACCCCACTGCATATCCCACTCCTACCAAAGTGAATTGCTTGTCAAATGAATCAAGCAGAGTGGTTCTGAAAGTTCTAAGCCATGCTGGTATGGTGATATCTTTGCACAGGTTGGAACACTTGTTAGCCAATGAGATTGCTTCCTCTATTCTTGAATTTTATAAACTTGGTTAACAGTATATTACATCTTTATAGGGTTGATCCTTTTTCAGTAATGGCAAACAGACAAAAAGGGAGAAAACATATTCAGGCAAGAATACGTTCATACATGGGAGAACAATGGGACAGCCATCCAGGTTAACAAAAATGATCAATAAACATATCTTCATTTAAAAGGCTGGTCTTTTTATCTATCAGAAATGTCTTCTTTCTACATATACCTTTGTTGTACCGTGGGACTGGAACACAAATAATTAATGTGTATCAACTTTGACATCCTACGGTTATATGACTAAAAGGACAGCCACAGCAGTTGCAAACCACACAGCATGCTTTTTCTCATCTAAAAATTGATTTTTCCCCGGATTGTCGGCAAACACATTTCAGCTACAGAGACTTGCTCTATGAGGCGATGTCCACAAAACACCATTCTATAAAATCATGAATTTCACACACAAACAGTTTTTTCTTGTTTTTGAAAAACCCATCACACAATTCTAACATCACCACAGCAAACATCTAACCTTTTCTTCTCCTCAGCTGGTGCACAACAAAGAAAACCAATAAGAATTCATAACATGCTGCTATTTTTTGGTTTGTTTTCTACCACAAGATGGGCCGGGCAGTTTTTGGTCTGTCATTACTCCCAAGACCAGACATATCTACCATAATATAAGTGTCTACCATAATATACATTTAAATGATGATTATTTTTTTATGCAATAATATATAATTGAATGTGTACTCAGCTTTTTTACACTGCAAGTTATGGAACAGGCAATGACAACGAGGATTAACTAGCTTGAGAATTGAATAGTTACAGCTTTCGGAACAAAAGGGTGTAAATGTTAGCACAGTATATATCACACACAATGCTTTTTAACACTGTTATTGAGCTGCCGGTAAATCTCTATTTGTTCTGGACGGGGTTAGACGATCACGGCTTTTGAAATTTAATTTCATCCTGGAAATACTTGAACATGTTTACTGAAGGCAAAATCTATTTACATGTATTAATTAAGCTGAATCATTTTAGCGTTACTTTAAAGAGTCATGATAGCAATCTTTGTAGGGAATAAGATCACTGGCAATCCAAAACAAATCTATTAAGATACACTGCAGCAGTATACTTCCGAAAATGAATTAAGAAAAGGAAGCTCTACAGGACATGGTGCTAAACACAGTTGGGGTCTTGCTTTGTTATCAACATATAACCAAGCACTTTCTTGATCATCTATGCAGAGTGACGTAGTATTTTACCGATAGCCCTTATTACCAGGCGGTCTTTGAAAAACAGCAAGAAACCAGAAATCATAGTTCTTTCATTTGCAGTAGAAAACAAATAATTGTGCAAAATCCCTGAAACACCAAATGTATAATTTGATTAAACTAAGTTCAGTCCTGGAAAATTAAGAGCAGCAACAACACCACAAATCCAAAAATCCAAAGCAGCATTATTATTTTACTACTCACAATGTCCAATGTCAGATGAAACATCAAAAGGATGTAAATGCTGAGCAGTTACAATGAAAATGATAAATCAATTCCATGACTTTCACTCACCCTTTTTCCCTGGAGGTATAACCGTATCCACAGACATGAGGAGATACATGCCAGCAATCAAAGGCTGTCTGCAGCAAGAAATGGACATATTAATTTTTACAAAAGAACAGCTGTTACAATCTCTTACCCGCTCTGTTAAATGTATAAAACAATGTATTATTATACACTACTAGTGTAGAGTACAGTTAACGAGAACTTAATCTTGTTCAAAGGTACAAAAAAAAAAAAATGGAGCAAGAACAGTGATTTTTTTTAAAACTAAACACACTCCGTTTTCATAAAGGGCATTGTTTAAAAATCAGATGTAATGTTCAATGCATGTCTGCATTTTACTTGATTTTATCCATATTACATAGGAGTACTACTCAGGACACTAAGGAGGTATACCTTATCAATAATGCCTCTAGCGCTCCTATGGCAATGAAACAGTTCTCTCAATATATTTTCTCGGGTTATCAAATGACACATACTAAAGCAGTATGATATCCACACTTTCCACACTAGCCCTCAGTGTGAAGCATTTTGCAGTCACAATCAGTCTCGCTCCTTACAACATCACATGGCATCAGCCTATAAACAATACTTGGTATCCAATAGCAATGAAAGTAATAATTTTACTATAAAAATGATTGTATACTTTTTAAATATCATTACATTTATTGGAGAAGAAAACAGGTATTTCATAAATATCTCCTTTTGTCCTTTACTGTAAATTGTGGTGTACAATGATGAGGATTCTAAAGGAAACACTTACGGTTTAGATGTCATTCTAAGAGAAACTCCGGAACAGTCCTTGTGGTTATCTGAAAATTAAAATCAATATTAAATGGTAAGGACAGACAATATACTGTTTAATGTTATATATTAATGTTAATCACATTGTAGTCTTTCCTAAATAAATGGATATACATTTTCCATGTGGACATGCTCTCATTATCAGAATATCAAGGTTTAATAAAAGTAGAAATAAAAATATTAAGGATACAATTAAAAACAAGTGATTTACTATCAATCAATATCAACAGCATGAGCTCACCAATTCATTTATTCTCAATTTTCAAAAAATGCAGGAAAATAAACTGTTTTACTTTACATATTACTCAAAATACAATACAATACAATACAATACAATACAATACAATACAATATAATGCATTTAAAAAAAATATTTACCAAACAGGGTTCTCAATCTGTGGTTTATCACAAACGTGTTAAATATAAAAAAATATATATTTCCAACTTTGGAGAATGTTAACAATCTGGCCAGTCAAAAATGCCTACTTTCTTCTCAGGTATAAAAGACTAAAGGATCAAATAATGTGCAAATAGTCTAAATAATCATACATATTGAATGAAAACAGTAAATCTCAACAATTAAAATAAGTTATTTTTTTGCTTTTAAATTAGAATAAAAAATAACATTATAATTAATAATTTATTTAGCAGACGCCTTTATCCAAGGCGGTTTACAGAGGCTAGGGTGTGTGAACTATGCATCAGCTGCAGAGTCACTTACAACAATGTCTCACCCACAAGACGGAGCACAAGGAGGTTAAGTGACTTGCTCAAGGTCACAGTGAGTCAGTGAGTGAGCCGGGATTTGAACCGGGGGGGCGGGGGACACCTCCTGGTTACAAGCCCTTTTCTTTAACCACTGGACCACACAGACTCTGAGGTACTGTACGATTTATAAAGAAAGAGAACCCGATTAACACAATGTTACCAATATTCTTACTTAAGGCTTACACTATTTCTTTTTTATTCAGCTTGGAGAACTTTATTCAGACTGTCCTGGGATTTTGTGACTCATTGGATTGACAGTATCACATGAAGCTTTTCACCTGAAGCTCCTCAGCTTGACTGGAGAGGTATTAATTGCGAGAATATCATTTAAAAATAACTAATCTTTGTATTATTAATTTTGAGAGGGGGCGAGGGGAATGGGCAAACATATGTGAAATTAGTTCTGGTGGTCTCACCCAGATGTCCACAACTAAAAAACCTCAAATACAATTTCCATAACCGAATAGACACTGAGGCAGACTTTTGAAAAGACCAACGATTAGTCAGCAGAGCAGGCGGAACGATCCTCTTGCTCCCGAGAGGGTACTCTCCTCCACCACCTCCCAAGGGCAGGGCCGTAGCTTATTGGCAGTGAGGGAAAAGTGTGCTGCAGCTGCCAGTGGTGTACCTGGTGTGGATAAACAGAGGGTTTCTGCCCCCAGTGCTGTCAATTAAAAAAATAAAATAAAACACAAAACAAAACACTAAAGCATGCGAGATGCATACTAATTCTGTTCTCATCTAAAAACCTATTATCTAGCAGCCCTGTTCGTCATCAGGCGACCAGTACAGACTGAGCTTTGTTAATTATGTTAGAGGGAAGATCTTCTTGCTAAAGTCACTACAGTAGCTGTAATGCAACTCTTCTGGGACTGATGTCAAGTACAGTATATATTAATAAAAAGTTAATCTTGTTAAAAAGTTCAAGCACAGGCATAAAGCCCTTTTCGTTCTCTTGCTAGCACGGAGCATCTCCTGGGTAATGTGATAGGGATTTGTGATTGTGATTAATCAGTGTTTGAAAATCAATGAGGTTATCCATCTCAAGCACGACACTCAGCAGGAGGCATCTCACTTGTGCATAATGTTGTATTCTTTTGTCCAGGTCACCTAATTATGTGCTTTTCTTATGCTGTGATACAAACAAACAGGTGTGACAGTCTTTTTGCTCTTCAGGATCTGTTTTGTTTTGAGTTATGTCTTTACTCATCATTACACTATTAACATGTGGTGAGAAAAGGCTGTGCTTGCTGTGTATGGATGTGTTTCAGTGTTTGCTAAACAGCATGGAGTGGACTAAATGGCCATTCTTTCCATATGATTTGCCAAATCAACAATGTTAGATTGCTAACACACTGCATCCAACTTATGAATTAGTAAAACCGATTCAGGCAATAACATTTTGACCTTTCAATATTACACAACAAAAAATAAAAAAGTATAATTTCATAAATGATTGGGAAAAAAAGCAAAATAACCGGTGCTTTATAAACAAAATTGTTTGTTGCGGTGCGTAGACCAAAACTATAAAGAGAACCAAAAAAAGGTCAGCGCTCAAAAATGAGAAGTTATTTCCTTTATTTGAAATTAAATACAAGTTCGTGACTGAGAACTGCACATTTAAAAAAAAAAAAAAAAAAAAAGTTTTAATTTAAAATAAAAGGAAATAATTTCTAATTTTTGAATTGGGACCTTTTTTGGATTTCTTCATAAATGATTGGAAAAAACATATATCTGGACAACCAAAACCAAAGACTATAATGCATGTTTGCTAAATCTCTGTACGTCGCCTTGGATAAAGGTGTCTGCTAAAATAAACAATAATAATAATAATAATAATAATTAATAATAACAATAATCATCAAACTAGAGAACTCCTTAAAATGCCAACTGAAATATACTGAGGAATGTAATGCATATTAAACAACATCTCAAGGGATAACTGTGAAGGTCAGACACACATTAGTGATGCAAGAAAAAGGCAAAAACTGTTTTTGCATTTACTCCAAGATAATGTTACGACAAGACACCTGCATAAGTATAACTGAAATATGTAATAAAACAGGAATATCTGGTTTGTCTGGTAGTTCTTGATCCAAATTGTAGTGTCCTAGTATCTGAGCTAGGCATCCAAGTCACTCTCCTCAAGGGCAGACGTAGCTACATTACCCAGTATGCCTACTTTTCTTGTCTATCAGTAATTTGTCTGGGGGTCTGAAGCAGTAACTGCTATGTTTACATTGCAATTATTGAGTCTACGTGCGCTGGTACATGCCTGACTAACTTTCCAATATATTTACTGACTTATCAAATCACAGCGTGATACTTTTCTTGATTTCTGTGGCTGTGCTGCCAAGAATAAAACCAGTTTTATTACATGATCATGTCAGCTCTGTTCACTAACTCAAAGATGTATCAGCACAAATCGATCTAGGTTACTTTTATAAATGCTTATTAACAAGCAGAGACACCCAATTATCCAACTCCTCAGACGACACACATTTTGTTTTAAAATAAGGTGTTTTGGAGAATTGAGGTTGCTCTGAATTTACCATAAGCGGGATAATGGTGACATGACGTGAGTGTGGATTATCCAGTGTTCAGAATAATCACGTGACAGTTGTATGGTTTTGTTTGCCTATCCCACTTACACAGGTATTCGTATTATTGCCTTTCTTTCCACAAATTCACCTCAACAGCAAATTCCCTACCGCTTTACCTGCCTTCCTGTTAACTTCAACAACAGAATTTAGAATGAGTAGCTTTTTATTTTCTATCATTCAGCGACATTACCAGACACAAAATTCAGCAAGTGGCAGCCAACACTAGCAAGACAAGGCTATTAAGTCAACAGCAAGAGCTGATTGAGCTGAGAAAACAAGTGTCCACTCCTGCAGAGTTCCAGACTGAAGTGTACACTTGTTGAATACAGAATCAACTGCAGCCTCACATCTTTATTCACCCAGTTCCCTTGATCTTCATGCTTTCATTTCAAACACAGCCTATGAAATTATTTAGATATGAAATCACCAGCACAAATATAGCCAAAAAACATGAATGTTATTCAGGAATTCTGTATGAAATAAAAGCAACCGTTAAGTAACAAAGAAAAACACATTTCTGTTTATGCAGAAACAGGCTTTATAAGAGATCTTACCCCGAAATGCTGCAATATCTCCATAGTGAATCTGAAGCACAAAATGTGTAATTCCAGCATCACTACCAACTTTAAATCCAACTCCTAAGAATGAGGAAAAAAAAAAAAGCATTTCAATAAACGCAACAATGCTTTGCTTTCTTATTTTAAACATTTGGGGATTTATTAATAATAATAAAAAAAGTTGTTTAAAGGTCTCAAATGTACAAAACATAGCAACCTACAACTACTCAGAATCTCATTTTATCTGAAGCAAATGGAATATCTCGTGGTCAGCTACTTTTTATTAATATGCAAGCTAATAATTAGAAAATAAAGGCAGCAATCACATGAGCATAAATATAGGACATTTAAATGAAATGATTTTGGTACCTCGGGGTAATTTTGTCGGTGGAGCGTCCCTCGCCCACGCATACATAATGTTAGCTGTATCTTGGCAGGTTCCTTGTACACCACCACAGTCCCTATTAGAGGAATATAGATTTGAGATAATGAATAATTGCATCAATACAGATAGTCCATATTGTTTTTGGTAATACCAATGAACACATGCAGATTGTTAACCACCATTATAAAATCAATTTAGTATAATATGGTCAACACCTAAAACACCAGTTTGAGATGGGTGAGCTGAGAAAGAAATGCAGCTTAGGCTTGTGACGACACACAATATTAACAACCTTGCTATGGTTAACTTGCTACATGAAACTGCAATCTCTTTTCCTAATGAAGGTAACTTAACCATAATAAATCTTCAAAAGAAGCACAAAAGATCAATTAGATAATGCAAACTACACCTCAATTCCAAAACAAAAACTTGCATAATCATGTTTGTTAGTTGCTGACAAGAAAAAAAAGTATATATATATATATATATATATATATATATATATATATATATATATATATATATATATATATATATATATATATATATATATATCAGTGGATACACAATGGAACAAGACAGCAGATGTCTTCAGTGTATAATAGCATTAAAAGCTTCAAAACTTTGTATAGGATTTGAATAGCTAAATAGCTTCCTAAATGATGAAACCAATAGAAAATATGCTATTTCAGGAGGTTTTGCTAAACCATATTGAGAATTCAACGTGAATTTTGACAACGTTAAAAAAAAAAAAAAACACGCACACACCTTGGCAAGGCTTCAGATGGACATTTAAAAGTAATTCTAAACACGACACTGAAACAGGTTAGAGGTAACACTTTGCCAGTCCACACTTCGTTAAGAGATAGATAGATATATATAGATAGATAGATAGATAGATAGATAGATAGATATATAGATAGATAGATAGATAGAT
This sequence comes from Acipenser oxyrinchus oxyrinchus, assembly GCA_030684275.1. Classification (NCBI taxonomy): domain Eukaryota; kingdom Metazoa; phylum Chordata; class Actinopteri; order Acipenseriformes; family Acipenseridae; genus Acipenser; species Acipenser oxyrinchus. The sequence goes on along the minus strand of CM060248.1, from coordinate 23,358,345 downwards.
AGATATAGATATATATATATATATATATATATAAATATATATATATATATATATATATATATATATATATATATATATATATATATATATATATATATATATATATACACACACACACACACACACACAGTATATATATATATATATATACACACACATATACACACACACTACCGTTCAAAAGTTTGGGGTCACTTAGAAATTTCCTTGTTTTCGAAAGAAAAGCAAATTTTTTGTCCAGTAAAATAATATCAAATTGATCAGAAATACAGTGTAGACATTGTTAATGTTGTAAATGGAAACGGCTGATTTGTTATGGAATATCTACATAGGCGTACAGAGGCCCATTATCAGCAACCATCAGTCCTGTGTTCCAATGGCACGTTGTGTTTGCTAATCCAAGTTCATCATTTTAAAAGGCTAATTGATCATTAGAAAACCCTTTTGCAATTATGTTAGCACAGCTGAAAACTGTTGTGCTGATTAAAGAAGCAATAAAACTGGCCTTCTTTAGACTAGTTGAGTATCTGGAGCATCAGCAATTGTGGGTTCGATTACAGGCTCAAAATGGCCAGAAACAAAAAACTTTCTTCTGAAACTCGTCAGTCTATTCTTGTTCTGAGAAATGAAGGCTATTCCATGCGAGAAATTGCCAAGAAACTGAAGATCTCGTACAACGCTGTGTACTACTCCCTTCACAGAACAGCGCAAACTGGCTCTAACCAGAATAGAAAGAGGAGTGGGAGGCCCGGTGCACAACTGAGCAAGAGGACAAATACATTAGAGTGTCTAGTTTGAGAAACAGACGCCTCACAGGTCCTCAACTGGCAGCTTCATTAAATAGTACCCATAAAACACCAGTCTCAACGTCAACAGTGAAGAGGCGACTCGGGATGCTGGCCTTCTAGGCAGAGTTGCAAAGAAAAAGCCACATCTCAGACTGGCCAATAAAAAGAAAAAGATTAAGATGGGCAAAAGAACACAGACACTGGACAGAGGAAGATTGGAAAAAAGTGTTATGGATAGACGAATCTAAGTTTGAGGTGTTCGGATCACAAACAAGAACATTCGTGAGATGCAGACCAAATGAAAAGATGCTGGAGGAGTGCTTGACGCCATCTGTCAAGCATGGTGGAGGCAATGTGATGGTCTGGGGGTGCTTTGGTGGTGGTAAAGTGGGAGATTTGTACAGGGTAAAAGGGATCTTGAAGAAGGAAGGCTATCACTCCATTTTGCAACGCCATGCCATACCCTGTGGACGGCGCTTGATTGGAGCCAATTTCCTCCTACAACAGGACAATGACCCAAAGCACAGCTCCAAACTATGCAAGAACTATTTAGGGAAGAAGCAGTCAGCTGGTATTCTGTCTATAATGGAGTGGCCAGCACAGTCACCGGATCTCAACCCTATTGAGCTGTTGTGGGAGCAGCTTGACCGTATGGTGCGTAAGAAGTGCCCATCAAGCCAATCCAACTTGTGGGAGGTGCTTCAGGAAGCATGGGGTGAAATCTTTTCAGATTACCTCAACAAATTGACAACTAGAATGCCAAAGGTCTGCAAGGCTGTAATTGCTGCAAATGGAGGATTCTTTGACGAAAGCAAAGTTTGAAGGACACAATTATTATTTCAATTAAAAATCATTATTTCTAACCTTGTCAATGACTATATTTCCTATTCATTTTGCTATATTTCCTATTCAAACTCATTTCATGTATGTTTTCATGGAAAACAAGGAAATTTCTAAGTGACCCCAAACTTTTGAACGGTAGTGTATGATATATATATATATATATATATATATATATATATATATATATATATATATATATATATATATATATATATATATATATATATATATATATATATATATATATATATATATATATATATATATATATATATATATATATATATATATATATATATATATATATATATATATATATATATATTTCACACACAAAGCATAACATTGCCAATATGTTTTGACCAACCAGCCTTCATCTGCAACTTTATTAGGAATTATAATGGTGTTGCACCTCTACTTGCATCAATCGTGGTCAGTAGCTACACCGTACTTCTTAATGCTTGTTCTATCTGCAGTGAGATACCAGCCAGTTCAGCACGGCACAGACTGAAACACTAATCCACTATGTCCCTTTGAGTCTAGTCATTTAAATCCTAATGCAACTAAGTAAGTATTTAGTTTGCAATTTAAACATGCATAATTATTCACTGACGCGCCACTAAATTCTGCCAAAGAGTTTAATGTTATCACGTTACTTACAGGCAGCTTTTCTCCGAGACACAGTACCACCGTATTCATCTCTCAGCCATATGTGCATTTGATTATTCATTGCATGGTTCGGAGAATTGGAGAAATCTGAAGTAAATATTTAAAACGTATTATCCTTGTCAAAACTAACAGTTGTTACATATTTACTAATCTTTCGCATATTGCTGGCAAGGAACAGAGCAGAGCACACTGCCTTACCTCCACTGGCAATCAATTCATGGCAAAACTGGCTTCAAAACTGTGCCATAGCAAGGCTACAATTCATTCATATGCAGAAACTTGAAACCCTGGCCTCAACCATTTTATCTAATTATGAAAGTTCTTGTATGGATGATGTAATGGACATGCACATAAATAGAACAGGAAGAAAAACTAAATTATTTGTGTGGTCAAATGAACGACATTAACATTTTAAAAAAGAAATTTCCTAGCAAAGCAGTGCATGTAAAACAAACAAAAAAACCCATCTACGAACCAGAACACAAGAAGATAAGACTTCTCTAAAAAGATAAAAGAAATCACTTGAAATGAATTGTGCAATTACAGATTATGAAGGACAAGTAGCCCTTTAACAAACAGCATTTAGGAACAATGCTGCAGTTCCTACAGTACTACATCTAACATAATTGCAATAGTTATAATAATTGCTTCTTTGAAATCAATTAATCATAGCATGTAAGAAATCGATTAAATCACTTATCTTATATGTTTCATATGATATCAAACTGTGGTATCACACTCAAATATTCGGTAATATATAATACATTAAAGCTAACTTGTGTGATTTATCAATTCATCAGTGAGTAAAACCTTATTTGCAAACAAGTTACTTTGACTTTCAAACAAATGGGATCTTCTGGCAGAGATACAGTACAGCAGCATTGTAACAAAACAACAAGCGACATCTCAAATGTACTCTGCATGTCAATATCAAGGCTACTAAAGTTATTTTGAATTTGCTGTATTCTGCAGGATAACCTTGATTGCACAGATTGATTTCTGGTGTTATGAACACTTTGGAAATATCAACATTGTGGTCATTAAAGGTTGTTAGGAGTCTCAAACCTAAGAGGTCTTTAAAAAGGGATTACGAACAAATAAATATTAAAAGAAATTAAAAAAGAAAACTATATATTTAATTTGTCGTACAACAGCATCCTTATCAGTTGAACAAATCTGCAAAACTAAGGGACAGAAGCCGCATACTGTATGCCCTAAACCTGCTGTGCCACCGCCCCATACTGTTTATTTGTGTAACGATCCCTTTGTCTGTTTCATTGGATACCGAATAAAATAGATGTCTCCCTGGGGTCAACACAGGAGAACCCTGCTCTTTCAAGAGACTGCAGAGGTTGCTATGGTAATGTGCACGTTTATTAGTGCTAGCTTGATAGAGGTTTTCTGCAGTGAAGTGAGACAACAGTGCGCCAACACGCATTCATTCTCTTATCTACAACAGCAAATTGTGCAGAAACGAACCACTACATTCGCATTTATTTTCTGAATTGTGCGAAACTGTATTGACATTTTTTGTTTTCCAACTGCAATTTTTATTTGATTGAGCATGAAAAAGGGGTGTCTAGCATTCTACTAGAAAATAATAATAATAATAATAATAATAATAATAATAATAATAATAATAATAATAATAATAATTTATATTATACACATTTTCTACAAGAAATACATTCTACATCATGGATTATTCCGCAATTTAAAACAGACATATAATTATATTCAACCCATAAGCTTAAACAGGACAAATATAACATGGATATAATTATGATATCTCACTGATCCTCAATCTCTGCATATTTCAATGTGCTTAAATTGATAGGATTAATAGTGTTCTTATATTTTTGTTACATCTACAATCCCTCCAAGTGGTTTCTTCTCATGATTTGATCTTCTGTGTTGTTTGTTCTGTCAGTTTCAAATGCATGTCCTCTGCAGACAGAAAAGTGATGTTAGCCCTTTCTTCTAAACCTCACACTATTTCCTTTTGGTTGCAAGGTCAAGCAGATAATTCTGTGAATACCTTACTGTCAGGACAGCACACACGTATGAAACAGGAACAACAAACAAAATACGAAAAAGTAAAATGTGGCAAATTGGACCCAATGGCATCCTGATTAATTAACACAAAAGAGACCTATTAAAAAGCTATTAAAATCAAATTTTCATGCCTCTTGCTCTTTGATTATTCCAAAAATTGAAGTATTACATACTATAAGAAGATTAAACCAAAGGGGTTATATTAATCAAAGGTTTAAATTACAGTATGTTTCACTTAAAGCTTAAAGTGTCCCATAATCATGTACAGTTTTATTATAAAACATGATTCATGAGTGACTTATCTACGGAATTATATTTACTGCCTGCAGGTTGATATGAAAATAGGCAATTATAAAAAATATAAATAAATAAATATAATAATGGTTATTTATTCGGAATTTGTCCAGAGATGCACCTTATACACGAGGGCATCCCAACAGCAGCAGTATGACATGTTACAATTAAAGACAGACAAAAAAAAAAGGAAATCAGGTACTGTATACAGGCAAGGGAATTGACATTAACAAAAAAACGGAATCCTTTAAAAGGCAAAATTCTCAATCCCCCTAAAATCAGATAAATACCTACATCCCTAAAACCACGGCCTGTTTTAGCAGGGACAAGGAGATCAGACAAGGAAGATGCAGTCAGGGAGTTTCAACTTTCTGAAGAAAAACCTTTACATCTAACATATTACTAAGTAAAAGCTGACTAGTAGTGGCACTAGTAGTGGTCTAAAACTTCTGATAATACAGGTAGTCAACAATGCATTAGAAGCGAACGCCTGACCCCAGACAGTAGGCTGCTTCAATTAACATAAGGTTGCATGATATTTAAGAAAATTTGAGATTAAATAATGTGCTAAAACTATATAAACAGTTAATATAAAAATCATCAACAACACACAGTGATTATTACGTGCGATGTTGTAACAGTGCATGTTTATTCTTCCAGTCTTCCTCGCACAGTAGTTTCAGTTTTCTCTTTCAAAGATTTACCACCACTCGGCCACTAAGTGAACTAAACTGGCAAGTCTCTGAAACTACTTGTAGCACTAGGATGATAGCAAGCTTTGTTGTAGCAAAGGGTTGAAAACTATAATGTTAACAAATGAAAATGAAAATACAATACAATTTGAAGTGCAACAAAAGGCATTTGGGGAAAACATTTAATGGTCTGTTCTACAGTACTTCAATAAAGCAAACATCTAGAATCTAGATAAATAACTGTAGTGCACTAGCAAAACAGAATGAATCATTAGCAAGATACATGATTACTAGTCATATATCTTTTAAACTGAGCCTGACAGAAAAACCATTATCATTCCTTAATTGATAACAACAGGTTCTTAAAAGGCATTGCAACCAAGTACCAGTGAAAATGTGATATTAAATTATTAATCTTGTTCCAGAGGATTTGGCAGGACTCAATGTGGATTAAAACTAACTTTACTGAAGCAATAATAATTAATGGAAATAAAAACATCCTTTTCATGGGACAGCATTGTACGAAAGAGTATCAATTCTACAGTATACAAGGCTTCCATGTCTCTTCCAGACGATCTGATGAAAAAATATTTTAGATATCTGGTGTTGAACAATGTTATCAGAAAACATCTTAATATAAGTGTGCATTTTTGCAATACATAGATGTAGATATAAAGATAGCTGCATGCACACATGCATACACACATACTGTACACGGACACATAACATTTTCCACATTTTATAAATCCACTTCTTACTGACACTGTGAAATCATTTAAATGTATCAGTTTTTAACCCTCATTCCCTCCATGGTTGAGTGTCCAGCTACAGTACAAGCGTTTGAGGCTGCAGAGTCACATCATACTTCCAAAGTTCAACTTGATTATACCATGAAACCTGATGCCAAAGTTACAACCCTGATTCTATCCCAGTCATTTTTCTTTATATATAGCTCAGAATCTAAACAAAAATAAAAATGCAGCGGCATAAAAATGCGGCTGCCTTTGAGGTACATCATTCTTACAGAAACCCTTTTTTGTACAACGCAGGTTAATACATTTGCCAGTTACTTTAACAGTTCCATACCCTATAATGACAGGTCAATCAGATTTGCATACAACATGAAAGTAATAGTCTCCTTATTTTATTGAATGGAAAAAGTTTAGAACAAAAAGTCTTAATATTAAAACTTCGCCAAGCAGGTTCAGCATCAACTCTTTGTAAATTAAAGCATATTAGGAATTTTAAATCCCCCAAATTGCAACAGACTAATAATGGTACATTTCTTACTCAAAGTGTGCCAATACATTTAACCATCAAATGTGTCAGTTAATTTAACCTTTCAGGGTTACTCATTTTTTTTTGTTTTTTATGACAAAGGCTTAGCTTCTGGAAAAGGAGGAAGACTGAACTGTTCCTCTAACTGAATCCTTACCAGTAATTATCAGTGGAAAAGGGAGATCTGCAACCATAGAGTAACATGTGATGGACAGTATTCATGCTGGCGTGAGGCTGGAAGTCAACTGCAAGACAAAAAATAAAAATAAAAGTAGTATTTTAAATTCAAATGGGAACAATTACATTTCTAATCACATCTGTATGTATTTTGTAGTACATGAACACGTTTTAATAACTTTGTTTTTAAGTACAAACAAGAGGTTTTGTTGTTACTGGTATTTTATAGTCATTAGATCACGCAATTGCTACCAAAGTCATAGGTTGCATTAACACACCATAACTGAATACAGTCAAACTATACACACACACACACACACACACACATTAAAAAGCCTGTTTGCAATGAACGCCTCATACCAAAACGGTCATAACTGGAAATATGTGCATATAATAGATACACTGAGGTCACCTTTTAAAACCAACCAAGGTTGACGAGTGTCATGAGAAACCACTACTCTCTCCCTGTTATTCTGAAACACACAGATTACCTCTTTATCTCAGGATTTCGTGCTCATTTTGAGCTCTAATAAAACATTCTTGCAAAACCTCTACTGGTACTTGGTATCTTATACTCAGTGTTCACTCTCTTTGTTAGGGTGGAGAACCTAACAGTTTATGTAACTCCAGCCTTTATGCTTGGTTAAAAATACACAAAAATGTACATAGTTTTGTACGGCATGTACGGCGACTCTTTATAACACAGCACAACACTGTTTGCTTGCTTTTAGGCCTAAACCTTGCAATTCCATTCGGTCACAGTGCTGGGATCTTCAGTGTACTGTACATGCTACCTCTCTTAGTCATTCCCCTAGTCAGACCTTGCATTTTCTTGAGATTGATTCTGTTTCCACAAAAAGGAGCTCATTCCAATTTTCTTAATCCATGATCTCAAAGCTGCATGGGCTACCTCAACCTGTGATGACACTATTTATGATCATTCTGTTGTAATAATTAGAAAGAGGCTTGGTGTCAAGCACTAGTATACACATAGTGTTTACACATTGGCAAGCCAGGTGGAATAAAGAGAGTATGATGCAGACAGCACATTTATTGGCTGAGTTGCTTCCGTCAGTCTCAATTTTTCAGAATGTCTCTGGCGCACCCTCCAGCTATCGATAAAGCTCAGCTGCCAAAGCTAGACTATATCACTGCATGTACCTCTTCAGTAGGTCACATTTATTTTAGGCTGAATTATTCATTTGTATTAACATCCAACATAGCTACTGGCATTTTCAAAATGCACCCTTGTAAGTAATTTACAGAATGTAATTAAAATATGGCTTAAGTCTGCAAATCACATTGTGCTTCATGGCTCTTTTTAGCATCGTGTACATGAAAAAAGTTTAATTGCTGTGCAATTGCAAACAGTAGGTCATGCATCGATAAGCTTTAGATAGGATAAACTGGTTACTGGTACCTGAACCTGTTAATTATTAACAGCAAGAAACAGTTTCAATTTGCCATAATCTTTTGTCTTTCTGACCAAATCCCAGAAAATAAAAATTCACTTATTTTGCTACCTACACACTGCATAATAGAATTTCAGCATACTGTGCTTCCTTTCAGGAGTTGGTATTGCTCCAATATAATTTCTGGCTCTGTCATTTTCTTTAAAATTGCTTACATATACATATACATATACAAGTTCAATTTTGTATGCCCACTACTTACTGCTAATACAAAAAGGATATAGAGACTAAAGCCAGCATGTACATAAACAGCCCATCTAACAGAAGATGATTAAGTATGTCACTTCCGACAGAAAGCCAATAGTATACAAGAAGGATAAACTGGGTTATGGCTGCCACAGGCATTGGCATGCAGCTCTGTAACTGCATTCACAATGTGCAAAGGACTGCGTTTGCTGCTTTTTCTCAGTAGCCTTTAAGAAATCCAAAGCAGCACAAAATACCATTTGTTAATAGCAATCTTTTTTATCTGGTTGGTTGTTTTTTTCATACAAGCACTTACCTATATACGTGTCCTTCCTCGGTGCTCTAACTGATACGCAGAAGTAGCTGTCAGACTGCAAAAAAGAAAGAAAGAATCAAACTAAAAACTATCTCGATATAAAATGATATTAAATTTCTAGGATAGGTTAATGCCTGAATCAATCTCATTTTCAAAACATCTGGGAACTTGCAAAATTAAAAAGGCATGACAGAAGAAAACCTATAAAACCATAATAATGTACTGGTTTTAGACTCCAGAATCCCAACATTGTAGGAAATTAAGTTGTGATTCTGTCAGCGATGGGTATTGAGCTGTCAGGGCATAATAAACTCTATTCAATAGCCATCAAACAACTGCATTTGTGTGGCTACCATGTGTCACATAAAGCATATATCCCTTCTAACCTACCAACAGAAATATAAATGGGAGTCAATTTAGGTAGTCAGCAGGCCTGTACACTCTAGATATATGAAGGTTGTCAAGCTCTCTTTCTATTGCCCAGATAATACATGACTAAGCAAGCTCTGTAAATTACAAAGCCTGACCTTAAAGCCACAGAGCAACAGTACAGTATAATGTGATCTCATTTAAAGTACTAAGGCAAAAGATGAAACCCAGTACTTCTGATAAACATGACGTCTGTCCTTAGAACATTTAATCCACTGTATGTATTTCAAAATCACTTTGACTGCGGAGCTTAACTGCATGCTTGTGTACCTCGTAGCATCCTAAAAAAAATGCAAGAAATTTGAAAGATACCAAGTTACCGCAGTATTCGGTCAATCACGAAAATAAATTACCATTTCGCAATTTGAGCATTACAAATTATCAAAAGAATGAAATTAAAGGTTATTGCGGTCTTTGAGCAAATTATTTTGATCAAATTGCAAAATGGAAAATATCAAAACAAGCCAAGAGCGAAAAGCAAAAGAAGAGATAGCTTCTTCGGTCTTTGAGTAAATCTATATAATCAAACTGCGTGTTATGTGTTTTGAGCAAATGCAGTTCCCAAACAGTTTTTAAAGATGCTGCTCAATCTGCAATTAGCAATTAATTTGCGGGGTGTTAAAATATTTTTTTTTATTTAATGAACATAAAATCAGCAAATTATAAGATACACGTCATTGATTCATTATTTATGTATTTATCAGACTTGCAGTCGAGTCCTCAAACCTCGGGTCCGAGTCATCAGAGTCCGAGTCACTATCATTCGAGTCTGAGTCTGAGTCCGAGTCAAGGTCCTTGACTTCGAGTCTCGAGTCCTTGAAACAAATTCAAATAAATGTTCATTAAACTAGTGGTAGTAGTGGGGGAACAGTTTGCCTAATAGACGTTGTCTGATATCCCTCAGGAAAAGCGCACAAATTATTATAAAAAAAAAAAAAAGAAGAAGATGATTGATTCATTTTTCCCAGCTATATTTCTAATTTGTATGCCTTTTTCAACTTTTCTGACACACTCTTCTTTTCTTTTTGGAATTTGAAAACTGTTTGAATGTACCTGAAGTTTATAGATAAGCTTCAAGCTGAATTTTGTGGACGTTGTTTTGCACTTTGATAGAAGCCGTGATCCGGACTATAGAGCCGATGTGGTAAGCGTACCAAAACTAGACCTGTGTAATGCCAGAAAGTCGTACGCTGTCAGACTACAAGTGGTATGCTTCAGATTTTGGTACACGTGCAATCAATTATGATTTGATGGGTGTTTTCCTATTGTCAAAGAGGTACATTTACCATTAATTACACATTATTTTTTTGCAAACTTAAACTGGAAACAGACAATCAAATTCCTCTAAAAAGAAAAAAACAATTCAGTGATTGGATAACGTTTTGTTGGGCGGCTTTTATTGTGCACAGTTTCCTAGTAACTGTAACATTACTTGTGTAATAGAAAATAAAAAAGGACTTCTTGTTAATATCTCCGAGTCACAGAGCCCAAATGTTAGAGTCCGAGTCCAAGTCATGCAAGGTCGAATCAGAGTCTCTTGCGGGCGTGACTGGAGTCCGAGTTCGAGTCCGAGTCCCTGACTCGACTTCCGGACTCAAGTGTAGTATTTATTATTTATGCAGGAAGTTAACCAATTGAGACCGTGGCCTCAAGGGGGTTGTGGTAAGCAAATTTAGAAAGATAGTGATCTCAAACATTAAACTCCAAGAGAGTTTGATATAACGTTCGAAATGTTCTTGCCGTGCTATTTAGAAAATACATTTTGATGAAAAAAAAAAAAAAAACACAATTAAAAATTGATTGCTTTAAATCAGATTATAAGACTACTGCATATTCAGTATTTCAACTGCAAACTCAAATGTCAATCCATGTTTTTAAGCAAAAGAAAGAAAGAAAAAATATGCTTCTTAAACATTTAATATGAAATATGAAGGGGTGAACTACCACTTTTTAGAAAACAGGTTTTGCAGACCCCGATCAGCACCAGTCAGTGCCGCGCCTGTGCAATAAAGATGGAGACTGCTTTTTGACAGCAAGAAACCCTTCTTAAAAGGTTTTTATTTGATATGATGACAACATTTTCAAAATAAACTATATTGAGAGCTTCACTGAGATAAGTCTCATTGGGCTAAGCCGAAAACACTATTTTGATTGTTTAGATAATACGAGTCAGGTAAAATTAAAGCAGTTCAATCAAATTAGATACATATAAAAGAAACCATAATGAGAGCTCATTTAAAAAATATATCACAATTTAGATTTAGGAACATACAAATCACTGTATTTTTTTTTTTTTTTTGCAAGGCTTGCTGCCGTGGCATTTAGAATTGCACTGAACGCCTTCACGCACACAGAAGCACAACATTTTTGGAGTCTTACAACAATTGTAGACATCTATTTATTGTAACTTTTTTTCCTCATCCACAAAAGCAAAACACATTATATATAATATAAATTTATATTTTATATATATATATATATATATATATATATATATATATATATATATATATATATATATATATATATATATATATATATATATATATATATATATATATATATATATATATATATATATATATATATATAAAGGCAGCGGGTTGAGTGAGACAGCAGGGAGGGGGTTAAAACCTCCCTGAAGAGTAAAATGGAAATGCACCTTTTGTTTTGTTTAATTGTTTTATTGTTTAATTTAATTGTTTGATTATTAAATTATCCCCTGCACCTGGTAGCCATTGAATTAGTACCAGGTGCAGGGTATATAAGAGAGGCAGCTAGTTTGCTCAGGGCTGCTGAGTAGAAGGAGGCAGAAAGAGGTACTCTGCTTCCCAGCAGTCGCGAGGTAAAGTGTGGTGTATTAAACCTGTGTGTTTTGCTTTCTGTTTGGTGGGGAAACAGCTTAGCTGTCCCACTCGTAGTCAGGGTGTTCCTGTTTGTTTAGTTAGTGCTCGTAAAGAGAGCTAGGTGTTTGTTTGTTTATTTTGTTTTATTTGTGTGAATTAAAAATAGTGCGTCAGCACTTGAAAAAATCCATTCCTGCGTGTTGGGTCGTGGTTTTAAAGGGGCAACGAACCCGTGTAGCAGCGGTCCGTTTACATAATATATATATATACACACACACTACCGTTCAAAAGTTTGGGGTCACTTAGAAAATTTCCTTGTTTTCAAAAGAAAAGCAAATTTTTTGTCCATTAAAATAACATCAAATTGATCAGAAATACAGTGTAGACATTGTTAATGTTGTAAATGACTATTGTAGCTGGAAACGGCTGATTTGTAATGGAATATCTACATAGGCGTACAGAGGCCCATTATCAGCAACCATCAGTCCTGTGTTCCAATGGCACGTTGTGTTTGCTAATCCAAGTTTATCATTTTAAAAGGTTAATTGATCATTAGAAAACACTTTTGCAATTATGTTAGCACAGCTGAAAACTGTTGTGCTGATTAAAGAAGCAATAAAACTGTTCTTCTTTAGACTAGTTGAGTGAGTATCTGGAGCATCAGCAATTGTGGGTTCGATTACAGGCTCAAAATGGCCAGAAACAAAAAACTTTCTTCTGAAACTCGTCAGTCTATTCTTGTTCTGAGAAATGAAGGCTATTCCATGCGAGAAATTGCCAAGAAACTGAAGATCTCGTACAACGCTGTGTACTACTCCCTTCACAGAACAGCGCAAACTGGCTCTAATCAGAATAGAAAGAGGAGTGGGAGGCCCCGGTGCACAACTGAGCATGAAGACAAATACATTAGAGTGTCTAGTTTGAGAAACAGACGCCTCACAGGTCCTCAGCTGGCATCTTCATTAAATAGTACCCGCAAAACACCAGTCTCAACGTCAACAGTGAAGAGGCGACTCCGGGATGCTGGCCTTCTAGGCAGAGTTGCAAAGAAAAAGCCATATCTCAGACTGGCCAATAAAAAGAAAAGATTAAGATGGGCAAAAGAACACAGACACTGGACAGAGGAAGATTGGAAAAAGTGTTATGGACAGACGAATCTAAGTTTGAGGTGTTCGGCTCACAAAGAAGAACATTCGTGAGATGCAGACCAAATGAAAAGATGCTGGAGGAGTGCTTGACGCCATCTGTCAAGCATAGTGGAGGCAATGTGATGGTCTGGGGTGCTTTGGTGGTGGTAAAGTGGGAGATTTGTACAGGGTAAAGGGATCTTGAAGAAGGAAGGCTATCACTCCATTTTGCAACGCCATGCCATACCCTGTGGACAGCGCTTGATTGGAGCCAATTTCCTCCTACAACAGGACAATGACCCAAAGCACAGCTCCAAACTATGCAAGAACTATTTAGGGAAGAAGCAGTCAGCTGGTATTCTGTCTATAATGGAGTGGCCAGCACAGTCACCGGATCTCAACCCTATTGAGCTGTTGTGGGAGCAGCTTGACCGTATGGTACGTAAGAAGTGCCCATCAAGCCAATCCAACTTGTGGGAGGTGCTTCAGGAAATCTTTTCAGATTACCTCAACAAATTGACAACTAGAATGCCAAAGGTCTGCAAGGCTGTAATTGCTGCAAATGGAGGATTCTTTAACGAAAGCTAAGTTTGAAGGACACAATTATTATTTCAATTAAAAATCATTATTTCTAACCTTGTCAATGACTATATTTCCTATTCATTTTGCTATATTTCCTATTCAAACTCATTTCATGTATGTTTTCATGGAAAACAAGGAAATTTCTAAGTGACCCCAAACTTTTGAACGGTAGTGTATATATATATATATATATATATATATATATATATATATATATATATATATATATATATATATATATATATATATATATTACGCACATACACACATACACACACACACTTTTTCCAGCTGCCAGTTTTCATTAACATAATTCATTCATTGTTGTTGAAAATGATAAAGATTACGCAAGGCTACATTAGATACTCCAGCACAATAAATCACCCAGAGATGGCCAATACAGAAAAAAAGTTTACAAAGGCTCCCACATGCAGGTAGTGTTGCCAACACTTTTAAACACTTGAAATATTATTTATAGAGCAAACAATGTCAAAGCATGGAGTGAACCATCATTCCACTGGGGACAAGGTTCTAACTTCTCTGGGTAAACCACTGGCTGATAGGATGACAGTTTTGCATTGACAAACCTACAGTACAGTCTCCTGCATTTTATTTGGCAATCAAGTTACCGGTGTCGTAGGAAATAAGCTGACCAGAAAAAAAGTTGATTGCGCAAGCGCAGTAAGGCAAAAATAGACAAAAGTAAGGCAGGGCTACAGTTTGATTAAAGGGGAGGTTCACTGCATGGCTTTTTATTTTTATCTGGCCGTTTTATTTACTAGACTGTGTATGTTGGTGTGTGTTTGTGCCACTGTCTTTTCGTATGAACTTTAAAATGCATGATTGACGGCTCTTTATACGGTAAAATGTTTTAAATCCCTGTCTTTTTATGTTTCTACAACATCGTTGTCAATCAGATGTAGTTTATGTGTGATCGCGGAGATTTATTTATATATTAAATTATTTTACACGTCAAAATGTTGTCAATCTTTAATCAAAATTAAAATGTTTCCGTAATATAATCTGATGACATGCTGCATCCATCATATTCGTATGACAAGGTCGTATTTTTACATTTTAATATTAGTATAGCTGTAACTTTACTACAGTTTAGACGTGGCAAAACGGCATACCACTGCCAGTTAAAAAAAAAAAAAAAAAAGGTTTTAAGGGTTGTGGTTCTTAAATTAGGACAGGGTGAAGAAAATTAACCACAAATAGCCATACGAAAGTTTTTTTTTTTTTTTTAGAAAGGAATTGTGTCGTGTTCTCAGGTTGAGAATAAAAAAAATAAAATAAAAAAAAAAAACTCATGTTTGCACACAATACATTAACATAAATGCCATATTCTTCATAAACGTGACAATTGTATTCCTTGCAGTAATATATCGTATTACTAAGAGATAAGATTTGTGAGGAAGAGAGGTCATACAGTATATATGTGTATATCTACATGATTTTAAATCGTGATAAATCACTTTAGTTCAATATACTATATCTCTTTCTCTTTATATGTCTTATATGACACCGGTAAAGTTTTGCTAAACAGTAACACCCAATAAATTAAACAATATGGTTTGCCCTTTTTTCAAGGTAGAACATAAATCCTTGAGTGTTAAGTAAAATGAACCAAGTTACCTTTTTTTCCCCCCCTGATACAATGTAATTTATTTTCATTTTTATCCTATTCAATGAAGTCATCCACATAATGAGATTCATTCAGAAGCATTTGAATAAACCCTGCTCTATATTTAAAAGCCTATTGTATGCTAGGTATTCACTGTGCTGGGTGACAGGAAGACAATGGATCTAATCTTTGCCTGCTGTACATTGGTGTCTCTGCTCAAGAAATAGGTGTCCCAATATTTTCTACATTTGGTAGGCTGCAAGATTAAATTTTGACACTTAAAAGCAAATAGAAAGCCAATCCAAGAATAAATTAGGTTTTTTGCACATGATATTCCTTAACTGTGAAACTTCTTAAAAAATTAATTTAGGAGTGAATGGAATTCACTTCTTAAAATTGCCCACCAAAATGGCTTATTGTGCTGCAAGTGTCTTAAGAGTTACATAAATCAATGCACAGGACGGAGTGGAAATATTCTATGTTTATATCTTTCAAATTATATATATGTTTCAGTGAAGGTAGAATTTCAGTGTACAAAAATAAAGGTTGATAAGAAAAACATATTTAAAAAATAAAATTCAGGTTCAACCATGCTGCGAAAGCTTGAGTAACATATTTGGCCAAAGTGGAAGGGCCACTCACCAACCCGCCAGGCCACAGAACACTGCCCCTTGCCACGTACAACTGCAGATCTCTTTCAGGTGAAGCAAGACTTCAAGAGTTGGAAGAAGAACTTGGAAGAATCAAGTGGGGCATCGTAGGACTAAGCGAAGTATGATGAAAATTGAACTCGAGTGGACATCTTCTCTTCTACAAAGGAACTATAGATGGATGAACAGGAGGCCTTGGATTCATTGTCCACAAAAGAATCAAGAATAACGTAGTAGAGACTGACAACTCGTCAGAGGTCCGCAAGACTGATAGTGAAAGTTTCAAGGAAGTATGAACTTCAGGCCATCCAAGTATATGCACCAACAACAAGCTATTCGGATGAAGAAGTCGAAGATTTTTATGAAGTACAAGAACTACACGGAAATGGGAAGAGCCACTATAAGTTAATCACTGGTGACTTCATCGCCAAAATAGGAGCCCAGCAAGAAGACGAGAATTCGTTTGGCAAATTTGGACATGGTGACAGGAACAAGAGGGGCGACAGACTAGTCGAATTACAAAGGATCATAATTAAAAACAGTTCACCTTTTAAATCTCAATTTTCTTTACGCCTTTCAGCCAAGATTATCTGTACAGCATGTGGGAGCTTTATCTTTTACCTATTAAATATTGCAACAGAAATCTGCCTCTACCTGTTCCTTTTCCCATCAAAACAATGATCCCTATCTGCAACAATGAGTCATCTCTGACTACTGAACGGGAAAAAAAAAAAAAAAAGCAAGCAATACACTTCCTACTGCTGCAGCCTCCACAAGACTCAGTAATCCACAACATGCTCTCATCACTTCAATGTCTCTCAATGGTTTGGGGGGGAAATTATTAGCCAGATGCAAGATGATTTACAAGCTACAGTTTTTTTTGCTTCTGCTGTCCACCAATGCTCTCTATTCGAATAAAGCTGATCTCTTTAAATGTAAGTTGCAAGGGTAATCGTCTTTTTTTTTTTCATTTATCATTTATTTTGATATTCCTTAGTAAATGCACCTTGTAAAATGAAATCCCAATAAGATAAGGACTTTGTTTAACTTCTAAAATGATTCAGAAATTGTAAACATTAACAACAACAACTGGCAAGCATCTACTGTTAGAAACAACTTGTAATGTCTTATTGATTTGTTTTGGTACCTACCGCTTCAGGAGTAACCCCTGGCATCCCAATATTAATAGTAAAATTCTGGGCATCAGGAGAAACAGCCGACCGTCTGGTCCTTGCACATTCATTGGAGGGAGGCCAGTAATTCTCTTGATATCTGCGTTTAAGAAAATGCAGGGTTTGTCAGTTGTCAGTAGCTTTTGGTAACATGCAATAAATGATAAGTGGAGCAGCTACTCTTAATATAAAAGGGATCATTTAAATCATTGCTTCAACCTGAGGCACTGCAGGTAAAGTAGCAACCTGTTGCAGATTCTAAACACATTTGAGACAGACAGCATTGTATATGATTAACAGTAACTGAATACATTAAAACACAATGTACAGTATGGGAACTGCCTATTGCTTCATAAGAGTATAATATTACAGTATAAAAAGTACAATGCATTCATTAAAATACAGTATGTGTTAAATAAGACATACAAGAACAAGAATGCATTATTCATGCAGATGCAAAGAGTGTTCATGGATATACAATAACAAGGGGAGGAGCCCACTGTGAACAAAACAGGATGCTCCCAATAGGATTCTCTCTAAAGAAAACACTTTCAAATCAAAATGAAACTACAGCCCCTTTGTAAGCAGGTCCCTGAGGGGCACCTGAGCATTACAGTAGGTTACGTTTCGATTTTGTTCTTTTAATTTCACTTAACATATCAAAACGTTTACTACATGGTATTCGAGATTAAAAACACATTGCATGTATCCAAGACATTTTGTGAAAGAAATAATTGGTCAAACAACTGCATAGAAGTTGACACATAACCAGCTCTCTGCTTGGGTCTGACAGAGGTAAGCTACGTTAAGTTTAATCAATTTAAAACGCATAACTACTTTAATAACAAATTTGTTATTACAGCCATTCACATAGACAACATTAATAATATTCAAAAGTACATTGTAACCACTTTTAATACAACTGTAGACCCAGAAAACACTCTAAATTAGTTTCTCAGTACTACTGTATTAATTTTTAAAAAATTTAAAAAAACCTGCATTTCTATACCTTTGCACTATAAACATGCACTTCAAGAACATTCACAATGTTTAAAATATAGACATTGTAACCCACCTTTTAAAAACAGACAGTGGGCTTCTGGATCCCAAACAGTTGCCTTGGAAAATTAAAGAGAGTAACACAATGCTGCAAATGAGGGACCCCATGTCCACTCTGCTGCTGTTGGCCTGATTAGTGGAATACAAAAGGGCAGTGCAGTTCTAAAATCAGCTGTGGACCAGACGATTAAGGAGATAAAGCAGGAGCAGCGGCGGCAGCATCAATTCAGCACTGGGTCATCATCGGCACTCTGTAGCACATGTCAGTCTGTCTGAAAAAAGGGGTTGTGCTGGAAATAAAGGTGGTAGATGGGCTCTTCTGTTTGAATCTTTTTAAACAAGGCTCTCTTCTCTTGTTACACATGCACGCACTTGCACTCCCACGCTTTATTCCTGGTGTCTGGTAAAAGGGAAGCGATACAAAAGTGACAGTGCTGTCTGTTCTCCTCCCCCAGAGGTTCTTTCCTGCTTTCAAGCAGAATTCTGCAGGTTATCACTCCAGCACACTGGGTAGCATCTCACAGCAGAGCATCAGTCTTCATTTTGAACCTGTGAAAATAGAAGCAGATAATGGATGACTGACATATTACAGCATTAGCCCTCAGCAAATCCCTGTTGGGCTCTTTATTACATTAGGATTTTGATAAGCTGTAGCCCAGCCCATGTGCTGAGAATGAGTCTGGTCCGTGGAATGAAGGTCTGGCAAGAGATTTTTTTCTTTTCTTTCATTAAAAATACATAAAAACAGTCTGCACTAGTATGCACAGCATGTCGCCAGAGTTATTCAGAGCTCTGCTTCAGTGACATGCAAATGGAAGGGTAGAAAGGATGCCTCAGAGAGAAATACAATAATCCAATCACAGATAAAGCTTTCCACAGCAAAGAGGATTCCCCCACAAATGCACCCAGTCGTTCACCGTCAGGAGAGGAATATGTGCCCACATGATTTACCAACTGTGCAGTTCACTGCAGCTCTAAAGTAGTCCTGGACACAATTAATGGGGAGTGGACAGCATTCACTCAATCATTCTCAAGGAAAACTCCTTTGTATTTAGAGCAGAGAGAAGAACTGGCCTCTAGTGTGGAGGTGGCACTAGAATTTTATAAAGTATATATAAAAAAAAAGAAGAAAAAAAAGCTCTAATTCATGCAAGCACTGTGAATAGAAAAGGGAGGGGGGGGTGCACTCTCAATCCAGTCGATGCTCTCTAAGCAAACAACTTTTATTATCTTTTTTTTTTATAATGCATTCTCCAAAATGATCATTATGACCGTTAAAAGACAGAGGTCTAAAATCTGTCCTAGTCGCAGTATGGTTTTTGTCAAACAATTATAGATGTGCCACTGATGACCTCCATCTGCTTATCCCCATCTCTACAGTACATCTGTTCCGAGACCAACTGTGTCTTCACTGTGCACTGAAGAGGTCCACTTTAAGACCACTGGGAATTTTTTTAAAAAGTGGAAAATGAAAGGACTTGACTGTCACTAATGATCTAGTAGCATCATGTGTAAAGAACACTAGGAGTTGCTTTGTTTCTAACCCTACTGCATTTTCACTCTGCAGGGAGCTTGTTGCAAGGAAAAATCACAAGGAGCCGATGCCTCTCAGTACAGTAGAACTCCATACAGTACTGTAAGACAACTATCATTACAAACCGGGTTTAAAAAGAGCAACTTTTTTTTTTTTTTTTTAAACTATGGACTGAAATTTCTAAGAATGATGGGGATGGTTCAAATTTTATAACTGGATGGCTTTTTTTGAATGTGCTGTAGGGCAACTGCCTGATAACTGATGTGACATTTAATTTAGATACATATAATTTTGCATCCTGTAAATGCATGGCTTGAATGAGGTTACAGTACAACAGTCACCATTTGTACAGTACTGCAAGTAATATAAAGCAAACCAATCATGTAAATACAAAAAGAGTAATTATCCAAAATGAGAATTACATTACTAAATAGGCATAAAGCTTGTACTAACAGGTCTATGGTCTTACAGTATTACCAAATCTCCTCATTGTAAAGTATGGGTAAAGCCAATAATCTTTGTTGTGACTAATGTAATACTGTATACTAGGGATGGGCCGGTATACGATTACCACGGTATGACAACCATCAAAAAAATAAAAAATAAATATAGTGGTTACCTTCACATCTCACTGTACAGTACATCATGCAAGTTATAAAATGAAGGCTTACAAAAAATGGAAAAATACTACTGTAAATGACTTAAATTACTGTAATTCACAGAATTAAGAAATGATCGGTCATAAAAAGACAAACATTATTGAAGAGCAGAGAGGAGTTGTTTATTTTTGGCACAGGGTAAATAATATACATATAGCAACACCATTAAAAATGTATCTTAATACTAAGACATATGCTATATCTTTGCATTGCACAACTAAGCTTACAATGTTATTACCAGTAATTATGAAACATAAAAAAAAATGATTCCTTCACATAACTAAAAAAGTTGGAATGCTGTAAATAACAAGAACATGTGGGCTATACCACTGCAGTGGCTTGTCTCTGCTATTGAGACATTGAATCTTGTATTATCAAAATTGAGTATAGTCAATTCACAAAAAGATCTTCCTCAGACACTTTGCTAGCTGCAAGTATTAGAAGAATGTTTGCAGTAGAAAAAATGCAAAGGCATGATCATGATGGTGCTTGATAGCGAGGTGGATGGAGTAGTAAATGTGGTGTAGAATAACAGGAACTGTATCAGCACTGTAATGAACCCAAACCACAAAACCGGCATGACGACTCACCCCTTGTGGCAGGACAGGAGCCTTGCACATGAAGAGTGGGTTTTTTTGTCTTTAGATTGTAAAGAGTATTGTGTAAAAATGTGTGTACATTTATTGTGTAATTACTGTAAATAATTAATGAAGTACCTAACGCTCTGTCACAAAGACGGCCGGAGTGGGTGACGTCAGACCAGAAACAGGAAGTAACACACAACAGACAGTGAGGTTGGTGAAGCTGAGCACTTGGTTGTGCTCAGCATTTAATAAACAAAATAAAAGAACACAAAAACAGCACACGGCACTTTCGCCAAAATAAACAGTATAAACAAAGCGAACACACACTTAACAAACGGTGCGGAGACAAACAAACACGGTGAGTACAAAACACTTATTCTTCTTCTTACTATATTATATTCTCTCCTTCTCCACACCCGTTCTCCACTCACGAACACCCAACCCGAGTGAGTGAAGCGTGCATCTATATATACTGTTGTGCTGGGATTCAATTACTAATTAATTATTCACTTGAATCCCAGCACGTGAATTAATTATGTGCAACCTCGTGCCTAACTACAATTATACATCTTTAAACACACGTGAAACACAGACCCGCTTATATCCCGTGTACCAATCGACTATACACCAACATTAACACATGCAACATGCAACATATAACACAAACTACGCACAAGGCGCGGCCACATCGCCACATATACCCCCTTGTGCGCAGCACACATGGCCTCAACGGCCACCTCCCCTTAAAACCCAGCAGTCCAGGACAAAGTCTCGGGCTGGGAAGGGAGGCTTCAGTGGGCCCATGGCTGGCAATGCTGTCAGCACCCCTGCCGGTAGTGGCACGGCTGACAGCATGCTGGTCCACTCCTGCAGCGAAACTGCTGCTGGGGATGCTGGTCTCCTGACCTCTCCCCTTTCTTCAGTAGCGGTAGCTCCCTCCTGTGGGGCTCCGGCCACAAGAACTCCTGCAGAGAAACTGCTGCTGGGGAAAGTGGTCTCCTGACCTCTCCCCTGTCTTTGTAGCCGGTAGCTCCCTCCTGTGGGGCTCCGGCCTCAAGAACTCCTGCAGCGAAACTGCTGCTGGGGAAAGTGGTCTCCTGACCTCTCCCCCTGTCTTTGTAGCCGGTAGCTCCCCTTTCTGGGGCTCCGGCCACCGTACTCCCTGTGGTGGAGGTGCGGGAAGCGGAGACAGCTCCTGCTCCTCTGCTCCGGGCAGTGGCGGAACCAGCAGGTATTCACCCTCTGCTGGTGGAGGTGGGAGGGGCAAGCAGTCCTCCCACGACAAAGAAGGCGGAACCAGCAGGTACTCACCCTCTGCTGGTGGAGGAGGCAGAGGCAGCTCCTGCTGCTCTGCTCCTGGTAGAAGCAATTGAGGTGGTGGAGGCAGAGGCAGCTCCTGCTGCTCTGCTCCTAGTGGTGTCGGAACCAGCAGGTATTCACCCTCTGCTGGTGGAGGTGGGAGGGGCAAGCAGTCCTCCCACGACAAAGAAGGCGGAACCAGCAGGTACTCACCCTCTGCTGGTGGAGGAGGCAGAGGCAGCTCCTGCTGCTCTGCTCCTGGTGGAAGCGGTTGAGGTGGTGGAGGCAGAGGCAGCTCCTGCTCCTCTGCTCCTAGTGGAGGAAGTGGTGGAGGTGGGAGCAGCGTGTAGTCTCCTGGCGATGGCGGTGCGAGCAGCGTGTAGTCTCCTGGCGATGGAGGTGCGAGCAGCGTGTGGTCTCCTACTGTTGCAGGGGACTGGTGCGGCTCCGCCTCTCTTGCAGGGGACTGGTGCGGCTCTCCCGCTCTTGCAGGGGACTGTGGTGGAGGCAGAGGCAGCTCCTGTTCCTCTCCTCCGGGTGGTGACGGTGGGGAAGTGATACCAGCAGGCGTTCACACTCTGCTGGTGGATGGGAACCCAGCAGGCATTCACCCTCTGCTGGTGGACACGGGGACAGCAGGCATTCTTCCTCTGCTGGTGGACACAGGGACAGCAGGCATTCTTCCTCTGCTGGTGGACACGGGGACAGCAGGCATTCTTCCTCTGCTGGTGGACACGGGGACAGCAGGCATTCTTCCTCTGCTGGTGGACACGGGGACAGCAGGCATTCTTCCTCTGCTGGTGGACACGGGGACAGCAGGCATTCTTCCTCTGCTGGTGGACACGGGGACAGCAGGCATTCTTCCTCTGCTGGTGGACGCGGGGACAGCAGGCATTCTTCCTCTGCTGGTGGACACGGGGACAGCAGGCATTCTTCCTCTGCTGGTGGACACGGGGACAGCAGGCATTCTTCCTCTGCTGGTGGACACAGGGACAGCAGGCATTCTTCCTCTGCTGGCAGCTTGGGTCCTAGGGCTATGGAAGCACCGACTCCCCCTCTTTGGGCTGTGGGCGCACCGACTCCTCCCTTTTGGGCTGTGGGCGCACCGACTCCTCCCTTTTGGGCTGTGGGCGCACCGACTCCTCCCTTTTGGGCTGTGGGCGCACCGACTCCTCCCTTTTGGGCTGTGGGCGCACCGACTCCCCCTCTTGGGCTTAGGGCGTTCGGGCTCCCCCACTCAGGCGTGGGACGTTCGGGCTCCTCCCACTCAGGCGTGGGACGTTCGGGCTCCTCCCACTCAGGCGTGGGACGTTCGGGCTCCTCCCACTCAGGCGTGGGGACGTTCGGGCTCCTCCCACTCAGGCGTAGGGCGTTCGGGCTCCTCCCACTCAGGCGTGGGACGTTCGGGCTCCTCCCACTCAGGCGTAGGGCGTTCGGGCTCCTCCCAATCTCTAGGAAGGTGCAGCTGGCCATGAATCCTCCTGCTGGAGATCCTGCTACCTGGGCTGCTGTTCCACTTATAGCTGCCTCCAGGTAGCTGAGGACCAACTCCACACCTTCCTCCAGGGAGTTTGGGGTGTGTTCCCTCTCATCGCCTCCCATCTCTCCCTGTCCATCAGCCACAGGATCCGGATGGCTATGGGCATAGACTGGGCCTCCAGCCCAGCATTTTCCAGGACCCAGTCCCGCAGTTTGATGGCGTCTTCTGCCATTGTCATTTTTTTTTTCCCGTTTTTTTTTTAAACAACAAATTGCGGTTCCTGCTCTGGTCTGCGTCTAGGAGGCGCTGGTAATCCCACGATGACACCACGTGTCACAAAGACGGCCGACAGTGGGTGACGTCAGACCAGAAACAGGAAGTAATACACAGACAGACAGTGAGGTTGGTGAAGCTGAGCACTTGTTTGTGCTCAGCATTTAATAAACAAAAATAAAAGAACACAAAAACAGCACACGGCACTTACGCCAAAATAAACAGACATAAACAAAGCGAACTACACACTTAACAAAGCGGTGCACGGAGACAAACAAACACGGTGAGTACAAAACACTTCTTCTTCTTCTTATTATATTAATATTCTCTCCTTCTCCACACCCGTTCTCCACTCACGAACACCCAACCCGAGTGAGTGAAGCGTGCATCTATATATACTGTTGTGCTGGGATTCAATTACTAATTAATTATTTACTTGAATCCCAGCACGTGAATTAATTAAGTGCAACCTCGTGCCTAACTACAATTATACATTTTTAAACACCGTGAAACACAGACCCGCTTATATCCCGTGTACCAATCGACTATACACCAACATTAACACATGCAACATGCAACATATAACACAAACTACGCACAGGCGCGGCCACATCGCCACACGCTCCTAGGAGAGCCTGCCTGCTGTGTGACTGCCAGCTGTGGAATCTAAATCAACAGGTAGGTGTGATCCAGGGAGGCATCGGGTATAAAACAGGCCTGTTTGTTTACCTCAGGGCTGCTGTAAAACCAAAGCTGACCGCCTGAAGACCATCCACGCTACCCGGACATAGAGACCGAAATACCTTTCTGAAAACCTACGATTGCCCTGATGGTGAACGGGATCGGAGCCAAAGCAGCCAAAACCACCGGCGGCGGATGTGTTGCGGAGTTGGTTTGTGTCTATGCAAGTAAAGATTAGTTCAGGGATGGTAGATCCCCATGAAGTATAGCAAGGTGTGCAAGGGAGTAGAGCACGCCGTTTTCATGGCACCTTTTGTTTTATAGTTTTGTACCGTGTTTTGATTTTGCTTTAAGCACATTCCCCTGTATGTCCTCAGTGCGCTACCATTGCTGGTAGTGACACATGAGCTGCTGTCTGTCTGTAAATCAAACTTGCACGCCTGCAGGGTGTGTCAACTTCAACCTCTGTCTCGATCTCCTGCCTGTCACTCAGCAGTAAATGCACACACCCACACCCCTACTGTATACTATAATAAACAAGTCTGATATTTTCATTTAAAGAAAGTAACATTTTCTGGCTTGCAGTTGTAGCATGAAGAGTTCCTTTTACAGCAGTGCAGTCCAATCCTTCCTTTTGCTAGGATTAGGTTACATTAAAACACATTTCTACAGCACTGCAAACCAGTCAATGAAATCAGGAGTAACATTAAATACATTCTTCTAAAGACTGTAACCTTGTTCATGCAACATACCTAACCCTCTCTGGCATTCATACAAGTTCAAAGTTAGAAGTGTTGATTTCTATTCATGTGTTTTCACTTAAGATTTAATTTATCAAAGTCAAGCACTGCATTGGCATGGATAGACACTTGTGCACTGATACGGTAGGCTTCTGGATGGATAATGCTGGAATATTATTGGCCTGCAACTGTAGCTGCATATTACAGTAATTTAATACTGATGCAACTA
This sequence comes from Acipenser oxyrinchus oxyrinchus, assembly GCA_030684275.1. Taxonomy (NCBI): domain Eukaryota; kingdom Metazoa; phylum Chordata; class Actinopteri; order Acipenseriformes; family Acipenseridae; genus Acipenser; species Acipenser oxyrinchus. The sequence goes on along the minus strand of CM060248.1, from coordinate 23,332,604 downwards.
ATTTATTCATCTTGTGAAATGTCCTTTTGACTTGGCCTACACTTGCTTGTTATATTGCAAAACACTTGCTTATTGGTTTGAAAGATACTTCCTTCAATTGGGACTCAATGCACAAACTTAGTTCTCAGAGGAAGTGAGAGGGTCATTCCACATCAAAAGGACCAATGTTCCCTACCTCACCATCTCAGATTATTTTGATATGACATTCTTTATGAATGTACCTGGGAGTGTTTTAGGAAGAAACCCAAAATATTAGCTCTCAACTCTCATTATTTTTTTTAATTTAAAAGGCCAATATTTTTCCAGTCTTACAAAAAGCATAGCTTTTGTACATATTACTGTAAGTGTGTACAGTATCTGCTATCCCTTTTGAATTCTGGTGGTACTGCAGGGATACAATATCTAGCCTGATGTCCAGAGGGCACATAACTCAGTAACCCTGCAACACTAATACTGCAGTCTTTGCTGTCGTTAGATAACCTGGAGAGACTACAGAGAAGACAAGAACTACAGTGGTTCAGGAGTTCTTACAAATACAATATGGCATTTCTATTACAGTAGGTAATACAGTATGTTGACACATATAAGAGCATCTGTGTGTAGCAAGTATTAAGAATATATCTTGAATACTTTATAAAGATCTGATTTCTCAAAGCGTAGACCCCTTTCAGGGTCCATTTTTGCCACAGAACTATTCAGTTGAAGTAAGGATGCAAGTCAGTTTTGATAAATTTTTTATCAACACAAATCAGCTGTTTGACATTCAAATCAGGTTTCGGTAAAACTGAAATGAAAGTTCGAAACAAAAAAAAAACAAAAAAAAACCAACAACTGCATTTGTGCAGCCAAGGGAATGGGCATAGCATTATTACACACATTGTTTTATTAACTGTGACAAAGACAGCGTTTACATGCACAAGTCATGACAGTTTTACTCACGCCCTGTTTGCCGTACTTTTCAGGAAATGTGTTTGTGGCGGAGTGTCCCGCCCCTATGTATTATTATTTGTATTTTTGTTTGCGGCGGGTAAAAGCGCCGCGTCTTTTATATTTATATTTAAAAACCCGTGAGGATGCATGACTGATCAGCTACTGATTATTTAACTAGCTGACAGTCATGCATCCTTCTAACTGCGATGCAGACTGTGGCGAGGGTAATAAGATAAACAGCTAGTTAACCCCTCGGCCAGAGTATAAGAACCGACAGCTGTCTGTGCTGCGGTGTTGAGTGTTGGATGCAGAGAGGAAGTGCGGGGAGATAGAGAGGTACAAGAAAACAATTGCTAAAAGCGTGCTGGTTTAGCCAGCACGTCACTTACTGTTTGTCTGTTTATTTGTTTGGCCAGCGCCTTTTTGTTTTCTGTTTTGTTTAAATCTTTTGTTTTGTTTATTTTGATTAATAAAATTAACTGAGCGCCGTTGCGTTCAGTTTAAGCCCGCCATCCATTGTTGTGGTTTCAGTTACTTCCTGGTCCGTGGCGTCACCACTGCAAGCCAGCCTGCCACATATGGTGTCCTGCGTGGGACAAACAACGCCTCCAACAGCGGACCAGGAATACAAAGGGCGTTTTTATTTTTTCGAAAAGTGTTTTTGTGTTTGAAAAAAAAAAAAAAAAATGGGAAGAAGCGGCCGAAGAAAGCAGCAACAGCAGCAGGTGGTGCATCAAGAGCAGCGGGCCCGGTCACAGGTCCCGTCGGCGTCTCTACTACGCCGGATGTTTGCCTTGCCTGTCTGGATGAGGAAGGGTGGTGCTTCCTGTGTGGCGAGGTAAGGTATCTTCCACTCAGCCAGAGCCACGCATGGCATAAGATGGAGGAGCCTGGCGTCCGGCGTCAGGGGAGAGGGCCCGCTGGCTAAGGCGAGTTCACTCTCCTCTGAGGGAATCTGGGGCTGGCTGGTGGAGCCTGGGAGGAATGCTGAAGAGGCCCTCCCGATGTGATCAACCTCCTGTGGGCCAGAGATGGAGAGCGATGGGAAGCCTGGGAAAAGCAACACTGCCCAGTGTCCCTCGCGGAGGTTGCGGACATGGTAATCCACTACCTGGCTGCAGATATGGCAGGGCTACCGCTATCTCCAGCTCCATCGGGAAAAGCCCAGCCGCTGCCATCTCCAGCGCCAGAGGAGATGAGTCGTCGCTGCCTTCTCCAGCGCCAGAGGAGAGGAGTCGTCGCTGCCTTCTCCAGCGCCAGAGGGAGAGGAGTCGTCGCTGCCTTCTCCAGCGCCAGAGGAGAGGAGTCGTCGCTGCCTTCTCCAGCGCCAGAGGGAGAGGAGTCGTCGCTGCCTTCTCCAGCGCCAGAGGAGAGAGTCGTCGCTGCCTTCTCCAGCGCCAGAGGGAGAGGAGTCGTCGCTGCCTTCTCCAGCGCCAGAGGGAGAGGAGTCGTCGCTGCCTTCTCCAGCGCCAGAGGGAGAGGAGTCGTCGCTGCCTTCTCCAGCGCCAGAGGGAGAGGAGCGTCGCTGCCGTCTCCAGCGCCAGAGGGAGAGGAGCCGTCGCTGCCGTCTCCAGCGTTAGAGGGTGAGGAGCCCTCGCCGCTGTCTCCAGCACCAAGAGCAGAGCAGCAGGAGCTGCCTCTGTCTCCACCACCACCAGGAGCAGAGCAGCAGGAGCTGCCTCTGTCTCCACCACCACCACCAGCAGCAGAGCAGCAGGAGCTGCCTCTGTCTCCACCACCACCAGCAGCAGAGCAGCAGGAGCTGCCTCTGTCTCCACCAGGAGCAGAGCAGCAGGAGCTGCCTCTGTCTCCACCACCACCAGGAGCAGAGCAGCAGGAGCTGCCTCTGTCTCCACCACCACCAGGAGCAGAGCAGCAGGAGCTGCCTCTGTCTCCACCACCGTCAGGAGCAGAGCAGCAAGAGCTGCCTCTGCCTCCGCCACCTCCACCAGCAGAGGGTGAATGCCTGCTGGTTCCGTCTCAAGCGCCGTGGGAGTACTGCTTGCGCTCCCAGCTCCACCAGCAGAGGGTGAATGCCTGCTGGTTCTGCCTCAACCGCCGTGGGAGGACTGCTTGCCCCTCCCACCTCCACCAGCAGAGGGTGAATACCTGCTGGTTCCGCCTCAACCGCCATGGGAGGACTGCTTGCCTCTCCCAGCTCCACCAGCAGAGGGTGAATGCCTGCTGGTTCCGCCTCAACCGCCGTGGGAGGACTGCTTGCCCCTCCCCATCCACCAGCAGAGGGTGAATACCTGCTGGTTCCGTCTCAAGCGCCGTGGGAGGACTGCTTGCCGCTCCCAGCTCCACCAGCAGAGGGTGAATTCCTGCTGGTTCCGCCTCAACCGCTGTGGGAGGATTGCTTGCCCCTCCCACCTCCACCAGCAGAGGGTGAATACCTGCTGGTTCCACAACCACCGTCCTGGGAAGGACTGCTCTTGCCCTGCTTCGCACCGCCCAAGGATGCCTGCTACATGCCAGGATGCCTGCTCCGCATCGCCTGGGGCTGCCTGTTGCTCCGCATCGCCTGGGGCTGCCTGTTGCTCCGCATCGCCTGGGGCTGCCTGTTGCTCCGCATCGCCTGGGGCTGCCTGTTGCGCCGCATCGCCTGGAGAGCCACCAGTTACAGGGAGCGAGGGAGAAGTGGAGCTCCGCTGCCGCCTCCATGGCCAGGGGCTCCCCTCCCGAGTTAGCCTCTGGAGGGTCCGCTACTGCTGCTGCTGCCGTTGCCTCCCGAGGGTCGCTGCTGCTGCCGTCGCCTCCCGAGGGTCGCTACTGCTGCCATCGCCTCCCGAGGGTCCTGTTTTGCCTGGGTTCGCTACCAGTACTGCCATGCGGCAGGAAATACTGTGGCTGGAGCCCCATGAGCGGGAGCTGCCGGCCCGCGGAAAAGGGGGAGGTCAGGAGACCAGCTCCCCAGCCGCACTTCGCGGCAGGAAATACTGTGGCTGGAGCCCCATGAAGGGGAGCTGCCGGCCACGGAAAAGGGGGAGGTCAGGAGACCAGCTCCCCAGCCGCACTTCGCGGCAGGAAATATGTGGCTGGAGCCCCATGAAGGGCAGCTGCCGGCCACGAAGAAGGGGAGGTCAGAAGACCAGCTCCCCAGCCGCACTTCGCGGCAGGAAATACTGTGGCTGGAGCCCCATGAAGGGCAGCTGCCAGCCATGAAGAAGGGGGAGGTCAGGAGACCAGCTCCCCGCAGCAATTCGCTGCAGGAGAGGGTGGCGGAGCCCCACGGAGGAGCTGCCGGCCATGAAGAAGGGGGCAGGTCTGGAGACCACCCCAAAAATTTTGGCCAAAGGAGCCGGCCTGTCGCGGGCCATTGGAGCCTTCGGCTGTTTGGGTGGGAGGAGGACATCCCACCGTGGCCGCCACCTTTGGCCCGTTGCTGCCCCTGTTCCTGCGCCGGGACTGCTAGCGGGACTTTAGGGAATAAGGGGGAGGTGGCGAAAAGGCCATGTGTGCTGCGCACAGGGGGCATGTGTGGCGGAGTGTCCGCCCTATGTATTATTATTTGTATTTTTGTTTGCGGCGGGTAAAAGCGCCCGCGTCTTTTATATTTATATTTAAAAACCCGTGAGGATGCATGACTGATCAGCTACTGATTATTTAACTAGCTGACAGTCATGCATCCTTACTAACGCGATGCAGACTGTGGCGAGGGTAATAAGATAAACAGCTAGTTAACCCCTCGGCCAGAGTATAGAACCGACAGCTGTCTGTGCTGCGGTGTTGAGTGTTGGATGCAGAGAGGAAGTGCGGGGAGATAGAGAGGTACAAGAAAACAATTGCTAAAGCGTGCTGGTTTAGCCAGCACGTCACTTACTGTTTGTCTGTTTATTTGTTTGGCCAGCGCCTTTTTGTTTTCTGTTTTGTTTAAATCTTTTGTTTTGTTTATTTTGATTAATAAAATTAACTGAACGCCGTTGCGTTCAGTTTCGCCCGCCCATCCATTGTTGTGGTTTCAGTTACTTCCTGGTCCGTGACGTCACCACTGCAAGCCAGCCTGCCACAGTGTTACTATGCAGTTCTGATTTAGGGAAAAAAATCGTCCATGCCAATGCAAATTACTCAACTCATAGTCATTTAGGGGAGGGGATATTTAAGTGTCCGTGTCTGCTTACTAAGTAGGAAAAGAACGACTCTGAATATCGTGAGGAGAGCTTCATGCATTGCCATGAAGGTAAAAACATTTAACAAGAGAAATTAATTCACGTATTGTCGCGCACATTCTGAATTATGCCGCGCATTAGCTACTTGTTTGTCTGGTTACCTTTCCAACACACACAAAATTATATAAAATATAACTTCGATTAAGTACAAGTTTTACTACTTTGTATTATTTGTTTATTTAGCAGACGCCTTTATCCAAGGCTACTTAGAGACTAGGGTGTGTGAACTATGCATCAGCTGCAGAGTCACTTACAATTACGTCTCACCCGAAAGACGGAGCACAAAGAGGTTAAGTGACTTGCTCAGGGTCACACAATGAGTCAGTTGCTGAGGTGGGATTTGAACCAGGGACCTCCTGGTTACAAGCCCTTTTCTTTAACCACTGGACCACACAGCCTATAATATGTATTTTATGTTCTACATAAATAGTATTTATCAGAATGTAAAAATGTATGTAAACCTGCTGACTGAAAAAAAAGCAAATGTCGAATGAATATCAGTATCAATCAGATAAAGGTTAATTAAGGAACCACCCCCCTTTTATTAACAAAAAACAGCTGACTCCTCCAGGGAAATTTCCACAGTACATGCAACCATTAGCCTGCTAAGCCATGACAAATGATAGATCATTAAAATATATTTCAGTTCATACAAGGTCCACAAGTATCTTGCAGCAATTAAAATAGATTTTTCTCTGCAACTCTTTCTATCCTAACGAAACATTAAATCAGGTCAAAACAATAATACTGGATGTTGCCCTTTTTTTACTTTATAAATAGTATCTTGGTTTTAGAAAGCTGATGGTTATTAATTAGTTACTCTATTCATCTGAGCAAAGTCTCAACAGCAGAGCCCAAGGAATTGAATGCCAACTTGCAAATGTATATGTTATTATTATTAGGAGAAAATCTAAGAATCCTAGATGGATTTAACTTACTGGTCTTTGCAGAATTTTAGTACAAATGATTCAAAGTTTAAACTTGACTGGCGCTTTTGTGAACAAAAACAAAGCATCCCCAGTGGCATAACGTAAGGAATCCGAGGGCACCTCTGTCATGTCTGTGTGCAGTGTGTGGAAAATAAGGGGTTATAAAGTGGAAAATACTGTATGATCTGAAAAGAAATACATTAATATGATGGGCCATTCGATACAGGGATTTATTTTAATGAGCTGAAATGTATAAATTCCTGACCTTCATTCTACTGGATTCTACTATTCTTTATGTGTGATTTCACTAATGATGTGCCTACCATTTATGTCAAGTCAAAATGATCTGACTGGAGTTCCATATAATATCTGCTCACTATAAAATATTCTATAAACATTTGATTGGAGTCAACAAGCCTTGGAGACTGTGCTGACAAATGCCCCTCTTACACTAGATGAAAGCTGCACCAACTAAAATCATTTGTGTACAACCAACTATTGTATCCGTCTGGTTTTAATAAAGTCCCTTGCTGATTCTACTCTGTTACTATAATGGCCAGAGACCAATTTAATACACTGGCTGAGTAACAAAGCTTCCTTTGGTACAGCATCTGTATTATCTTTTTTTGTTGTTTATTTCATACCATGAAAAACACAATTGTTCCTTACAATAAAAAAATAAAAATAAACAGTACTGCATTTGTGGTTTTACAGTATCCAGATCAAAATAAACTTCACTTCTCCTGACATTTACAAGCGATATTCAGAGACACAGTATGTGTTTGTGGTGATCATACAACTTATGATATATGGAGTAGTATAGAGCATATAAAGTATAGCTGGAGGTCAATAGGGAACTCTTTTCTCAACATAGCCTGTAGTATCTGAAAATCACTAGATCTCTATTTTTCATTAAAATGACTCTGGATGGGTGCGACAGCATTTGTCCCTCTTAAAGGGAAAAATGTATTGCAGTTAAACTGTGAAAAAGTAATTCATTTCTACTCTCCAACAGCAACTGTGGACCTAGGACAACGTTGTAAGGTATCTCTCTGCTAATAGCAAGGTTCACAGCTACAGTTTTGGGTGTTTGGGAAATACAACATTAAGACCCATCAAAATGCAGTAAACTGGGGGTCCCAGTCTCATTAACTTAAATGGCTATAGTACTGCAACCATTATTGTGAAACAAAGTGCTTTAAGGCAAGTTATTTGCAGAGTTTTTATTTAACCTCCAGACACCTTGCCTCCCACAGCAACCAATTTCAGTATTCAATTCAATAAGCATACAAGCATGTTTTGTTTTTTTTTTGCTCTTCTGTTCTATACAAGGACACTGCATTCAAAAAAGGCCTTTCTTTCCAATTCCAGTTCCCATGATCCATCAGTTTCATCTATACAATTACAAGACTTCCACAACACAAAGCAAGGAAACAGGAAAGCCTCCTCCGCACCTGGGCAGCATTTAGAAAGGTCAGAATTGACGTATATAGGGAGCTCTCTTCAACTGCAAACATGTCAATCATTTGCCAACTGAAATTCAGATAAAGGTTTACTTTTTTACAAGTGATGGATCCAGATATTTTTGTTTTCTTTACCATTCTTGATTGAACATCTTTTTACAACCTCTCCCTATAGTAGTTTAATACATTTAACCTCTGCATGCACTGTGCAGTGTAGTCCAACTGCAACCTTGACTTCTTCTCTTTATGAGCCCCTTCAATCATATCACGCTGTATTGATGACTAAAATTCCTTTAAAGATGTGGTTTCTATGTTCAGCTTTAACTAGCATTACTTACTGATCCCATCTATATTTTAGAATGTTTTTAAATCTATTTTTTTAAATATAAATTCAAATTTATATTACAACAGTGTATCCTTATTCTTAATTGTATCTCACTTTATGTATTATACACCAAATGGCCCACCTTAAATTTTTTTTTTTTAAAAATGGAATAAAAGACAAATTCAACAATAATCTGCTCTAGGGCAGATATTATAAGTAGCTAGAAATAGCATCGTTTTCTATAACGAGTCTTACAGTTATCACTACCGTAATGTTACATCTCATTACCGCAATGGGTTTTTGATAAGATAACTGACACAGTAATGAGAAGGCCTATCATGATTCTGCAAACTTGGCAGCCATAGTGATTTTCATAAGACATGGCCTTGAAAGCTCAGGCACTTTTATGTCTTACATTCGACAAATGACAGTAATGAGATCAATAAGTGGGACATACAGGGGATACCAGGGTAAACTGTGAACTTATAGAAAAATACTCACCTTGGGTCCATCTTGAAGATAACTTGGTTTGAGAATTATGGGTAATCAAAACTTTATTTAAAACTTCCAAGAATCAATGGAGAACTTGAAGAAATATTACGGTAATTAGACCAATTTCTTCGGACATGTAGCATTTCTCCAAAAAAAACAATTATAAGGATGTACTTTCAAAATGCATAGATTATTGTAAACAATGAAAAATGCTGCACAATATACATATTTATTTATGGGATATACATTCATTGTTTTATGAATAAATGTTTAAGAAAACTGAAGAAAAAAAAACTTCGGATGCATTACAGTAATGAGATTTCAAGAACAAAAAACATATGCCTAATAAATATTAACAAGAGAAAAAAAAATACTTTACTGCAAGCAAAGTATTGCCTTTCTGTACAATGATACATTGTGATTTAACAAAACCTGAATTTCAGATTTGAACCCAGGGTTCCACAGTTGAAAGTCTAGACATACTGTCGCACCACGACAGCAGGACCAATTTTTAAGATTGTTCAAGACACCACATCTTACAGTACCCTTGTGTTGTAAAGTTATGTGACCACATTGTTATAATGTTTTACCACTGAGGCAAGTGTGAGGTCTAATTTATTTGTATTGTTTTTGAAAACAGGTGATGCAGCAATGTCATTTCACACAAATACTGTATTGAATTGCCCCTGTCATTTCATTAATCCAATACACTCAAACAGCCTTTAGGTTCCAGCTAATTTATTAGCTAATCACCAGATCATTACCATACATTTAGAAAAACTACAGTATGACAAATTCAGAAAGCTGTGCCTCAAGGTAATGAAGCCTTACAAGAGCAGTACCTACAGTATGTACAGACATGCAAAGTCAAAGTCATTTACTGGTATAGTTTGGCATGGAAAGAGAACAGCACTGAAGCAACAAATATTGAAAAGAGCAAAATTATACAGTCTGCTCATTTAACTTTCAAACAAGTTTATACACCCTAGGCTTTATATGTGAGCCCACATCCACTCCAGACACACGTACAGTACTGCACACCTCGCATGATCTGAAATGCAGACATAAATGTCCATGTACAGTATAACCATTGACTTCTGACCTTCAATAATACATCTTACAGTACAAATGTATGCTCCTTTTGGGTAGAACCAACAACAAACTACTGTACTGTACTGTACTGTGCATTCCTGTGATAACTGGATAATGGGGAACTATAGCACAGCCTCTGAATGTCTACTGTAGATCCGATACTGTGCCTGTGCAAAAGCTTTGGTTTAGACATTTCATAACCACTTGAGGGAGTAATGCAGACATGGGACAAAAGCCACACACATTTGTTGCACGTATTCAAGACACGTGTCACTGTTCCTAACCCTCCTCCCTCCCCTTTCCCCAGTTGTGAAATCACTTTAGCATACGTGACAGGGAGCTCAAACACAAGACAGCAGCTGGCACAGTCATGTTAATGACAAAATAAAACCAGGTTCTCTGCCCTGTAACACAGAAACTACATGGTTGAGTTGTGCTTATGGTACAGAATAAAGTACAGATCATTCTCACTGCTTGCTTTAAAACCCTTCCCCCAAAAAAACCACACACAAGGGTTCATGAACAGTACCTTTTAGATTTTAGTTAAGGCTAGACTGTACTGTACTTGCAGAAAAACACACACACACACACACATTTATAGTATTACTGTATGTAACAAGATAAACATTTTTAAGAATCAAAAAGTAGGGGCCATGTTTAGCTCAAAACTGTTCAGCCAAAATTTGGTTTACTTTAAATATACTGTGCTTTAACATTTTCCTCAATTAACCTTCTTTTGGCCAACTACATCAGTCCATTACAACATACAGTACCAGTTCTGTATTGAAGACCAAATGATGAATTCTGCCCATAACAGTGTTTTTTGCATTAAGAAACATGGAAGTTTCAAGAAATTCTTCACAGCCAATGTGAATTCTTGTCCGATGAGTACATGTTTCATTCTATCACTCTGAACAATTTGTTCTAAACAGCATCCTGCCTGCTAGACGTTAGTCACACGTGCATTTTAGAACTAAATGTCAGACACCAAAGCCACTGCAATGTTTTTGAAAAAGATAATGCTTTAACTCCAGTTTGTTTCGTGCTTCAAGTTGTTTCTGCCAAATTAAAAGCCTCCCTTTGGTCTTCCAACTACAGTACAGTGGATTAAGAATGCATTGTTCATACTCTACAATATATGGCAGTAGTTTACTTGTAGTACTTCTAGTTTGAATTTGACATGATTGTGTTATATAATGTATCCATTTGCTTTCCCAAATTAGAATTAGGAAAATACTGTAAGCAAGCATGCAGTATTACACAATTTGTTAAGTTATCAATTGCTATTAAAATGATTTAAAAACCATTCCATATACAGTATTGTGTAATGATCAGACACTAGCCAGTTTGAAAAATAAACATCTGGATTATGTCTTTCTTCCTATTGTAAAGATATCACTGCATATATTACAGGGGATATTACTGTACTGTAATACACTTCTGTAGGGTCAGTGCACAACAGTTACTGTATAGTATCTTCAGCTCTGCCATTTACTGTACCTTGAGAGATGGGCATTAGGCTTGGTATCAGAGGCCAGTGCTGGTAATCACAAATGCTCAAAACATAATCTTTGACCAAAGACACAAACACATTTTTATTCCAGAGTTCCTGATAAAACAAGCACACTGACCTACAGGAACAATCTTTTCACTACAGTTCTCTTACTGTACATCTACCATTGTGACACATTTCTCAACAAAGAATACTGACTTAAAATACAGTATGCTACAGGTGACTTCAAATTAAACACAGTACCCCCATTTCATGTACTATAATAAACCTCAGAAACTTAAAGAAAAGGACATAACCCTAATAACAATCATGTAAATGTCACTCATGTCTAAATCCCTTCTACAGAGAAAAAAAATCAAAGACATTTACAGTGCCAAAGTTAGAAAATGCAGTAACCGTAATGCATATTTAGTTTTACAGTATTAAAACTGAGAGCAAAACTTTTTTTTTCTCCTTGATAAGATCTGTTAGGAACAAGCAGCCCAATGGTGACATGTTACAGTGAGGATTTTATGAATGATATTCAAAGTGTGTGAACTGATGCAATGAACTAAATAGAAAACTGGAACACTGGGTGAAATTAAATCATTTTAATTTCACAGGCATCAAAGCAAGTAAGCTGGAAGCATACTGTGTTCAATTGTAAAGCCACATTACAATTCTTTCTTACAGTTATAGAAACACTTTCTTACACATGTGTGGCTGTGTAGACAGAAAACACCAAAAAAAATATATGCCATGAACAAGTCAAGTGCACATCGTGTAACACCAGAAGGGTATGGATTTATGTTTGTATTTACTATACCATTTAAACACAGAAGAAAATGACAATGCAATGCTACATGCAGTACTTATAGTAGTTTACCATCAGTTTGCTTCTGTAGGACAATCATATTCATTAGCTCCACAAAAGAAATTAAAAAAAACTGCACTTTTATTTTTAGTTTTATCTGCCACCAAGGAAGGAAGCGACAGCCAGCAACCCCCCAGAGGCTTTAACACATTGTTAGTTTAGTCAGGAGTGACGTGACTTTTTTGCTCCTAGATGCAAGCAGACTATGAGCAGGTTACCACACAGGGTCTTTTAAAAATAAAAGAAGAAAAAAACACATTATTGACATTAACTTAAAAGATGACTTGTTGATTATTAAACTGTGTACTGTATCACCACAAATCTTGGTCTGGCTATTAGTCTCATATCAATGTGTGACAAATGGAGGGCTACTGAACCTTTCATGGAATGGCCCTATTGACCAAAAAATGAATGACAAAACTAAAAATGATGATTCAGAAAAGTTTTGCTTTTCAAAAGATAAACTGATCTCCGTAGGAAATTAAAAAATGTAATTGGATGGCTGGTTTGCAGTAAGATTATGAGCCCTTGCCAAAGACAAGGCATGCAGTAATGTTTTGATTCAATTTACAGATCTGCTTGACAGACGAGATGCTTGCAAGAAGACTTTGCTTTGGAACAAGTTAGTTGTACAGTATATGGAGTTCAGTGTATATTATATGGATGCACTCCTGACGAGTCTAAAAAGTTCATAGGAGTACTGTCTACCACGCTTGAGGAGGGCCAAATAACATGCAAATCTGCTGGGACCGAGTGAGTGTGAAATAACCGCAGCTCATGGAGTAATCTAATATAACAAATACCATGCATGGAAGTAAAATAATATGTTTAACCCGAAATTAAAAATTGAATTCAGAGAATTTTCCTTACTGCACTAGAGCCAGCTTCATCTGCTTAGCAACAGTGTGATACACCCAGTCATTCTGTCGTTAATTTGAATGAATGCAAGATCGATTCCAAAAGAAGATCTGCAGCACACTGTAGAATATGAAACAAGTTACTCCCTGCTACTATAAATCTCTCAACACTTGTATAAATTAGTATACAGTAAAAAGCTCCAGCATGCCTGTTCATGATCGACAACCATGTAATCCACCTACTTCTTGGGGCATCTCTGGAGCACTGCCCTGACCTGGTTTACTAGATGATCCATTTCCTCAATCTGTTTACTCTCCATGCAGTAAAACAAAACTATACCAAAATATCATTGCAGTCATCTGCTCTTGTGCTGTTCTAAACAGCTTCAGCACCATCTGCACAGCGGATCACAGTGTTCCAGTCTAGACCCAGCCCACTTCCTTTTACTCGAGCTAAAGAGGAAATACATCACAAGTACAAAAAAACAAAACAAAGTTAATCTTGGAAATTAAGTATTACAAGAAACAGTATTTGTATGCTGTCTTTTAAATGTGGACAACATTTTCAAACACACAGTACAGTACATGATATCATTTAGCATGGTGTGAAATGCCATCCTGCCAAACATACGCCAAGCATTAAATCTTTTAAAGACAGAGCATGGTTTGCTTTAGAAACTGGAATCACTATCCTTTGTGAATTAGTGAACAAATTCATAAAGTTCTGCACGACAGCCGCAGTAGACAAACAGTGTATTGTAAGCAGAGTAGACCTGAGATCATTTTTGTGCCCCTTTGAATACAGTATATAAAATATAGTATTAAATCTAAAGTATTTTAAATGTGCAAAAGCTGCTGCAGTATGAAAAAAGAAAAAAAACTGTCATCACCCACCCACACAGCACCTACCAACAGGGAAAGGCTTCGTCTCCTGCCATTTTAATTAGGCCCCTGTAGTGTTTTTACATGGAGACTGAATAATTGAAGATTCCGATGCTTAAATCATGTCTTACAGAGAATATTAGTTCTTATTAACCCTAATTTATTTGTCTTGTATTTGGATGACTTCAGAACAAGGCTTGATATCTGCAACAAGTACTGTACATGAGTTCCACTATAGCTTTTTAATAGAGGTAACTGTACGCAAGTATGACGGTTAAAATCTGTTCAACAGGGACAGTTTTGAATTAGTTCTAATACGCTTCGTATTTTTTGTGCAGTACATTATGTGATCATTTTCATTTTGCTTTATTGAAATAACCCATGCTAGCACATGTATTCCCTTTTTTCTAGTTTAATTCACTGAATGTTCATATATAGTTCCAAACTACAGTCACAAATAACTAGGGTTCTTCGTTTTTTAAAATCAATAAATTCCCTCTTTTTTTTTTTTTAAATATGTTTTTAATGGCTACGGCTAAAGCTGCCTGAACTTCAGTTTATATTACGCCCATGTATGAAAAGACTGGAGAGTCATAGTGGTGATAATGTGAGATAACTCTACTGCTTGCGGCTATCTGGTCAGGTTTGTATCTCATACTCGATGCAGCCAAACTGGCTACAAAGGAAGTGCGTCATCACATAGCCAGGAGGTGTTAATGCTCTCTTTTTATGGTCATGACGAAACATGTGGAACTTGACACATAAAAACTAAGTGACGTTAGCCAAAAACAAAAAACAAAAAAAAGGGATTTTGCCAGGAGCTGCATAAGTGAAGGATTTTTTAGGATGTATTATTGTTTTACGTTTAACGATGTGAAGCCTTCATTTTAAAAAAAATAAATAAAAAGAATTAGCAGGCTGTCTAAAATCATATGTAGTGCCATAACGAAAATAGCAATGAACGTTCTTTCAATTTCAGCTTCCATTGCTCGGATGGCTTTGTTCTAAACAAACAGTCTTCCCGTCGGTTTCTTTAAAACAAAACACAGTATGATCCTACAGTCCCCCTGTGACCTTTGACACACAGCAAGAATTTCTGAGGTTGGCCCTGTTACAGCAGCCCTGAGGTGAATAAATTGAACCTTTTTATACCCGACACCCCTAGCTTATTTGTTCATATAACAATAGACAAAAGCTTTGACGTGTCTTTACCAGGTCTAGAGAACAAATAAGAAACAAATAGGTGTGCAATATTTCATGAAAGGTGCAATTTAATATTCAGGATATCTTTATAGTTAATGCTACAGTAGATGCATTGAGAAAGCATAAAAAAAAACTAGGGTAGATATAAAGAGCTGATAAAATGAGATACTGTAACTTAAAAGATAACTATATTGTACTTATTAAACCAGAAGTTGTGTAGCCCAACATAATACTCTACCTGCAGGCTATATTTAAACAAAGTACTGTATCCATTGCCGTTCCATTTATTGTCGCTCATATACAGTAAGTCCATTGTGTTTCACTTATGTTCATGGCAAGAAGAAAGAAAATAAATTAATTTAAAAAAAAAAAAAAAAATGTTGGCACTTACAGTATTGGGGTCAAATTAATATATCAGTTTAACAGCATACAGGTTTTGTTTGTCCATAGTCCTGCCTTTTTTCAAAGGTACTGTACATGCAACTGAAATTACATAGGCTCCATCTAGTAAACACCAAATGTCACATACTGTGCAGTTACAGTATACTGTATGGATTTAAAAGAATAACAAAAAAGTCAATAATTAACCACCTACTTTTTTTAATGAAGCGGGTGCGATTAACAATTTACATTTTGAAAAAAAGAAGCTGCCACATGATATTTTAGTGCCCTAGCCTCCCACACACAGTACATGAAGATAAAAGGCATAAACACACAAACACAATGCACCTAAAAGGAGGACCACAACAGGATTTCCAATCTATCTTCTGTGCCTCTTACACACAAACATCAATCAATTGTGCAATTCAATTTTTCCAGGAAGCTTCCTTTTGAATCAGCTGCTATGATGCTTCCTCTATAAATCTAATGTCATAAAAGTCAAGACAGCCAAATTAGTCTTGTACTGCAAAATCACAGATCAAGCACCTGCTGCCAAGGTAAAACTCACTGTAATGTATAGATTTATACATATAGATTACAATCACCTCAAAGCTTTTTACTGCATCAATAACTTTAAATATATGGCTTATTCATAGTTAAAATAATTTACACCACATATAGTTCATACCATATTGCTGCAAACGCTGTTTTTTTTATATATAATTAATTTTATACAAACAAGGTAATTGCTGGCACACAAGTATTTTTGCTTGTAAATCACATTATGTACCTGTCAACACCGAGAAGCAGACTAAAGGACTGTCATGCAGTAAACACACAATTATTCCATAAGCTGCTTACCTGCTCACATTCTGCCTCTGAAACACAGTAAAAGAACAGAGCAGAGACTTCTGATCTTCAGCTCGGAGTGACTCATTGGCGAAGAGATGCTTTGAATTAGCCTAGCATGCACACTGACATCATCACCTAAGACTAGGATGCAGAGGGTACTATGGTAACCGTTCTATGCACTAACAGTCAAGAGCACTTAATTGTTTTAACAACTTCCTGGGGCTTCAGCTACTGGACTCTGAAATCGCATGTAGAAAATAAAGGATGTTCTCAAGGCTACAGAAAAGAACCAAAAATGACTCCATAACAACTGGATTCATTATTACAGGGCAGCCCTGAGCTAGGGTGTTTTTTTTTTTTATTGTATGTGACGAAGACACATTTTGAATGAGCCTACAGTACAGCTCATTTTATTTACAATTATGACGATGTCTCCCTGAAACATAATAATAATAATAATAATAATAATAATAATAATAATAATAATAATAATAATAATAAATATATTGTATGTATTGCTACTGATCCTGCTCTGCATCTCAATTAATTTATCAGCAATGAAGTGTTTCAGTCCTACTTTAAATAGATTTACATTTTGACTTGATCTAAAGTACCACGCTGATCATTTATTTAAACAATGACACTCAACATACTGTTTTTACAGTACCGCATGTTCTAAAAATGCAAATCAAGCCTTTTTTATAAATAGTCCCATCAAGCAGCATCAATCCTAACCTTTGGGACCGGGTTAATCATTAATCCAGTAGGTAAAAAGACTCACCTGTCTGTTAAGACAAATGTAATAAACATGTGCTTCAGGAACTCAAATACCGCAGTAACAGGCTGGTAACCAAATCACTTCTTGCCATGATTCTTAATACAGGGTTCACGATCAATACATCAATACACAAACAGGGAGGCTGTACAGCAGGGACACGCACACATTTGTTTTGACATCAATTCAAAATGCTTCTGGTTATTTGTTTGATTTTTTCTTTTTTTTTGCTGAATTAATTTGCAGAAACTGGCATAGAATTTTTAGAGCAATAATATCATCTAGCTACTGTAATACTTGAACAACACAAATGTTTCGTAATTTAAACAATGAACATTTAAGAAGAATATATTCAAAAGGTCATCTGAGAATATTAACAGTAAAGGCTGCATTAAAACCTGTACATGTCAGTTTTGAGCCTCTGGATACAAAACATTTGACATAGTTCAAAATACTTTGTTTGCAAAAGCATTAAAAGATGTTTAGAGGGTTCCTACATAGGAGGCTGTGTGGTCCAGTGGTTAAAGAAAGGGGCTTAAAGTGGTTAAAGAAAAGGTCCCCGGTTCAAATCCCACCTCAGCCACTGACTCATTGTGTGACCCCGAGCAAGTCACTTAACCTCCTTGTGCTCCGTCTTTCGGGTTTTAAGTGACTCTGCAGCCGATGCATAGTTCACACACCCTAGTCTCTGTAAGTCGCCTTGGATAAAGGTGTCTGCTAAATAAACAAATAATAATAATAATTAAAAAAAAAAACAAAAAAAAAAAACTGTACCTGTCATGCACTTCCATTCACTATATACTGCAGCTCTCTCAAGCCCATTTTAATGCTTTTGCAAACTTGGAATTACTTGTACAGTACTGTATGTCTGTGTGCCTTGGAACTGTATGATCCATTGCGAGTGTGCCAGTCCAAGCAACTTCATACTTCATATCCAGAGCTGCAAAACTGACAATATGTAGACTTTAATGCAGCCCATAAGAAGATCCATTATTGTTCAGTTTCTGCCACTGGTCCAAACAAACCTAAAGCAATTTTTGGAAAGGTTATAAAATGACCTTTTCAAGGCATCCTTCTTAAATGTGCATTATTTAAATTATGAAACTGTTTTATTGTGCAAGCAGTTCACTAGTTAGATGATAGTATTGTATTGATAATATTAAATGCCAGTTTCTACAAATTAATTTTGCAAATAAATAAATACCCCTAAGCATTTTGAATCAGTGTCAAAACAAACGAGTATGAGTTACTGCTGTACTACTGTATACTCATTTCACTTTTTTTCATTAATTTGAATTATATATCCATCCTTTAAATAACTTTACTATCATAGCTACTGTACAGTACTTCCAATGACTAGCATGCTTTTACCCAAAAGATGTCTAGTGAACTGACCTAGGTACAGTATTGCATGTAATTTGAGAGATGCGTTTAAACAAGTGTAGTACAGTAAAAACCTGTCTAATCTAGAGCTTCTTATTATTTAATATTATTATTATTGATTTGCTATATCAGATATCATTTTTGTCATAATAAAATAATTAGCTTTTTACTGTTCTTTAAAAACCTACCTAGCGCATGGAAGCAACAGTTCAGTAGATTTATAGAATAAAATTTATTCTTGAACCCATTTAGGCCTAATAAACTCCCACATTCTATTTTAAAGATAAAAGAATAGAAAAGAAATATGCAAAGGTTCACAAAGTCCAATTAATGCTTGGGCTACTTGTGTTACCTTGGGTACTGTACTGTGGTGCAAGATTATGTTCATCTAGTAATGTTCTAATGTACATTTAGCATTGAATTGTCACATTTTGTTGCTCAGCCAAATGCAAGGACAAACAATCATTTGACAGCCTGTACTACCCTGGAAACTAAACCCTACAGTAACTAATAATGCATGGAGAAAAGAAAACATTTGTACTGGTACCAAATATATTAGTAGTGTATCCCGTGTGCCTTGATTATAGTACATCTATTAAAGCAAGTAGTGCAGAATGAAATGTACTTGCTCAATAGGTCTTTGATGGCTTTGATGAGGAATATTTTTCTTTAGCATTCTCTCAAAATATGCCTTCAACATGATAATTGAGCTATTAATCCTTATTTTGAAACTGTAAGAGATTAGTTCCTCAGATATATTTGAGGTTTCATATTTTTAGTTTTTTCTTTTCTTTTAAATATCATCAGGCCTGGAGTCAACTAAAATTGAAATTGTGCAATTTGAACAAAATTTAAAAAATGACTAATTTCAAACCAGCTAACCACTGCAAGAAACTTACAGTATTTAGCAGTACAGTTACAGTATATCCAGCTGTAAGAAATGCACGGTGACAAACAGTGTACTGTAAGTTAGCATATCTGTAACATGCATTTTAGTAATATACATTACCTGTCACAGTTATAAAAAATTAGACACAGCAATATCATAAAAACAAACAATGTAGGCATATGTGAAAAATGTGCACTTCATGACTGGCATACAGCTGCACAGGTTCCTAAAATATGAATGGAAAAAAATAAAGAAAATAATTTAATCTACTTTTAAAAACAATTTATTATATTTTATGTCATGTATTTCTAACTGTAATGGTTTTGTTTACTATAAAACGTAAATTAAAGCAATAGAAAATATATTATTTTTTTACTTTTATATTTTGCTAAATCATTTCCAATTCAGATGTTAACACAGGTGGGTATCAATATTTTTGGCAACCTCTGTATATCCCCAGATTGTGAACTCAGTAACTAGAGTGGGCAGCTCCACTATACCCCTGTCACCTAGCATCTCCAGTGGGAGATGATAAGCGGTTCTGATCAGACATGCTGTCCTCTGGTTCAGTGATTCATTTTAACTCTACACACTTCTGCTGTCACTGCTTTAGCAATTCCTACTGTATTTATTCAACCTCATGTAACATTATCACTAACATGCACTAATACCGAAAAAGAGCATTGCAATTGATCAGAAACTGCTAAATTCATATACTGTAGGACGACTTATTTTCCTACAATAATTGTAATGTTTTCAACTCTGGACAATAGGTTTGTTACTGTCAAAATAGTTTAAGATTCTGCATTATTAAAGCCTACTACTACAATATTAATATACTAGGCATCTACAACTACAAATAATCGAAAGAATAAAGTGTTACTTTGGGAGGAGTAGAAAAACAAACATACTAAATACATTGTTTTAAAAACCTGCACATTTCTCTTGAAATCTATATATTACATACTGTTTAAAGGAAAACAGGTTATAAAATTGTGAAAATTAAACTTGAACAAACAAGTGAATGCAAGTCAAATTAAGATAAACTAACAATTTTGATGAAAAGTTAAAAAAAAAAAAAAAAAACATCGTAGAAATCTTAGTGCGGCCCCCTGGACTGAAGTATGGGTAAGCCAGGGCTGCAGTTTATCTTTCTGTAGCAGCTATATACTGTACTTCCACTTAAAACAACTTGTTTCAAACCAGAAGCATCACTTTGCTTCTGTAAAGCAGATAAGCAGGGTGGCTCAAAAGTCACTTTGCAGTACCTGTACACAGCTTCTCCACAGAAAAATGAAGTGCCAACAAGGAAACTTTAAGACCGAAAATAGGATTGTAAAGCTAATACTTTTAGTACAGCAGGTGGTGCCGTCCGAGTATCAAATCATTCATAATGTGATAATTTGTTGTTATGCGCTTGCAATTTCTGTGGATTTGTTGTATTCTTTTCTGAGGAATACCATCATCAAAAAATTGTTGCCTACAGAAATGCAACATGAAGTAATAAGTGCCAACTACTGCACCCCCTGCACTGCTGTAGCTACAATACCTGCCAAGCGAAGCACTAATGTGGGAGCCGCAACTCACAAGCTTACATGGGTAAACAACTCTAATAGAAGGATCTGTGCCTGAAAATACAAACAAGCGCATTCCGCCTACACACTATTAGACTTGATATGCTGAGAATGAGTCATTTTTGTGTTCATGTCTGAAGAGACGACAGAATAAAGAAAACTAGCTCTTCTAACTCAATCCCACATGTTTGTAATTGCTACCTGAACATGGAAACAGGTTAATATATTAAAAAGACATTAAAAAGGAAATATAAAAAAGATTTAGGAAAATAGTAAATTAAAACTGACGGTTTCACAGACCGATAAATCACCATCACTAATCTTGACATAACATTCCCTGACACAAATACAAAATTCGAGCTATCAGAGTGAAAAGGAAATCATCATGACCTGTTTGCGAGGTAGTCAGCCAGACAGATGCCTCCAGTCAGTATACCGAGATTCTGATACTCTCAATAACGTGTGGTAATATAAAGTCTGAACCAAGTTTCTTCACACGACTAGGCACTTCTTTGTAAAATTGAAAGCGTTACTACTGACAGAGTGTGTCTCGACAGTAATCCCATAACTTATACATTAAAAAATGTGAGGGTCAGAGGGGTGCTTGCCTCCACTATATTCATGTGGCCTGGGATATGCATCCTCAGCGGGGATTATAAACGCAGGTAAGTATGGCTACAGTAGTGTTTGCCGATTTTAGCCACAATGTTAGCTTATGTCAGGTACAGCAGAAGCATGCACTTACTGCAACTTTGCAATCAATCTTGTCATTTAGGCATTATAGGGGCACTTATTACAATTGTTTAAATAATTTGGACATGATATAAATATAAAATGGATGAATGTCCATAAGAAAGTTTGCAAACGACAGGAGGTCATTCAGCCCATCTTGTTTGTTTGGTTGTAAGTAGCTTATTGATCCCAGAATCTCATCAAGCAGTTTCTTAAAGGATCCCACGGTGTCAGCTTCAACAACTGTCCAATAAGTACCAACAATAACTTGCATATAAACAAAGTACCTGATGTGTCTGTTTTTGTGGGTTATTAAACCTATTGCCACAGTTAAACAAATACACTACTTTGATGTTACTGAAAATACACACTACTTCAGATATCACGCATTGCTAAATCAATATATAAGCAAGCGGTATTACAGTAAAACGCAAAAAAAATATGTTTGTACTTGAATTCATATAAAGTCCTTACTTTTTGTAAAGGAAAGACTGGAGCACTCATCTTACAATTCTGTATAACATTTTAACTGGATGGTCGACGCGCCGCAGAAGCTCATTTGCAGACAGTCTGCACAAAATCATTCATATGAAAGGCGACTATTGACATCGTGTTTAACATGTCATTATTTTATTAAACTACCACCAGGCCCCCAGTTGTCAGGCTTTCTTTATACAGCATAGTTTAAAACACAATTAATATCTTCCAGATTCAACCTGTGGTTAAGCCGGAATCCATTCACAAACAGACACATTTTGTACACAAACCATCATTAAATCGTATAGATTCAGAAGAATTGATTCCACTGAACTCGATTTAATTTGGCATGTCATTTATAAACTCAGTGCATTCGTTTTTTTGGATCCAAAACAATTCGTTTCAAAAGCCAGGATCGTGTCATTGTGCAATGTAAACGCAGTGCACAATACAAATCGCTGTTCGGTAAGAGTAGATTGAAACTGAATGGAATTTTAAAAACAAAGTCTTGTTGACTGTTGTTGACGGACATCACAACACTGGCTCAGAAGTTAACTATTTGAAAAAATGTTAAGCAAGTAATAATAACCAATTCTAATCACTACACAGTACCAGCAAACCACAGTAACAACTGTCAACATGTAACTAACGGACAGTGTGTTCTGTTTTGTGCTGTTCGCTTTTCACTTTTAGTTATATACCGGGATCTACATTCAAATAATCAACAGTTAAAAAGTTGCGAAACAGCTCAGAAGTTTCGTTTCAAATCAGAAAACAAATAAGGTGAACCTGTTAGACTTCATTAAGCAATAACGTGTTTTTTTCCCCCTTCACTTACCTATTCTGTGTTATTTTCCATTAAATTCCACTCTGTATGCCTAGCGACTCCTCTTTCCTGTGTCTCTGTCTTTCCATGTTAATCAAGTAGGCTGGTCTAATCGTTCATAGGAGCAAGTCGATTGAACTGGGTGGAGCTCCGAGTCATGGATTGTGAGGAGGCGGTTCAATGTCTTTAAAGCTTTGTGGTTGAAAAAAATGCCAAACAATTGGCTTATTTTACAAGTACTGTATGGGGATGCATTTGAACAGCTTTTTACCTTAAAATGTTTGACAGATCATAGCCCGAAAGGCCCTTACCTCTCTGTGAACTTTACACAAAAATTCAAATATACACCAAAGCCTTGGACTTGCCCTTTATGACAGACAGAGTGGATCATAACATTTTCATTAATGGCGTTTTAGTAGCACATATATCATGTCTCGCCCATTTGGTGTGAGCTTTTTTGACGGTATATTTGAAGTCTCACTTCCGAATGGCTTCCCCTGGAAAGAGGTTTAGGATAAATACATTCAAAATGGCGGACTGCCTGCTAATGGAGTCCAGGAAAAATAACTCCAATCAACACAGCATACCAGGTAAACCACTCCCAGTATTCAGTATGCTCAAGCTATTTAATTTATGTATGATCTATACTGTAAGGTTGTCATTTGTCAAAATTACTGACAAAAGTGCAACTAGCTTCAAATTAAATTATTTTTTTTTACGGTCTTACCTTTTTATAATGTCTATGTAACGAGAATTCATATAGGTGTCAAAATAGGCCCTTAAAGGTTAGCCTTAGTGTAAAGTTAATTTAATGACCAATGACAGTTTTGGACTTGGGAAGACAGCAGTATCTTTTGTGATTCCTGACCTTTTTATGAAATGCTGGCAGCATTAGACAAGTAAAACTTTAACATGTAGTTCAGGAGATGAGCGTTGCTGTTCTGAATAATTCACTCATTAACCAGGGGGACACACAGTGGGTGGAAAACTACAGTCTGAATACCACCTGCATCAGCTCTTAATCTCATAACGGAATTGCTTCCAAGCAACAAGGGTTTGTAGGGATTCATTAAAACCTGCCATGTTGGCTGTGTAGATGTTGAAGGATCATTTTGTGTTTGGGTATCATCCCTACTGCACTACTGTATGCACAATTCTTTTTCATTTTTTAAACCTGAATGCATCTGTGTGTGTGTGATATTGTTGAAAAACATAAAGATTTAAAGGGACAATTTGAAAGAAATGTCACCATTTATGATAAAAAATGAGATTTTTAATGATCTTATAACATCTATGCCCTGTATCCATGGAGATATTCAGCTGAAACAGAATTAAAGGCATAGCCTCAAGGTCACTAGGTTATTCCATCAGTTTAACAAATATGCACAGTTCAGGCACATAGCACACACAAAAGAAACAGAGAGAAACCCACTGAAATAACCGAGTGCATTGAATAATGTTTTCCCCAACATAATAATTAGACATTCTTCCTTTTATCAGTATCTTTAGCTTTGTCTTCTTGTAGCCCGTTCACCATTATAACACCATTAAAAAATGTTTTAAATATGCAGCACTGAGCAAGTGGTTTCAGAATAGCCTCAATCATTTGCAATTCTCTTACGCATTCCTTTTTTAAAGTGAGCGATATTTAAAAAAAATAATACTTCTTGTTGTTTAGCATTATCAGATGTCATGAGTAATTCAAGATGGTTTAAAATGAGTAATAAAAGATGGTTTAAAAATGGCTCAAACATTTTAAAAAATATATGAAAAGTAGGAGAAATTATCTTAAAATGAGCAAACTGCACAGAATGGCACAAGTTTGACATAAAGTATTAACATGTTGAGGAGCACAAGTGGAGAAAATGTCTGTTCTCCAGTACACTCAGTATTTATTTTTTTAATATGGAGCACCTGCCAACTGAGAGCCTACTATCAGCCATTTATGAAAGTTTGCTTTTTGTATAAAATGAAACAGTCACGTATCCTGCACACAGATGTGTGTGTGTGTGTGTGTGTGTGTGTGTGTGACATGTCACAGGAGTTTTCTATTTTTTATCCAAAGAAAAATGAAAGCGAACTAGTAGAGTAAAATTAATTGTCAAACATTTCAACTAGAAGTCTTTTATCTTCTATATTAAGTTTTTCATAGATATTTACTATATTCTCATTTCTTTTGTTTAAACACTTTGTTCTTGCAATCTTAATGTTAATATTTTATATTAGGCATACCTGTATGAAATGTTTTCTGAGCTCACAATTATGAAATGTTGCCATCTGCTGGTAAAATGGTAGATTTTTCATTCCGGGTTTTGCCCGGGCAGATGAGTGCCCACAATTTCCTGGTCAAAGTCCAAAATGAATCTCAAAGATCTTTCATTTTATGTTTTCAGTGGACAGAAACAGAGCTACTTTTAAGCCAGTTTAAAGACAGGTAATACGGTTTAAAGGCATGGACAGGGCCTAAGTGCACTTTTAATACCCACCCACACACACAGTTGCTGCGCATTAAGTAACCAAACTGAATTCATAACAGAACTCGCTACTTGTTCTGAACCGGATTAATTAGTGCGGTTGTCGCTGCCTTTTGCAACCAAGCTCTGTACTTAAACCGTATTAAGAGCAAAAGGTCAACTCGCAACAACATTTAGGCTGTGTGTGTACAAGTTGTCTCCAATCAGAAGAACCTGCCACTGCGTCTACACATTGTCAGATAATATGACCTACTCCCAGCCATTTACCCTTTGCACAGCTACTGTACATATAATAAACTTAATAAATGTTTGTCAAATCATTTTTCCTTTTAATTTTTTTTTAAATATGACTATATATTCTACAACTAGAGGCTGGATTCATGACCCCTGATTGGTATTGATGTATTGATGTATTGAATGAATATCGTAATTAAATAATAAAGCTGACAACATTCCAATTGCACTAAATATGTTTTTTGAAGTGTTTATCATCAATGGCAAACCTCCAAGGATAATTTTTGAATATGAATGAAGAACAGAAGATAACACAACCCTCTTTTTTTCAAGTTAACAGGCCCCTAATTGAATTCTGAATAGGCTTCCATAAACTCACACAGAAAATTGACATCCAGGAATGTACTTTAGGATAATAGTAGATAAGTGATATTTCCTAGAAATGTGTGATATAGCCCCATTGAGATGTAAGATCATACACAAAGACAATTACCATGAATAATAAATTTACCCCCCCACCTCCACCCCACCCCAATGTTTGGACTTTTATATAGAGTCACAGCATCGTTACTGTGTGTCCAGAGCTGACACTGCTGGAGGGGCCCTCGCAAGCCACGCCAGCAGCGTTACTGTGTGTCCAGAGCTGACACTGCTGGAGGAGCCCTCGCAAGCCACGCCAGCAGTAAGCCTGGGGCTTGCACTGTTGCCAGGACTGTCCTCCAGAGAGGAGCCCCAAGAATGGACAAAGGTCTTTGGGGGTAGGCCGGGGGTTAAACGGGCACCCCCTTACAGAAGCCCAGTGAGCAGAAAGGAGCTAATGTTGGGGCCAGACGGCAGGGTGTGCGAGTGGTTAAGAGCAGCCCTGTCCATCTGGTATTATTATTTTTGTTTAATGAGAAGCAAGGCTGATAGATTCTATAAAGAAAATAAATGATAGATTATCAAGTTTTTGCACGATACCCCTCAGTAATGAATGATGAAAACTGTTTATACAAGCAATGATTAATGTTGTAAATCGCACAACGCTGAAGGCATGGTGATGATTACTGATGTACAATCAAAATTTCACTTTGATGGTCTTGTTTGTCTATTCAAATGCATTTTAGAAACTAGACTCTCTTTAAATTAAAATCTTGTACTAGACATTATTATTGGCCACAGATGGTCATCAGCTATAGCTAGATGCCCTCATCAGTTTACGGTAGATCTGTTAGAGGATTATTTCTGAGAAGTCTGTTTTAAAGCTTCTTAGCTAAGTGGTGCTTTTTAGCTTTAGGGAGAGCATATGGTGTCAGCCCATGAGAGATGGGATTACTGTGTGTCTTAATGAGGACTTTTGGCAAAGAAATGTACATCTATCCCATGAAACTGCACAATTACATCAATTGAAATAGAATGTCTATTGTTTCCAGATTTGTTCTGATATCAATATAAAAAAAAAAAATTAGTCTTCAGACTAGACGTTAGCACTTAATATACAGGATGATAAGAAAGTAAGTTTACCACATGAGATATGGTGCGTTGATGTGGTAAACTTACCTTCTAATCACCCTGTAGATAAAAATTTGTCTTGAGAAATACAAAATATGACCTGGGCTTTCTGAAGATAAGTAACTCCCAATAGTGTGTTTTGGCTTTTTATTCTTTATTGTTAACTTTTGATCTGGCTAACTGTTAACCATTACCCTCATTAAACCACTGGAACAGTTCCCTTTTGGCCAGAGCTGATGTAAGGCTACGCGCAGTCGTTTGCGGGGGCAAAACACCCACAATGCTGCTGTAAATTGTGTTTAGCAGCCGTAAAGTCTGATTTTACCGGTCGCTAAAAATGCGTTGTATGTAAAGAATGGTGTTCACCTGGTGTTCTGCGCCCGCTATCAAATTTGCCATCATTAATCCATTAAAATTATATTGAAATGCATTCAAATGAAGAAAAAAACATGGAATTGGGTGGGATCTGGATACTAAGCAGGCTCAAACATTATAATGTAATGTAAGGATTTTGTCTTGCACTTAGGCAATTGCTGACCCTCCAAAAACTTTACACCTCTTCTTACAAGGTGCAAACCATTGTAGAAGCGAGTAACTAAGAGCTGTATAAAAGCACAAACCTGCAGGGACCTGTCATTGGTTTCAGGATGGCTGCTATGGTACACTTCCTGATGTGGCAAAACTTGACTCTTGTTGAGGAGAGGCTGGAACACGTTCGGAGGAGAAGGGCAAGACGAAGAATACCCTGCATATTCAATCCCAGGGTCACTTTCTTTGGGATGCCAGAGGATGCGGTGCTAAAGCGTTATCGTCTCATTCCGCAGGTCATCCTAGACCTAATAGCTGAATTGAGGGATGAGCTATGTCAGGAAGGATATCCCAATCCACCTTTTCCAGAGTACTAGGCACATTTCTGGATGTCATGCTGAAAAGGGCAGGCCAATACGTATCATTTCCTAAAGATACTCACATAACTGATGTTGGCTGAGGCTTTTCCAAACAACTCTGCTTCATGCTGAGTGACCTCAGCCGTAAGGATGCTCAGCTCCTTCTCAGCTCCTTCTTTCTGTGCGCCAAGAGGACTTTGCTGTCCTTGCTCTAACACATTTATTTTTTTTGCTTTCTATTTTTGTGTTCCACAAATGTCATACAGCGACTACTGCTCTCTGTGCTCCTAACTCTGCATATGTGGCCACTAAATAGACAGATGCACTCTTTGAGACCCTCACTATCATAATTGCGGATCATTATTTGCATTGCTCTTAAGCTTACATAGGGTGCAGTGCATAATAATTGCTTGGCCGCAATGCAATTTGAATTTTGCATCCACAATTATTTGCACTGCGCCTATACTTACATCACGCCCATAGTGTGATGTGTATTTGTAAATACATGTTCATGTATTTTTAATTTAAGTTTGGCAGGGATGGGGTTAAAATCATCCATGTGCAACATGTGGTCAGGCTCATATTGGATAATTGATTGCCAATTTAAGTAGACCACATGTATAAAAGGAGCCAGTTCATTTTATCCTGTTTAGAACACACTGATGGCACAGCACAGAGATACCAAAAGCTCTGGTTTTGTGTTTGTATATTTTGTTTGTTTAATTGTTTAACTCTTTTGTTTTGTTGTAAATAAAAGTGTACAAAAAAGGCTTGAAAACTGTAATATCCTGTCTCCTAGCTATGCTATTCCTGCTGATGGCCATCGTCCAGATACCCTACCACAAGCTATTCCATAAATCTGATCTGTTTTGCATTGCTAATAGTTACTATCCATAGGTCTCAAATGTGCAATTTTGAAAGAAACATATGTTATAACAAAATGTGTTTTTTTTTTAACTGAAACAACCGAATGTTCTGTTTCAAAGCCTTAATCTCAGAACATCTATTACTCTTGTACTTCCTGGGTCATTTCAGCCCAGTAGTGTCTTCTGGGTCAAAGCATGTTACTGGATGAATACATGTGATGTATTCAGATGGTTGGTTAATGACGATCAAAAAAGCGCAACACTATCTAAAAGCACAGCTTGCAAACTGAGATTTTTCACTTAGTGTTGTACCAGATAGCAGGCCATATTCACAAAGCATTTACCACTGTTAATTTACCACCAGTTTTGGTGCTAAAAGGCTTCAAATAAATAACATAGAACTAGCAAGAAACAATTATGGTACATTTCTGGTTAGTTCTATAACATAAATATTATATTATTTTTTCTTTTAATTAAGTTTCATAAATAATAATAATAATAATACTAATAATAATAATAATAATAATAATAATAATAATAATCTTACTGTGATTTAAAAAAAAAGGGGGTGCAGATGTGAATTCAACCAGCAGACAGCTGCTACTGCAGACTCCTTGTGGCTCTCCATGTAGCAATCTGTCTTATTCCTGCCCTGGGGAGACCCTCCTCCAGGGATTGTAACTGTAAATCAAAGGCCTAACTATTCTATCCAGTTCCTAGGCTCTCTCTAAGGCTGCCAGTCGAACCTGTCCCCTAGTATGCAGCTGTGCTGGGATCACCAGAATCCATTTCAAATACAAGCTGAACAAACATTGGAAATTATTCCCTGTCATGATTCACCTGCGCTCGATTCAAACCAGTCAGACAAAGACTTGAAAAAAAAAAAGAATTCAGGGAAAACAAAGGGTTTTTTAGGTTTCAGTCTGATCAAGCCAATTTCTACCCCCGAATGGAATTATTAAAACTAGGGTTAAACCTGGAATCAACCAAAGATGGTTATTAACCTGACAGTTTTATTCATTAATGATGTGTCTATTATACATCAATGGTTTAAAAAATAAATACAAGAAAACAGTTCAAACATTAAACTTGAAACTCAGAACCTAATTACAGTATATTGCATACCTACACCCAGACCGTCACATGTCAATTATTACTCCCATTACTCCCAGTATGACCCATGATTCCTAATAACACCATCTAAGATGGCACTGTCTATTACTATACAATGTGTTTTTTTGTGTGTGTGTGTGTGTGTTTTTTTAGGTGAACCCCAGCAGATCGCACTTCATCTTGGTGCATGTAGGTGCTTGAACTGTACAGTGCTGTACTGCAGTTGATCAAGAGATATTAACTGCATCAAATTTGAATGATAAAACCATTTCCAGAATAAATAAGTTAGATAGTATTCCTTCAGCATGTTACACTTTAGCATGATGTGTTTATATTTATTGATAATTGATTTGGCAAAATATTAGAGGGTTTCTTTAAATTGTAGATTTTAGGAGGTTTGTTTTGATGTATTTTGCCAGGCTTCTGGTAAACTGGATTCAGATTCAGATGTGGGTTACTGCCTGTGAAGTTCTGCCAAAATTTGACAATACTAAATAAATCAATTAACTCAAAGTGGCAGAGCTAAAGTGGGAACTCACACTGCCCAGCCTGCCAGTAACTATTTGAGAATCTGCACTCTCATCCTCTGTAAGTAGGCATCTTCAATCCTACGAGACACTGCAATCCTGCTTTTCAAAACATTTTCTTAACGGCAGCATGCGTGGCTAATGAAGTAAATGCCGCATAACATGTAATATGATGGAGTGCAGATAAATAAGGATATACACCGTCTGAATGAGCCTGTTCAAATCTTTTTCCCCTCAGTAAACGGCACCAGGCTGGCAAAGTTAACAAACATTATAGTTGATACAACAAAATGACATACTGGCCATATATCTCAATAGCACTGTCATTCGATCACTGGTATCGCTAGTATTGATTTATTTAATCAATTACAATATATATTTTAGATTATCAAAGATTCTACTGTTTCAAAACGTATGTTGTACAATATAGAAAGGGATATACTACGTAAATATATTGCTACAGTAAATATATTCTGCAATGAGCCATATTTAAAGTGCTAATTTTGAGAATTGTTTTAGTAAAACTTAAAACACACTGCTTATCGTACAGATCTAAAAAGAAAACTACAAAGGTGCATATGACCCCCTAAATTAATCTCCTCAGTTATTTATTTGTTTATTCATTTTAATATTATTATTATTATTATTATTATTATTATTATTATTATTATTATTATTAACAGCGTATATTATTTTTGATATGAAAATCTGAACAGCACCAGGTTTGAGCTGGGCTAAGAAAAATAACTTCACCGTAATTAGTCTTCCTTGCCACCAGAGGGCCGAGCAGAAGCCAAAAGAAAATCTTTTAGCTTCTCTGGTTTGATCGTAAATGTCACATGAGTCAATACAACCAATAAGCCAATAGGGTAGCCATGTTTACAGACATTGTTTGAAAATAGAAGACTGCTTGTGTGCGGGTCTTTGGTTTGATGCAGGTAATTGTAACTTTAATTCTTTGATAAAGTGATTTGGAGTATCATTTTGTGATTTTATATTGTACTCCTGTGTATTACAACATCCACGAACCCATTAAGTGTTTGTCTTCTTGAGTTATACTTTTCTTACAAGTTTTGTCTGTACGTTCAGTTGTCCTTATGAATCGTTTTTTTTCTTCCTTGTTTAAGCTGCAATGTCTTAATATGCAATGTACAATCCTGCTATATTTTAGGCTTTTTAAAATGATGCCCTGTGTCCAGTTTATTGCTTGAGTTTTTGCTGCCAGTCTGAACTGCATGCAGTTAATAGGTTGTGGTGATCTTTTTTTATGATACAGATACACCTATAATATTGGGATGGGGGGTGTCTAGGTATGCAATATACTGTAATTAGGTTCTGAGTTTCAAGTTTACTGTTTGAACTGATTTCTTGTATTTATTTTTTAAGCCATTGATCTATAATAGCTACACTTCATTACTGAATAAAACTGTCAGGTTAATAACCATCTTTGGTTGATTCCAGGTTTAACTCTAGTTTTAATAATTCCATTTGGGGGTAGAAATTGGCTTGATCAGGCTGAAACCTTGGTTTAAACCTAAAATCAGAATCTTTTTGTTTTCCCTAAAAAAAAAAAAATGTTTTCAAGTCTTTGTCTGACTAGTTTGAATCGAGGGCAGGTACTTTTCATGATATGGTTAGATGTACAGTAAACAGGGAAGCTAGTACTGTATCTACATTGTGCTGTTTTACAAAGACTAACATGATTTTTCTTTCTTTTTTCCCCTTTTTATTTTAACTAAATGGCTGACAGTGCCCACTATTATACATGTGAAGTATTGCAGTAATTTAATGAGGTGGAAAAAAAATGACTTTCTGAATAAATACGATTTGGCGGAAGCTAAGTTGCTTGAGCTTCATTATGTCAGTTCTTTCAGCTGCAACTCAGCTTGTTGCAGTGCAACTTAATTTAATAATAGAGCAAGGAGGGGTAGAGGGGGAGGAGGCAATGGAGGACGCTGCAAGACCACATGGGCACCAAGAAGGCACCCGCCGCCGGCTTCGCAGGCCAAGAGTGTTCAAGCCGAGGACAAATTTCCTGGACATGTCGGACCAGGAAATGCTAAAGAGATTTCGCCTTGACAGAGCTGCCATTCTGGAACTTGGTGACATTTTAAAGGGGGATTTGGAGAGTCGAACCCGCAGGTGCCACGCTGTACCTCACCATTTAAAGCTCTTGGGAGCGTTATCCTTTTATGCCAACGGGTCATTTCAAAGGCTTAGTGGTGACCGACTGGGACTAAGTCAATCCACCATCTCCAGGGCAGTATGTCAGGTCACTGATGCTTTAGTCAAGAAGGTGACTGATTATATTTCCCTTCCTTTGACCTCTCAGCAGCAACGTAAAATACAAAAAGAATTTTGTGACATTGCTGGCTTCCCCAGAGTACTTGGTGCGATTGATTGCACTCACGTGGCAATCCGAGCACCTTCCCAAGATGCTGACCTGTATATCGGTCATAAAAAATCACATTCCGTCAACATGCAGGTGATTTGTGATGCGTCAGGCATTATCTGGAATGTTTGTGCAAAATTCCCTGGTTCTTTTCAGGATTCTTATATCTTGTCTAAATCCTCGATATACAAGATCTTCGAAGGCAATGATGCCCCAGATGGCATTTTATTGGGTAAATATACAATCTGTCTATAATATTTGCTGAATATGGTTTAACATTGTGTTTAACATATTTATATCCGATCAGTAAAACCGTCATTACAGGGCTCCAGATTGTGGCTAAAATGGTCGACAATTTATTTTTTTGCCAATTATCTTTTTGAGTTTAGGCACCATTGGTGCCTGTAACCCAAAAATAATGACTCTTCCTTCAAAAACATGTCAATATTTATGAATGCGTGATGTAAAAGAAAACCACATATAACTTGTTTCAAACTAAAGTGTGAAACGGACAGTTACAATCTGACTCCTAAGCCTAAGGTTTTGTCTGGAGCTCTGCATTGCAAGTCCTCCTGTGTACAATGTCCATGTGTATCTAGAAAGGTATTTATATATTTGTTTGGAAAAGACATAAAGTATCTTTTTGCTGTCTGGACCAAAGAACATTGACATAGATATTCTCAAAATATAAGTTTGTTTCACAAATGTGTTGAATTGTCTGGATTATTTGTTGTGTAAATATGTCTATCTATATTTTGTTTAGGTGATGCAAGCTACAGTATTAAACCTTGGCTCATGACTCCCATTGCCAATCTCCGGACCCAAGCAGAACAGAAATATAATGAAGCTCATTCCTCTACTTGGAAAGTCATCAAGCGAACCCTTGGTTTATTAAAGACAAGGTTTTGCTGTCTTGATAAATCTAAAGGTGTGCTACAGTATAACCCTGAGATGGTCTGTAAAATCTTTGTGGCGTGTTGTATGCTTCACAACATTGCAGTCTGTCGTCGGTTAATAAATGACCAAGACCAGGACGGCATCCATGCTGAGAAGGAAGAGGGTTCAGATTCACAGGAGGATGCTCCAGACCCTCCTGTATCTGAACTGAAAACTGAATGTGAGCAGGATGGATACAAAGTTCGTAACCAACTTATTGACAAATGCTACTCTTAATTATGTAGGCCCTGGAAAAACTTATCAGAAGGGAGATGGCTGTACAAGCATTGTCAATAACACGCATTCATTTCGGGCTGTCTTTAGCGACCTTCATTCTAGACATGACCCAAACATAAACATCTCATCCCGATTGCTGGGCATGTGAATTGTTGCTGAGCATTTTGTACGTTCTGTTCCCCCACCCAATGTGTTTTGTACTTGCATAATCTGCAGTAGCCTGAAAATGTGTTGCATGTAATGTTGGACGGGGGTAACTATTGCCTTGCTCGCATACCAAGAGTATGTGAAAAACTAAACACTAAGACTGAGGAAAAGGGGACCTTTGATGTCATAATAAAGTTTTTTCTAATCTTAAGGGTTTACTGTGCCTAGCTGTAACATTTATTTTTGTAGTCATTGTATATAAATCGTTCTCCGTATAGTCTAGGGAGATGAGGTGTCA
The DNA here is from genome assembly GCA_030684275.1 of Acipenser oxyrinchus oxyrinchus. Taxonomy (NCBI): domain Eukaryota; kingdom Metazoa; phylum Chordata; class Actinopteri; order Acipenseriformes; family Acipenseridae; genus Acipenser; species Acipenser oxyrinchus. Next base: position 23,298,405 of record CM060248.1, on the reverse strand, counting down.
TGTACTACATGTTTATTGCAGAGGATTTTCATACTCATTTAGAATGAGTTCTATAGTTGGCTACAATAGTAAAGTGAACCTGAAGTGCAAAGTTAGCTTGTTCATTAAACACAACAATATTATCTTTAATTAATCAATTCTTCACATGGTCTTCTTCTTAATCCCTGCTGGAGCTGTTCAATATCTACATGTGTTTCACTTTTAAGCAGCGGTTCTCAATGTTTGTAGTTTAAAGAAACTTGGGACTGTTGCATACACTGTTCACAAATTATCCATACCAATGTCAGAGACAAATTACATTTTACTGAGCTTGTTCTGCTTTTGCTTTCTAAAACAAAAACATTTTAATTTTACAAAGTAACATAAATGTACAGATGCATGTTAACAATTTCTAGGTTCCTTTTTATTTTAACCATTTAGTTTGTACAACCCTGGAAATCCACAACTGCATATGCAACATCGGGTCATAAGTCAATGCTACAGATAATCATACATAACACCAGTGTCACGGCCTTTGCTGTCAAGTAAATATCCAGGCTGCAAATAAACATTTAGTTACACTTGTGTGATCTGACACTGATGCACAACCAACTGATCAAGTATGTACTATAGCTGATACATCTTTATATGCCCATTATCATCCTTGATGTTCCACCACAACCCCCACGAAGAACCAAAAAGTTTGTAATTGGGTAAAAATAAAATATAATACTATACTTTGGCAATAATTGTAAATTATTATTTGTTTATGCCAATTAATATTCTCATTCAAATGTCACTGTCTTGAGAGGAGGAGGAAGGACACAGAAGCTAGACATGTATTGAACATTAAAGGATATGGGGATAAAAATTGTGCTTGATATTGTTTTATTGTTGTGGCATACTTTATTAGTAAACCACCAGAAAAGTTGATTCTACAGAGATATCTTTGGCTTTATGAACTTAGTTTAAATACAAACCAATTAAAAAACTGACTCATTGTTTTGAGGCTTATTGTATAAAACCTCTAATACAGTATCATTTGTATATGTGTTTGCCCTACATGACCTGCAGATGGTACAAAATTTGCAATTCAAACCTCTAGAGCAGTGGTGCGCAAACTTTTTATACGCCGCCTCCCTTACTTAGCATACAGTTTGTCCTTTATTGTCTGAGAACTGCTGGAAGTAGCCATGGTAAGGTTCTTTGACCACATAGGAATAAATAAGCATACAATACAAAGGGTTTAGATACCTCTTCATTCAGTATTTTATTTAATGTGACACCATGTATTCAACTATCAAATTATTGCCATTTGACTCATTAAATGATAGTGCTTTATAGTTTTGTTTTGTTTCATAAGCAATGTTAAAAAAAATACTGAAGCTACTACAACAATAAAAAATGCAGCCCTTTACAATACATAAATGAATAAATAACAAAGCCCTTATATATATATATATATATATATATATATATATATATATATATATATATATATATATATATATAAAAAATAAGAAAACACCAAAATACAAAACTACAATTTTTGAAAGTATGAATGCATGTAGGTTACTGTATATTATACTGTGCTATGTTATATTAAATGTTTTTAAAGTTGCACTTTTATTTTACATCCTTGTTTCACTGTACAGGGAGTATTTTTTCACCTTTGCTCAACTTTATACAGTTAATCTATAACAGATTGATTCCACTTACATTATAAATGACAGATAATATTAGTTTAAGTCCTGTTGATGTTAAAAAGCAATAAAGTGTTAATAAACTTTAAAAAGAGGAGGGATCTTGTGGATCTATATTTGTACTACAACGCACAAAAAAAGAAGATTCTTCAAATAGTCTAAGATCCTGGTTTTAACTTTATGTTTAACTCTATGTTTGATAAACTGGTCTATGGGTTGGTTCTATTTAACTTGATCTGATTAGTACACTGTATTTGGGACTAAATTTGTTCATTTCATTGAGATTTTCTAGACCTGAAGTTAGATGGCTTGAAGTGGACTAAACCAATGGTACTGTACGCTGCAACTGACCCTCCAAGTCTAGGAACTACTAGCCATAGTGCAGTTACTTTTACATTGTATATAATGGGTAAAGCAAGGTACCATGAGGTGGGACTCTGCACAGCAGCAGATAGCACAGAAGGCCAGAGTTTGTCTGACTTTTGTCTGTAGTTTTTTAAATTGTATTTTCTTTATTTGTTTTTGTTATCACCTGTTTATGTCTGCACTAGACTGGCACTCTCCACTAAGGTTTGACTGGAACTCCTTACTGGGAAGAGAGGTGCTAGTACAATAAACGATTAAAACCTGTGTTGATTATAAATGACATCTCTTCCCCATTAAAGGGACATTATGCTGTAAAATAAATGTGTGCCACAAACTACATATATGTGTCCACTGAGTTGCTTTCCACACCACCCAAAAGCTATCCGTATTACAGCACAGATGTTTATTAAACACAGGAGGAGCTTAACGCAGAGCGTAGGTTAAACATGCAAATCATTGCTTTAGAGAAAACTTAAATACCTTTTTTTATCGCTCCCTGAAACAGAAGTGTAAGCTAAACACTTGAGATATTTAACAACATTTTATTTCTGTTGGGGAGGGGGAAGGCTGTTTAAGTCAGATTGTTAGAACAATGAAAGAAGGTGTAGTCAATTCAGCTTTTGTCAGCAATGAAAACCTCCAACTACACAGAGACGATGAACAGAAACCACATGAAAAAGCACATGAGGAGGAGTTTTCTGAAGGTCCATGTGGCTGGAGTGGTTTCACTCCAAGCTGTTTGCAATGCTGCAACAATGCCAAAGGATTTGTTTTCTTCTTTGGCTTACTTGCGATTGTTCAAAGTAAGAATCTATCCACCTTATGTATTCCTTCATTTAAAATATACTTAATGGATCAGCAAGTTGCAGAAAGTATTGTACATACCTTTTACTTTGTTGGGTTCCAGTCTATTTAAAGGCAGTGTCAGCTGACTAGGGAGCAATACTTTGTATAGCTACAATAAAGGACATATAAATGGGAGCCAACTTGCTTTTTATACTATTGTATCAAATAAAATTGATTGAGCTGATGGTGATAGTAGTGCTGGAACAGGAGATAAGACAGAGGGGCCCAGAATCCCCAATTTAATGGAGATATAAATATATGGCATTCAGACAGCATTAAGAACTCCTTTATTTATTGAAGACCTGTATTTTGCACCTTTTTTGAACAATCATATTGATTTCAGACATTTATAAAATAATACAAATACATATATCAGGATTTATAAATTCTAAAAAAAAAAAAAAAAAAATTCAAGGACAAATGTTTCGACTAGAAATCTTTTTGTTTTCATTTTGAAACGTTGAAATGTTTGTCGTTACATTTCTTACAGTAATATAAAAACCCAATTGATTCTGAGATATTTTAATTGCATGCTTGTTAAAAAGCTACTAAAAGCTCCCTGAGTATAATTGTACATATCAGTCCCGTTAGCAAGTTACAGCCTGCAGTAAGATGCTGTTTTTCATAACCTAAGTATAAAACTGACTCGATTTTAATAATTATTTTTTGCCCAATGACAAGCTGTCTTTTAGAGTTACTTGTTCAGGTTATTTACTTAGGTAAATAATTATAGATACAAAGTAACAGGGAGGTACGACAGTTGTTCAGTTTTACTATATATATATATATATATATATAGTACTGTGCAAAAGTTTTAGGCAGGTGTGAAAAAATGCTGTAAAGTAAGAATGCTTTCAAAAATAGACATGTTTATAGTTTATATTTATCAATTAACAAAATGCAAAGTGAGTGAACAGAAGAAAAATCTACATCAAATCAATATTTGGTGTGACCACTCTTTGCCTTCAAAACAGCATCAATTCTTCTAGGTACACTTGCACACAGTTTTTGAAGGAACTCGGCAGGTAGGTTGGCCCAAACATCTTGGAGAACTAACCACAGTTCTTCTGTGGATTTAGGCAGCCTCAGTTGCTTCTCTCTCTTCATGTAATCCCACACAGACTCGATGATGTTGAGATCAGGGCTCTGTGGGGCCATACCATCACTTCCAGGACTCCTTGTTCTTCTTTACGCTGAAGATAGTTCTTAATGACTTTCGCTGTATGTTTGGGGTCGTTGTCATGCTGCAGAATAAATTTGGGGCCAATCAGATGCCTCCCTGATGGTATTGCATGATGGATAAGTATCTGCCTGTACTTCTCAGCATTGAGGAGACCATTAATTCTGACCAAATCCCCAACTCCATTTGCAGAAATGCAGCCCCAAACTTGCAAGGAACCTCCACCATGCTTCACTGTTGCCTGCAGACACTCATTAGTGTACCGCTCTCCAGCCCTTCGTGAACAAACTGCCTTCTGCTACAGCCAAATATTTCAAATTTTGACTCATCAGTCCAGAGCACCTGCTGCCATTTTCTGCACCCCAGTTCCTGTGTTTTCGTGCATAGTTGAGTCACTTGGCCTTGTTTCCACGTCGGAGGTATGGCTTTTGGCCGCAAGTCTTCAATGAAGGCCACTTCTGACCAGACTTCTCCGGACAGTAGATGGGTGTACCAGGGTCCCACTGTTTTCTGCCAATTCTGAGCTGATGGCACTGCTGGACATCTTCCGATTGCGAAGGGAAGTAAGCATGATGTGTCTTTCATCTGCTGCAGTAAGTTTCCTTGGCCGACCACTGCGTCTAGGGTCCTCAACGTTGCCCGTTTCTTTGTGCTTCTTCAAAAGAGCTTGGACAGCACATCTGGAAACCCCTGTCTGCCTTGAAATTTCTGCCTGGGAGAGACCTTGCTGATGCAGTATAACTACCTTGTGTCTTGTTGCTGTGCTCAGTGTTGCCATGGTGTATGACTTTTGACAGTAAACTGTCTTCAGCAACCTCACCTTGTTAGTTGAGTTTGACTGTTCCTCACCCAGTTTTATTCCTCCTACACAGCTGTTTCTGTTAATGATTGTGTTTCAACCTACATATTGAATTGATGATCATTAGCACCTGTTTGGTATAATTGTTTAATCATACACCTGACTATATGCCTACAAAATCCCTGACTTTGTGCAAGTGTACCTAGAAGAATTGATGCTGTTTTGAAGGCAAAGGGTGGTCACACCAAATATGGATTTGATTTAGATTTTTCTTCTGTTCACTCACTTTGCATTTAGTTAATTGATAAATATAATCTATTAACATGTCTATTTTTGAAAGCATTCTTACTTTACAGCATTTTTTCACACCTGCCTAAAACTTTTGCACAGTACTGTATATATATAATGTAATCGATTTCTCCCCTCTCGGGTTCGTGCCCCTTTAAAAACTGACCCAACACACACAGGAATGGATTTTTAAAGCGCGGCTGCGCTACTTTTTTAATAAACACAAAACAAAACAATACAAAAACCTAACTCCGTTTGGAGCGCTTACTACACAGGTATTCCCTGACTAACTTGCAGGACGGCTAAGCCGTTTACCTGGCACCAAACCAAAAACCCCCCAGGTTTACACAGCACTTACGTTTTATATCTGCTCGGAAGCAGAGCACCTCTCTTCTGCTTCCCTCTACTCAGCCGCCCAGAGCAGACTAACTGCTCCTCTTAAATACCCTGCACCTGGCTCTAATTTAATAATAAGCACCAGGTGCAGGGAATGATCCATAATAAAACAATTAACAAATCAATTAAACAATAAAGTAAAACAATTAACTAAACAAAAGAGGTGCCATTTTTTTCTTCAGGGAGGTTTTAACCCCCTCCCTGCTGTCTCACACAACCCGCTGCCTTACAATATATATATATATACAGCTCTGGCCAAATGCTTTGCATCACTAGACTTTTAAAAAACTACATTAACATAATTTAAATATTTTATTTAACGTTAAGTAATCAAAGAAATTGCAAAATAATGTTGCAGAAGTCTATCGGTATGTAATTCAAAATGGAATGTAATTCAATATGCTTATGCAACATTCTTCAGCAGGTTTCATTTGACTGTATGTATATTTTATTTACTGATACGTAGTATTGAACTGAAAACACTGGCTGATATTCTCTACAGTACATTGGCTTATGTAACAACCTTCTTAAATATGTTTAACTGTATGGGGGCAGTTCCTGAGTTAAATTACATCTTTTTGTTTTGTGTTTCACAGGTGCAGTTGTGAATGGCTTTTTTAGTACCATAATTTCCACAATAGAAAAGCGTTACAAGTTAAACAGTTTCCAGTCTGGAATTATAGCCTCGAGTTATGACGTTTCCAGCTGTGTGTTATCCCTAGTTATACCATTCTGTGGTGAAAGAGGTCACAAACCACGATGGATGGCTTTCTCAGCTTTTATGCTTGGACTTGGATCCTTTATATGTTCTTTGCCTCATTACACCAGTGGCCTGTATGTGTATGGTACAAACGGTGACACTTTTATAATTAAAATTTAACAACAAACGTACATTTTATATATTATTACATAGAGGGCCTCATTTACTAAAGGGCGCTAAACTTGATGGTGCTCGATAATGTTCATGATTGCCGTATTTACAATTGCAATTTTATTCATTATCGCATATGATACTGGGCTGAAAACTAGTGATGTGCAGTTCGAGTCTTTTTACTGACTCGATTCATTCAGTTTAGTGAATCAATTCACAGATTTGTTTGTTTGATTCACTGATTCACTAACGCGAAATAAATACATCTTGTTGAATTACTTGGTTATGAAAATGTGTTTGAACAGAAAAAAAGTCCAGAAATGACAATTGATTGTCTAGGTAGTCATGCTTACACATGAAATGGTATACAGTTAAACATCCTTAAATAACTATTTATTTTAAACTATGTCATTCAACTTTAACTGCAACCTATTTAATAACCTGCAATTTACAAAAAAAAAGTAACAGCTGTAGTGTATGCAATTAAGAAGTAATAGTCGATTTCTTACTTTCTTTTTATACAGGATCATACAGAAAGGATCGCATATATAGCAATAATTAACAATTAAGTACGTAAAGATCTTTTTGTATGTGTCTGTCGCGGGAGCAAGCGAGGCTTCCAGGGTTCCGATACCTTGTATTCATATCTTCGGTGTGTGTTTGTATATCATTATTTTTTTAGGTTCAGTCTTTTTACTACGGAAAATCAGAAGTGTCACATTTCTCCAGTGCACTAGGATGTCTCCAAGCCTATGTTTAGTTGGATTCACAGGTTCCATGTATATAATACAGCTGCATGCCCTGCTAAAGCTCATGAGGTAATTATATAGCATTTCCCAAACAGAGGACAGGTTTACAGGACGTGAATGTGGGCTTCTACCAGGTTGCTGGCTTCCCCAATGTGATGGGTGCTACTGATTGTACTCACATAGCACTGTCACCCTGATCCATGGAGCCTGCTCTGCAGGGTGGCAATGCGGACAAGGAAGAGTCTCATCAATCAATACACAACTTGACTTTTATTGTATATGCATTGAAGGAAAGGCGTGCATGCAGTTTCATTTTATGTGCCTGTCAATGTAAGCCACCTCCAACTTTCACAACAAGTTACTGACCAAAAGATATGCCTAAACTGCTGGGGCTTTTTATATGAAGGTGGTCACGTGTAGTCTCGGACATTATCGTGCGCATTAATTATTGTTCACACTAAATTTAGTGTGCACTATGGCATGTAAATGAGCCAATAGTGTGCACATAAATTAATGAGTTCTCTGTTAGTAAATGGGGCAGTAAATTTAGATTTATCGCGCACTTTAGGATCACTACTTTATGTGTGCGCTAACTCTAAATTGAGTGTCCTTTAGTAAATGCGGCCCATAGAGTATAGTTAAGGAATTATTACATTTCTAGGTTCTACAATGAAAGTAATATTGGATTGCATTTTGTGTACTGCTTTTCATCGATTACATGGAAAACAGTTTCTATTTTTATGACCATGTCACTAGAAATTAAAATATAAAAACAGTTTACACTTATGTTTGTAAGTAAATTACAATACCAATAATATAACCATGGTGGAAGCAAGAGCGAGCAATTAGTTTCAGTGACACTGTGCTTCACTTACTAGGGAAGGCTTTAATTAACATTTTACATTTGTTTTAATTTATTTTAAGAAAGCGACACTGTTCCTGCCACTAACAGAAGTGAAGACAGCTGCAGCACCTCCAGCCTGTCAGCACTCTCTAACTACTTCTATGTTTTTATACTGGGGCACCTGATTATGGGAGTTGGAGGGACCTCGATTTACACTCTGGGAATTGCTCATATAGATATCAGTGTCCCGTCTGAGAAATCTTCACTGTATACAGGTAATGACCCTCACACGTTTGAATTGGAGGGAAAGCCTGCTGTATAGACAGCATACTTAAAATAAGACCTTTTATTCTAAACTGTAAGACATTGTACAAAATAACTTAAGTGAATGTTAGAGTAAAATCAATTAACAGTAACTAGTTGTACATGCCTATATAAAACGGGTTCAAAGTGTACTGCAGCTAAACCTTTTTACAGGTTACTGGCTCCAGGGTTCAAAGTGTACTGCAGCTAAACCTTTTTACAGGTTACTGGCTCCAAAGATAAAATGATCGCTCTCTATTATTTATTTATTTGCATTTTTATAGCACTTTTTATACACCAGTATCTCAAAGCACTGTACAGTACATAGTAGAAAATCAAACCACAATACGGTACATTTGTAAAACATATTACACATCTACCACAATCATACTATTACTGGTTCTAGTCATTTCTGCAAACCTGTAGACAATTGATGCTTAATTGGGTAATTGGCTACCCTTTAAAAAGATGACATTTACAGTTAGTCAGGGAGAGAGAGAGTGAGCAAGAAGGTCTGTGAGAATTGGGGAGAGAGAGAGAGAGAGAGAGAAAATATCCACAAAAAAGACCTGCGAAGAAATCCTGTAAGTCAGTGTGACTATTTCTGTTCTGAGTGAACAAAGAACTGTTTTTTGTTGTTGTTGTTGTCTCACTTCAACTCTGATTCAACTCAATTGTTTTCTTGGGGTAAACGGCTTAGCCATCCTGTGGTTAGTTATGGCTCGTGAAGTAAAAGTATAGTTAGTATCTTCAAGAGGATAGGGTTTTTTTCCGGTTTTGTTGTTTGTTTATTTTTATTGCATATTAAAAGAAAAAAAATAAACAACCCCACAAGGGTTAATTGTACCAAACTTCAAGTTTCTGCTGTTAATTACTGCAATAACTCCAACACCAGCATCACCTCTCCACGATAGATAGATAGATAGATAGCTACACACACATGCGCACATAGATAAATATATTTACATACACACATCCATATATAATAATAATGCAGCAATATAAAAGTTACATTAAAACCCAGTAAGACAAGAAAGCCATTTTATAACTAACTGCACCGTTAATGTTATAGTTGAATTGTTCTGTATTTTAATTATACTAATGTTACCATTGTTTTCTTTTAATTATTTATGCTGCCCAGTGATGTTGTTATCCCCATCACAGTGCATTATCTCTATCATTGGGGGATACCACACCCCACAAGACCCTTAGAAATGTTTACCGTGGTAAATTTGCCTGGTGATTTTGTAATTCTCCCATGCTTCTTCCATAGCTATACTATGCATGTATCGTAGTTTACCATGGTTTGCCATTTTTATTATTTTTATTATTTGCTTTTCCGTTACCTCTCTGTGTTTTAAAATGTTTACCTATGGTTTACCATGCTTTCACTAGGCTATTTTTTTACTGTGGGAAACTTTTAAAACCTATTAAATGATTTTTAAGTGATCACACTTTCTATTGGTGCAGTATATATGGTTTTTTGTAACACATACAACACAATCTGTTCCACCTATATTGAGCTCTATTTATTAACTCACTGAGTTTACAAATGCTTGGAGAACCATTGCTGTTTGGGCATTGTCCATGCATCTTGATGTCATGTGATTTCAACTTTAAGCTCCTCCTACTTTTATAGTCCTCAAACTGCAAGGATTATACAATCCAGTTAAACATGCGTAGAGAAAATTGAACACCTTTGTATTGGAGCAACATAACTCTATAACCCTTAATTAATAAAAATAAAACACATTTATCAAAAAAAAAAAAAGAAATCCCAATATACTGTCTTCAGAGAAATCCTGTGAGTGACACCACATTTTTGGCCCCAGAACCTGAAGATGATATCAATGTGTGTATTTATGTTTTAATAGCAAATATTATTTCCCTCCTAGGTGTTGGTTATATGATGACAATATTGGGTGTTGCATTTGGATACATTGTGAGTGGGCAGTTACTGAATATCTATGTTGATGTGGATCAACTACAAGAGTAAGTCCTAATGTGAATCACTGTACTGTGAGAAGTGATAAAAAGATTTGCTAAATTTGACAAAGGTTAAGGTGTCATGTGTGTAATAGCAATTCAACTGTAGATAAATGTTATTTTATCATATAAAATTCTAAAACAAGGTTATGTGTAATTTGTAGTATCAGAGACAACAATAGAAGTCCAGTGTATCTCAGATAGTTTTTGTAATGGGTAGTAGGTATTTTAAAAATAACATTTTGCTATAACTGATCAGAGTGTTCTTTTACCAGTGTTGCCCTAAGTCCAGAAGACCCTCGCTGGGTTGGTGGATGGTGGATTGGATATCTGATAGGTTTGCCTGCAGCGTGGCTCCTTATTGTGCCTTTCTTGGGTTTCCCAAAACATCTACCAGGTATGCTTTGTAAACTAGTAACTCCGGTGTGCAGAGAATGAAAATTTGCCAGTACAGTGTTTGGTCACTGTGACAGAGAGAGAATGAATTCTAGTCAACAATCTCCGTCCCGACCTGTGAGGGCGCTTGTGTAACAGGAACAGTGTGCCCCGGACTGGATGATTTGGCCGTTCATTCCAGGGTCAGTCGGAAGCCAGCCATCCAAGAAGGGGGCGGAGTCACAATACCAGAAGTCATCGCCTTAATGCGGTAAGCGATGTGTCAATCATGGATTGGAGGAGACGTGATTGCACTTGCTACCGAAGGGGGCGGGACTGAAGGTATATCAGGGGATGTGGCCAAGCAATCTGTTCCTTGTGCTATAGTTACGCAAAGACCTTCGAGGAAAAACACTGTGTACTAACCGTGAGTGTTTTGTTTGTTTTGTCCTGTCGAGTAATTGTTGTCATTGTTAGACGGCTAAACAACCCGGGAGCTGTTGCTAAGGGCCAGTTTCCAACCTGGACCTCACATCCCTCCCGTGCACATTATTTGTATTTCACCACCTACACTAAGAGCACTCATTGTGGACTTGTGACTGTGTTGTGTTTGTGTGTGTGATTTATATCGTATCGTGTTATTTCATTACTGAACCCATTGCTTTGCACAGAACGATACACATTGCTGTGTAGAGCCCGTGCTTATTATTTAAGTGTTGTCGGCACGCAACCCAGCCAAATAAAGATCTGTTTTACCGTCAACTGTCTTGTGTGTATTGTTCTTGAGCACCGCATCACCACTACACCAGCGTGTAGTGCTTTCACAATAGGACCAGGTAGCAATACAAGGTAATATGTGACTTTGGTGAAAGAGACTTACTATTGGACAGAGGCAGGTTGTAAGAGCTCTTTTCAAATGGAATGCAGCTTTTATAGTAACAATTTATAAACTACAAGTGGTTATGTGGTCCGGTGGTTAAAGAAAATGAGTAAATCACTTAACCTCCTTGTGCTCCATTCACACACCCTAGTCTCTGTAATTTGCCTTGGATAAAGGCATCTGCTAAATAAACTAATAATAATAAAAGTGGCCTAAATAGGAAAGGGGGTGTGTGACGAGGTGTAACTTCACCCAGGGTATTTGTTATTGTTTCCAGGTGTTTTGTTGTGATTTAAATGTATTTTATTTGTGTGTTTTGGGTTGCAGGGAAGGGTTAATTGCCTCCCCTGCCAAAGAAATACACGCGTAGAATGTGCCTGAGGTAGACTGAATGATTGACAAGCAATCAAGCTCAGATATAGCTGTAAAAGAGGCAGCAACCTCTCAGTCGGGGAGGAGTGATGGTGAGAATTAATGTTGGTGAGGGTGTTTTGTGTGCTGTGGTGTAAATATATTAAGAAATTATCATTGGTGTTTAGGGGAGTTGTGAAGCCTTGTGTATGTTGTGAAAGTGGTGTCTCGGTCTAAAACCGTGAAGTTTAAAAATATATATAGTCTTTTTGTTAACCTGTCTGTTTTGGCCACCGTGCCGCTGTTTTGTTCCTATGTTTTGTTTGTTGTTTTGTTATTTATGTTATAACTAACAGGGGGCAAAAGCGTGTTTAAACCTGCAGCTTTCTTGTTTCTGAGTCTCCTTCCTGGTAGAAACAGAGTGCCAGTAACGTCATCCTTTCCACCGGGTGACAGGCTGTTTTGTATGATATTAAATTCAAATATTATTCAAATTGCTTTCTCAGCACTCCAACAGTACTGGAATGATAGAATTCCCCCCACTCAGACCCTCAGTAAGGATCAGAATTGTATCAAGGTGTAATTTGCACCCTTTTTGTTTCTAACAAGCCACTTAAAGTAGAATGTTAGTTTGTGGCTTAGAAGTGTGTCAATAGTTTTGTAACATACACTGTACCGTATATTGTTTGCGTCTCCTTTAGACAAAAAGGTGTCAAAGCTAAGGGGTATTTGTTATATTGCGTGCTTACGTGATTTATATATCTTGTTATCAAACTCCTCCTTCCTTCCTTGACATTTGATTTCTACCTGCACGCAAGCTACAGTATATGTATTGTTTGTGTTTAATGTACAGTAGATTGGGGTTAATGGACACTAAATGTCCCATCCCTAGTTCTGTCTTTCCAGAAAATGGATAACATTTTAGAGAATGACTGCGCTGGTGTGACGACCTAATTAAAATATTTTGTTTATATTCAAAGAGATGATTCAAGGAGATGATTTTCAAGATATTTAGTACACTAAGTTAGCGGTCCATATTGTGCTTTTTGTAATGCTATTTGTAGGAGAGTTTACAACTAACAATTTTAGGTAGACTCAGAAAAGAAACTTGAGTTGTGTACTAAATGAAGAGCAAGTAATTAAACTAGAGCAGTCTAACCCTTTACCCTATAACATTGTTTTTGAATAATAAGGAACTATAGAGGAGACCTTTCCAAAAGTAG